>PYXC01000629.1:6557500-6665000 GCA_015244755.2 Tenualosa ilisha
CCCTATTCACTTCCGACTGCAGCCACAGGCCAGGCTAGAGCAGCCTAGTACCTCTGCTCAATATTGCATTTCGCTAGAGTACAAGTCAGGGAAACCACCAAAGGCTTCAGTTTGTTTCTAATAGATTTTTGCTGCCAATCTTTAAACAGAATTTGAAGGCTGGACCAACAGGTTTACAGTTTAAACAAAGTTCCCACCTACTGCAAAGTGAGCATACACCTGTGAAGAGTTGCCAGACACCACTAAGTTAGCAACCTTGTCAATTGCAATGCAATTTAGCTTGTGAGGATGCTGTTCCCTAAGGTTTGTGACAATGCTTCTCTGAACCACACTTCTATGTTTCGTCTGTTATCTTTCTCTCTCTCTCTCTCACACACACACACACATACATGCACGTACACACTTATTTCAGTTCTTTGAAGAGTTCTTCTTTATTGACAACCGTTTTTCTTCTCTGCAAAAACACAGACAAGTATCTTGTCTCTCTCTGGGACATTTTAAAAATTGATTCAGCCTGGAGCCAAAACATCCCTCTGCTGTGCCCTGTCTTCTTGCGCTAAACCACTCTGACCCAAAAGGAACTCCTGTCTTCTCTCTCCTCCTCAACTGACCTGTGCCTCTTAAAAGACCCAACTCAAGCCACTTCAGACAGCACAGGGAAAAGGTAGGGCTATGACAGGACTGAATAATAATGAAATAACAACAACAGCAGCAACAACAATAATAATAATAATAATAATATAATAATAATAATAATAATAATAAGCTTAGTACAGTCACTTGATTAAGCAAAGCATTGATCAGCAAAGTGGCTCTCTTCGTTTTCCTTCACACCCAATGTGAAAGTGTGTAGTTGCAGAGGTTGCCTATTGTGACAGGGGTGCCCAACCTTTTTCGGCTTGCAAGCTACTTTTAAAATGACAGGGTCGAAAAGATCGACCACATGATTTTCTAATCCCCCACCCCACCACCATCTGCACTCGCATCCCAGGCTCGCAAATTCTTCGCCCTCCCCTTGCTTCAAGTCTACCACCGTTTGGCATTCTCCTTGAGCTCTCATTCAACGTGTTGGTCAGCTCTTTTAAAATGCCATATCATGAAGCATCTACAGCTGTCATTATGCTGCCTAGATTCTGCCAATAATGTCAAAGAGAAACTCTTTCATCCCTGGACAGAGCTCTCGAAACCTTAACAAGAGCTTGAGACTAGGCTATTGTAGTCTGCTTCGTCTGTGTACACGGCAGAGTTGCAGTCAGTCTTCAGATAAACACGAACAGCTGTCTTTGAACAGGTCTTGCGCATATTGAACTTCTGCGTAGTGACTTGTACTTTAGGTTACCTTAGAAGAGAAAAGAGACCAAAGACTCCATTTACCACAAGTTAGACAGTAGCAAACTGTCTGTGCCAACTGCGTTTATGCCAAAGCCAAAGGGCACTGGTGGGAACGGTGACATAATGGTGTAAATCATTTAAATGAGTTAAAAAGTAAAAAAAAAAAACAAAAAAAACATTAAAATGTTTACGTTAATGACATGCGCTAACACGTTACATTGACAGAATTAAATAAAAAACTAAAAGACATTCCTAAATGTCTCCTCGTCCACTGATCATCTGATCATCACTGAATGCCATAGACAAGTATTCAAGTACTCAAGGGGAGTTTATGTTGGTGTGTGCACACAGTGTTGGGCAGTTAGGGGTCCGCTTTAGCTTGAAGGAATACAAACTTTCATGCTTCAGGACAGAGGGGCTTTTGGGGGGATTTCAGAGGGAAAGCCAAGAGCAGAAGCATGAGTTGTGGGTCGTGCCAGTCAAAACTGGCATCTAAGCCACCACTGTTTACACTGTCTGTCTGTCAGCCTCTCTGCTAGATTCTCCACTTAGTCTCAGGAGTGGTGCAGAATGCCAAATGAGGCATTCTGCACCACTATACAGAACGCACGCACGCGTGCACACACGCACACACTCACACACACACAACGGTACACACACACACACACAGGTACACACAGAGGCAGACACGATTTCTCTCTCTTACCGCAACTTCCACATGGTCTGAGCCTCTGTCATCTTGCTTGTGCAAAACTTCAAAGTAGTACCTCCTTGAAGCAGCCAGACTTCACAGAGAGAGTGATGAAGATAGAGGTGGAGAAAGGAACAGACACAGAAAAAGGGACAGAGGAGGAAAATAGATTAAGAACTCAAGGCATGCTGAGGCTTCTGAAGTTCAAACTGTTATTCCCTTCTAAAGCCTGAGGGAATCAGCTGAGAGGTGCCATGTAGGCTTATTGGCCATACACAGGAGGTCACAGAATATGTCTGTTGGTGTGGTGGAACAGTGGCAACTTCACAAACCGACAATTGTTCAATTTCCCTAACCTGCATTTCTAAGTCTCTGTCACTTTAAGTGTCTTCTACATGTCAGTCTACAAGTCAGTCAACATCATAAATGCCTGAAGCGAACTGTTAGCTTCTCCATAAGGGATAAGTGGATTCAAAGTTATAATCTAGGCAGCACTTTTTTCCTGGTGTTATTTGTCTGGATGTGAGCTAAATGATTCACACAGAGACAGTTATCACCAGCAAAATGTTCCAGTGTGTGAAATTATGTGAAAAATTATGTGAGAAACTGAGAAACAACAGCCAGGGTTGCACTGATTACAGGACTACACATTCACACACATACACAACAAACGACAACAACAAAAACAACAACCACATACACACACACACACACACACCACACACACACACACTAATAGATAGACGACAGGCATACAAGAGGCAAACGAGCACTGAGGATCAGCTGTTTACAGCTTCCTAAGCTTCACTACATGGTATAATGATCAAAGAGAGACACAGAGAGAGAGAGGAAAAGAGATAGAGAGAAACAGACACAGAGAGAGAAAGAAAAAAGAGAAAGAGAGAGAGAGAGGAAATTAAGTAAGAGAGGCAGAGGCAGCAGGAGGGAGAGAGGGACAGTAATAATCCTGAGTGACAGTGAAGAATAGACACTGTGTGAGAGAATAAGCCTCCGTGACAGAGGAGGATACAGACATATCGATAGAGAGATTAAGAGAGACTGAAGAAGAGGGCCACAAGGAAAGAGAGAGAGAGAGAGAGAGAGAGAGAGAGAGAGAGAGGTGGTCAAGAGGAGAGCTAGCAGGGGATTATCTGTGACAACAGGAGAATGAAGGAAAGTCAAACTTGACAGTGTGAACAGACACTGGGATATGAAGTGTGAATGAGAGAGAGAGAGAGAAAGAGAGAGGGAGAGAAAAGAGAGGGAGAAAAAGGGAGAGAGAGAGAGAGAGAGAGAAAGAGAGAGAGAGAGAGAAAGAGAGGGAGAGAGAGAGAGAGAAAAAAATAAAGAAATAAGCAGGGATAGATATGAGACCTCAGAATAATGGAGATGGAGACACCCACAGCCAGAGGTTTGATATCATCGCTCACAGTGATAGGAGACCAGAGCCAGAGCCGGAGCCAGACACACACACACACACACACACACACACACACAATAGGCTTTTAATTGGTTGAGTAATTACTTTGGTCCATCTCTCTCTCTCTCTTTACTGGGAGAGGAGGAGTGGGAAGCAGAGACAAACAGGGAGAGCACAGCGATGGAGAGGGAGGGAGATGTGGACTTTTAATATCCAAAATGCCTGATGGATATGCATGCACACACACACGCACACACACACACACACACACACACACACACACACACACACACAGAGAGAAAAGTAGGCAGACACAACATATTTTGTCTAATGATGTGAATGGTCAGAGAGGTCAGACTTCAGCAGCATACATGTTCACCGACACCCACCCACACACACACACACACACACACACACACACACACACACACACACACACACACACACACACACACTCACACACACCAGTGACTAAAGCCTCAAACCCACTCTTTGCTGTCTTGAATTCCTTGTGGCACACTTCTACATCTAATTGCTGCAGGCATGGTACCACATGGTTAAAAAACTCGATTAAAATAAATAATCTAATTAATACAGGCTTTGTAATTAATTAATCTTAATTAATCTCAACTAACTACATTACCGTATTTGCCCCAAAAGTAACATATTTTATACAAATGTGTGAAGAGTTCATCAAATATTAATAGACACAGACGTCACTTCGATAATTAAACTCATTTAATGGCTGAAATAAACTGCATTTCATTAAAAAAAATAAACAAGCTGCATTTCAAAATAGTAAGCAAAGGTAAAAAAATGTAAGGTCCCTGACCAATATTGCAGAGACTAAAGTTTAAGTGCCATTTTACTTTAAGCTGTTACCTCCTGAACATCGTGTACATCTTAACTTGACGTAGTGTAAATGGTCAAGCTCCAGCAGTTTCAGTGATCGCGGTGACATGCTTCGCCTTTAAACGGTATTTCAAAGTTGACGAGCTTCTATGATAGGCAAACTCTTTCCTGCATAGTTTGCAGTAAACAATGCCTTTGTCAACACTTCCATCTGGTCGCTTTTTGAATAAAAATTTACCGTCCAGCACACCCACCACGCAAACGTTCCGGGTAAGTAAACTGCGATAAAATGCGTTAATATTTTTAACGCGTTAAATTGTTTGTAATTAATTAATCGTAATTAACGCGTTCATGTCCCACCCTTACTTTTAACATACAATAAAACACTAAACACATCTGTGGACAAAGGCAACACTGCTTAAAGCCTCTATCCTGTTGGATAAAAAAAACTCCTTGTGTAGATGCCACCCCAACCCAACCACCCCCACCCCTCCACCCATCCCCACCCTTCCCTCTCTATTGTTTGTTTTGGCACACAACCAGCACAACCTCATTTCCCCGTGTAAATGGCACCAGCAGTCAGCTGATGAGGTGCAGAGGCTGCTGGTTTCTGCAGAGTCTGGCTTATCCTCTGGCTCTTGTGTAGCCCCCCTGGGCTCTCTGCTCTCCACAGAGCTCTGGGTGTGTCTGGGTTAGTAGAGTTTCTCTCTGCTGGGCTTGGCTGGGTTGTCTCTTCTGTTCCCTTCTGTTCTAATATGCTTGTGCCATGGTGCTGCGCACCTTCTCTTTGCTTTGCTCCCGCTCACACACTCCTCTCCTTACCTGCATGCCATTTGCACTGCGTGGCTGCCATCTCTCTCTCTCTCTAGTTCTCTCGCCCCCTCTTTCTCTCTCTCTCTCTCTCTGTCTATCTCTCTTCCTTCCCTCTCTCTCTCTTTCTCCCTCCCCCTCCCTCTCTCCCTCTCCTTCTCTCTCTCTCACACACACACAAAATTCTACCTCACTCCCCAGATTCCCTTTCTGCTTCTTTCTCTCTCTCTCTCTCTTTCTCTCTCTCTCTCTTCTCTCTCTCTCTCTCTCAGACAGCTCCTGTCATCTGTGTTATTCTCATGATCTGTCTGTCTCATTAGTGAATTATTTATTACAGGGTAAATGCAAACACATGTCTTTGACATACACAACTTCCCAAAACACACACAAAACCTGTTACCACCAAGTTGTGATAAATTCAGTGGTGTAAATGTGTGGCCTGTAAATGCCACACTGACGTCTGTGAATGAATGCCCAGATGTATCATAAAACAGCCTGTTATCGTTGAAGGACATTTGCAAGTAAACGCTCATTAATACTTTTGTGTTTCTAAGCAGCGTTATCAATAAAGTGTTACGCAACCTGAAAAGCATGTTAAAATGACCAAGCAGTTGGCTTCAATTCCTGATCAAAAAAGGTTTTTACTCCGACTCCAACACTCCAATTGTTGGAACCTCTGATTTGATGGCTTCTTAAAAACTATGACACACAACTTCACAAATAAAGGCCATTTGTTGCTGGTTTTATGTTTTAGTTGTATCTCCTGCAACAAATCATCTGAGAGTAAAGAATAAATGCAAAATGGGGAGAAAGAGACAGCGTGTGTGTGTGTGTGTGTGTGTGTGTGTGCATCCATCCATGCGCATGAGGGGAGGAGGGAGAGATGAGGAGCGAATAGAATGAGATCTTGATATTTAACATCATGCTTAGTCATTACTGTAGACTCATAAGAGACCGCAAATGATCACAGATACTTTTCTTTCTAACTAGTAGCGCTAGTGTTTATATTAGTTCTATAATATAATTACATGAACTGTAAATAGACTACAGTCAACATTTACACAACTTCAAGCTCCACTTGGTGAACAGCAGTTAACACACGGATGCTTTATGCACAGGTGTTGGAGCACTGATGGTATTTAATAGTGGGCCAGTCAATAGGGATTACAATATATCCATGGTACAGCTGCCTTCCTCTGCCTGTACTAGTCTCTGCATAGCTAATGAGAGGTGTGTAGTGCATGACTAATGGAGGCACTCAGTGGTCTGTGGCCTGGCTCGAGGCAACACTTACTGCATGACTTTGGACGTTTGCGATCTGAACTTGCTGAACTCTCCCGGAGCTGTCCACTCACAGCCACGCTGAGAGAGAGAGAGAGAGAGAGAGAGAGAGAGTGAGTGCGCAGCGAGCAAGGCACAGGCATTCTATGCAACCGGATCACATCACACATGTGCACTGTGCCACTAAACACACTGACACAAACGCATGGACACACAGACACACAGACATACACATGCAAACACAGAGAAATACAAGCATTTACATCACAAGGTGTGCACAGCTACCCTTAGAGTAAATGAAATAGAGGTTTCTTGTGCAGCAAACCAAGTGACACATGCTATCGAAGGTCCCTAAAACCCCTTAAAATAGTACATCTCTGAGGCTGTTACTGTGTGTGCTTATTTTCAGTGTTAGCGCTGTATTACAAGCTGCCTTTGTGTGGCAGATGCCTTGCTGTGGAGAACACACTGAGTTTGTACACAGGGCCACAGCTCTTGGCATCCATGTTGTGTCTTCGTGTTGCACCAGTTACACCAAGGGCACAAGTTTACTCGTTGAGCCGGAGGAAACCAGAGCTGTGGTGATTAGAACCCTCCCACTGGAGATCTGTAAGGACCTTAATAAGCCTTGTCATAACGAAGTTAACGAGTTTTCTTCTTCAGAATTAAGATAGAGGACACACACATGCATATGCACACACACACACACACACACACACACACATATACATGTGCACACACACACACACACATACACCCGCTGTAATTAAATACTGTCTCTCCAGGTTTTTCTCTGCAGGCACAAAGAATGACAGTTTAATCCACGACTTGATTAACTCTCTTCTCCTCACACACCCTTCATCTCTCTCTCTCTCTCCCCCTCTCTCTCTCTCTCTCTCTCTCTCAGTCTTCTCTTAATCATGTTTCTAATGGCAGCAGTATCCTGCAAGCGCCTTAAAAATAAAAGCCTTTGGGCAAATCACAAGTAAAACGGAGGGGGCATTTCATTTTGAACAGCTTCACAAGCTCTACTGGTCCACTGGGCTCAGACACATTTGTCTGCATGCGGGGGTGTGTGGTGTGTGTGTGTGTGTGTGTGTGTGTGTGTGTGTGTGTGTGTGTTGCACGTATATTCCCTCACCATGCCAACATAGGCAAGCAGGTGGACATTAAGAGGACTCGTATCTGAGCTCAGCCATAGTTCAGAGTTATCGTCAGATGAGACTGCAAACTGGAAATCCCCTGTAAACGACAGAGAGAGCAACAGCGAGAGAGAGAGAGAGAGAGAGAGAGAGAGAGAGAAAGACGGAGTGAATACATCACTGAGAGGAAAGGGAGTGAGAGTACAATTTGAAATGCAGCCTATAGAGAGAAACAGAGGGAGGATGAGGAGAGGAGAGGAAGAGAGGAGGAAAAGGGAGAGGAGAGGAGGAGATGAGGGGAGTGACCTGTGAGCTGGCAGCCACAGCTAGCTGTGCTGCGGCCTACTTTAATTAGTCTAAGACGCGTGGTGCTGTTAAATCTCAGGCAGAAATCACAACTCAGCACCACCTATCATTTGCAGACAACAGGAAGCCTTTCTGAGAGTTGTTTACTCTTCCACTTAGCCTAACCCTCTCAAAATAACGCAAATGGTATGTAAAAAATATATAAAAAGAGTTAAGAGTTAGGAGCTTCTGATACCACAAAAGTGTCATCTCTTTGTCTCCCTTTGTGTGTGTGTGTGTCTACGTGTGTGTGTGTGTGTGTGTGTGTGTGTGTGTTATTGATTAATACTCACCGTCTCTGTAGGGATGAATAAAACCAAAGATGCGAAGACCGTAGTTCTTCCATTTAGGAGACACTGCCAATTTCTTCACTGTAGTTCTGCTCTGTATGTATTCAGAACAATAACAGAATATAAATCCTATGCACACTGTGCTGAATGGGCTGTGACACTGAACAAATACACCATACTTGACTGTAACATGCAATACACAAATGCACATTGGCACAAACACAAGCACTTACATGAGGGTAGAGGGGAAAGTGGACATTTTTTCTGAGCTGGGATACAGAGGAGCCGCACCAGTCCTCAAACACATGAAGATTAGCCTGACCCTTATACTACGGAGAGAGAGAGAGAGAGAAAGAGAAGGAGAGAGAGATAGAGGCCAGAGAAGGTGGAGGAGAAAGAGAGAGAGGAGAGAGAAGAAGAAAGGGTGGAGAGAGGGATAAAGAAAGAGAGAGAGGGAGAGACAGAGAGAGAGAAATACTCATACTCTTCATATCACAATCATTCTTGAACAAAAAAGTTTCAGAGATGATAACGAGAAAATGAGCAAGACAAAAAACACCATGTCGCTATAAAATGAGCTTGAAGGGAGGTGGATTATTTTTGGACAGTTGAGGGGGTGCGCCTTTTATTATTGTGGCTTGTGCTCACTGGCAATCACCTTTCAGACTCTCACTTGTCACTTGATGTGCTCACTCAACTGGTTCCAAGTGCATCCTGCAAAACTAGGAGCAAACCAGTGGCATTTTGAATTTTATTATTACAACACTCAATGAGAGACCACTGTTCCATTATATCAGATGGCCAAGAAACAACTCCGTGTCCAATAATTGAGCAGCTAATTAGCCAATTTACTCTTTCCTCTCATTAATTAGCCAGTTCATTTACTCGCTAACATATTCACTCTTGCATGGATGTAGCTGTATTCACTGAGGACTTGGCTACACCCTGCTAGCTTTGTCAGGCTCAGCAGTTGACTTGTTCTACAGTTCTCCGGGCCAGATGACTGCTTGTCGGGCCACATGAGCCAACTTTGCTTTGATTTAAATGGGTCAGTGAGGCACCAAGCAGCAGCAATAGCAACACATTGCTTTAATGAGAACGAAGATAAAATTAGAGCTCTACACAAAAGCCCTTCAAAGCCCGTAGCGTTTAGCAGGGCAGGCACAGAGCACCCTCGAAAAGAGCCTGGCTCTCAGGACAAGCTCATAAAACAGGGAGAATAGGAGGAGAAATATGTGAGGATTCCAAAGGTGAGAATAGACTGATAAAGTCACAATGTGTTACAGAGCAGACAGACAGAAGTCATAGTTTTGGTGGGACAAAATGGTATGAAAGCAAAACGAGTAGATGCACAGTTCTGGATGTTGGAGACACAGTGAGAGAAATTCATCTGCAGTCTGTCTTGTTCATATTCAGCAGTCGTTGTTTGGCATATTTTGGAGAAGCAGCACAATGTGAATGTGTGTGTGTGTGAGTCTGTCTGTGTGTGTGTGTGTGAGAGAGAGAGAGAAAGTCTGTGTGTGTCCATGTGTGTGTGTGTGTCTGTGTCTCCAGTTCCTCCAGCCAACTGTTGCTGTAATTGCACAGTGATGTCCAAGAGGACATGGCCAGGTGATGCTTAACACCAGACCATCAAATATAAAAAAAAACTAATTTCTTACTTTTCTCTCTGGTGTTTAAACATACAAAAATAAATGAATACTTCTTTGGTCAAAATCTAGATATATACCAGTATAAGCTGGGAACCCAGTTAACATGGAATGTTACAACAATCTTAAATAATGTTGGCCCATGGTTCTCCTATGATTATTTTAAGAATATTTTCCATAAAACCTTGGGTGGAATGTTAGCTGTCGGTTGTCACATTCACATCCACATTCTCACATTCCCCTAACGTTTTAAGAACCAAAAAGTCAAATGTTACATAATGGTTGTATTGTGTCCTTCACATAACATTCCCCCTTGGTTATTTTTTGGTAGTGCCATTCATATACAAATACATCATATTGAAACAAACCCTGTTTATGTTTATGGTAAATGGGCTGCATATATATGTATATATATAGCGCTTTTCTACTCCTGCGAGCATTCAGTGCTTTACAATGCATGCCTCACATTCACCCATTCACACACAAATTCACCCATTCACACACACATTCACACATCGGTGGTGGTGTGAATGTGCCAACCTCCCACCGGGAGTAATTTGGGGTTCAGTATCTTCAGCTCAAGGACACTTTAATGGGGTCTGGCAGAGCGGGGCTCGAACCTGAAACACTCTGGTTGCCGAATGCACCACCATCTCTCCCATGTTACAGTATATGCGTTACAGTACAGTATTGCCAAAGCATAAGATGGAGTGAGAGAGAGCACATAGATAAACTGAAGATAAAATAGCTAAATTTACAGGTAACAGATAAAATAAACTTGCACTTCAAATTGTCATTGTCAAATCATGGTGGACATTGATCACTTCTAGCAATGTGCAGACACACCTCAGGTTTCCATGGCATGTTGAGCAGTTTCTGGTTGAGGAACTGATGGAGGTCAGCATCTCTCCTTTGCCCATATTCTGTATGTCCATCTGCCTGTCTCAGAGAGAGAGAGAGAGAGAGAGAGAGAGAGAGAGAGAAAACCAAAGGAAGTGATATTAAATGAACATAACTGAATATCGGACCTCTCATGACACACACACACACACACACACACACACACACACACACACCTTAACTTAAATCTCTGCTGTACACATGCATCGACATACAAGGAGACACTACATTTTTACAGCTTCCTGCATCCTTCTGTTGCAGTGAAGTCATGTTCCTCTTCAAGACAAGGTCATAAACAGATGAAGAAGAAAACTCAACACCTCCCACATGTTCCAAGCTCTGATGCAAAAATAATCACTATGCAGACAACTGTTGTCCAACTATGGCGAGTGTGAAGGTTGTGTGTGTGTGAATGTGTGTAAGTGTGCATGTAGGCGTGTGCGTGTGTGTGTGTGAGAAAGAATTCTGATCACTATGCTGAGAGTTGTCCAACTACGGAAAGTGTGGAGGTTGTGTGTGTGTGTGAATTTGGATTAGTGTGCATGTAGGCCTGTGTGTGTGTGTGTGTGTGTGTGTGTGTGTGTGTGTGTGTGTACAAGTGGAAGAGAGAGTGTTTCATGTTTTATAGATATCTTTTTAATGGTGGTGAGAAATGGCCTCTGATATTCACAAATGTTTCACAGTTGGTATCCTCTCTTTTCTAACACACTCTCTTTCACTCTCTCCATCTTGCAAATGTACCACACCATCTCTCATTCAGAATGCATTATTCAACCCAATTTATTAACCCCATTTCAGACTGCTGTTTCAGTTCATTAAGACTGGTTAAGGGCTTGGGTTTTCTAAGAGCATATACTAATAATGACAGTGTAATGAAAATGTAGTAAGTATGATAATAAAAAAGTTTGACATAGAAATGTACTTCAGTCACTTAAAGTATGCATACTTTTATGTAAATGATTGCACTGTATCATTAGCCACCCAGTAAAAACACTGTAGAAATGTTTTGTTCAGCGCTCATTTCTTCCTCGATCTAATTTGGAAGCCGTTTCCCTGACAATTAGATCAGGTTTAGAGTAACACAAGGCCTGAGCTTTCAGCACTGTGATATCATTCATGAGGCCAGCGCTAAAATCCACATCCGCTCAGTGCTTACTCTAACAACAACACATCACGTGCTTAATCAACAATCACATATCATAGAGACAGGAAAATCCATCTGGCTGTTAGGTGAACATTTCAAATATTTTGACCAAATACAAACTAAAACAAATATAAACTGCGGTTATCTTTGTGCATTTATAATACTAAAATTACTATTTTCTAACTTTTGTAAGAAAATTATCTATTGTGGCATACTTAAGCAGGTTGCTGAGAGAGTCTGGGTACTTTCCATTTGGCAGACTTTCCAATCCTATCAATGTAATGGGCTTTGCATTAAAGGAACAATCCAGAGTCAATCAGACCCTATCTTTTTTGGCAGAGGGAAATGTCAGGGGATTGATCTGAGCCAGACTAGTATCTCAGGGATATACAAGAGAGCTGAGATAGAGGCTAACGGAAACACAAACACCATGTCAGTACTAAGCACAACAGAAGAAGGCAAGTGTATACCATGGGGGGGCATTTACAGGTTACGCTATTGCACTTTTATACACCAGCAACAAACTGAGTTGATGATGATGATGATGATGATGATGATGATGATGATGATGATGATGACAGTTGTTGTGCTGAAATCTGAGAAAGCTGAAGACTACACCTTGCAATATGAGCTATTTTTGGAGGGAACAAAATATTTTCAGATTTGAAAATATTAAATATTAAAAAGATCCCTACTGTTGTTTTGTGAATTTCTGAATCCTTCTCACCCTTTATCTATGAATTGCGCTTTTTGTCTCTTGGGCATAATGCTCAATATTAACCAAGTGTTGGTAGTCTATAGGATGCTAAGAGTACTAGATGTATTGTAGAAGAGGCCCCGCATGTACTGCACAGAAGCGCTGACAAGAAATGAGAGGCCTACACACCACAGTGTTTCATCATTATGATTTCAAATAATTACCGCAGCCACTCAGGAGAAATTACTGCTAAAGAGGCAAATGGATGTAATTCCTTAGTGGCTCTTTATAGAGAAGAATCAGTTAGTCAGAGGCACAGAGAATAATTGTTACCGTCTCATACTCCTGCCTGATACTGGGACAAGTGGATGATTAAGACATGGGCATGACACTGAATTGGTTTGAATCGCACTTGTCTTGTTAGCGCAGGCCCCAATCACGAATCATTACACTCGACTGGCTGATTATGAGGCCTTTGCGGCGCGTCCTTCAGAGAGAATCTCAAATTACCTTCCTGAGCCACAAGCATCTCTTTAAACACCGCAGTCTCTGCTGATGAGCACCTGAGCTCATTTGATGTTCTAGAAGCAGACAGCAGAGTGTCCGTTGCAATTAAGCCAAACGACCCAACAGTCTGTCCCTTCAAATCTCTTTGCCCCCACCTAAAATTTGACACCATATGGCAAGTCACGGAAACACTCTCCATGTCGGCGTCCATCCCAAAAAAAACCTTCAGGGCCACCCCTGCCAGGCAGTGGCTTGCCAATCTGTGCCCCTGGGCGTGAGATGGAGGTCAGGACTTACTGATAAACGAGTGCAGAGTTCTTTCGATTGGCGATGGGGCACCGCTGAGCTGCAGGCTGGCCGGCAGATGGATCCCAGCAGTGGCCAAACAGCTGGAGCTGGAGCCAGCGGAATATCAATGAGGTTAATTAATTCTACTGTTAAAAACCATCAACAGGGCCTGCCTGTGAGATGGCATGTGAAGTATACTTTGTCAAGAGAAGCACACGACAGATATGAAGGGAGATGTGAGCGAAACAGGAGACGTTTCTCCTCCATTAGAGGCTGATCAAAAGTCTGCATGGATGCTATGACAAACGTTGATGGCAGCCCTCTTGCTTCCCAGGGGAGGTATTCATAGTTGCTGAGGGAGTTCCCAGCATCACTCGTGACCAAGAGCTAAAAAGATACAACACTATATGAAGAGTGCAGATGTGAAACCCTCTCTTTCTAATCTTTAGAAATATGCTAAAATTAAGTTGTTTTTCTTATAATTTCCAAATTATTCCTATCTAACTTCAATTTGAATGTCCAGAGTTGGAGTAAAATTGTATATTTCTGTAATTAAACTCTTCGTATTAAGGTCTTGAAAGCAGCACTTCATATTTTCTAGAGGAAACCAATGCAATATTGGATCACCATAAAGTGGCTTGTACTGTGCACTGGATTGCCTTAAGCAAGACACAACTCTAAGTTTGTATTCTGCAGTTTTGCACAGCGTCCTTGAAGCACATATTGAAACCATTGACTCCTTGAAACCATATTGTAAGAATCTCACTTACAAATTTATCATGTGTCAATTTTCAATTAGAGCCTAGAGCAATGTAGGGGTAAGTGCCTTACTCAAGGGCACAACGGCAAGCCAGGTTCCTTACCCACTACACTACCACCACCCTTACTATAATAATGCAATGAGGTCAATGCGCTAACTGTATAGTGTAGGAAAATTTACTGAAGACACTGAACAGACACTGAACTGCTCCATGCTTCCTCAGATAAAGCCTAACGGGCTGATGACACCTGCTTGGCATCACAGTCATTTAAAGGATGAATTGTGGAGCCAAGTAATGTGGAGCCACTGGGTGTTGAAATGAACAAGCTGAGGATTTGTGAAGCCCAAAGGGCCAGGAGAAACATCTGCTCATACTATACTAGAGATAAAGTGAGGAGAAGAGATGAGACTGTGGCATATGGGGAGTCTCAGGAGCCCAGGATGAAAGTGGGGAGCAGATGAGAGAGGAGTGTGGTCATGGGAGCGGAGAGAGAGAAAAGGGTAAGAAAAAAGGGAGAAGAGAGAGATGGAGAGAGAAAGAATCCACTAAAGGTTGGAAAAGACCACGCTTGCAGCTCTCAGCTCAGAGCTGCAGCCGTGATCTTTTCCAACATTTAGTGGATATATTGGGCCAAAGAGGGGAAAAGAGGAGACAAAATGTGATCAAATAAAATGTAATAAGAGTAGAGTGGTAGAGAATAAAGGAGATGAGATGAGATGAGAGGAGGGGAGGGGAGAGGAGAAGAAAAATGGGATGATGTGAGGATAGAAGAAAAGACTCTTGGGTAAGCTGAGGAAGACAGGAGGAGAAAAGAGTATGCCAAAATGCTATTACGAGTCACACTGTAAAAATGAGATTTCTCACTGTATAATCTTTTAATAATTCTTTCAAAGACAACTCTGTCTCGTTCTCTCTCTGACAAGTGATCGATCGCATAAATATCCAAAAGATGGTCATTCATTTATTGCTTTCAACAAACACTCTCTTGAATTTTTCAAGTACATCGACTGTCTAACTTGCACCCCCTTGCACAAAGAATAGATTTGCATATATATGAGAAATGTTATCATGAAGCAGACTCATTATGTAATCTATCTCAGTCCCCTGTCCCGATGTCCCCCAGACAGATGCTCTTCATGGGAGAGGCCTCTGGGAGGATGGGACAAGAGGACCCTACTTCCTCACTAACTAAGTCTGAAAGCACATTGCTTATTAATGGATGAAGTAGCCTATGTGAATAAGGACATATGGGGTAAAACATCTGCATTGATGTTCCAAATAAAGGCAATAATCTGGGGCAGCCATGACCTATGGGCCTTCGGGCTTAAAACTGAAAGCTTGCCGATTCCCGACTGGTAGACCATGGCTGAAGTGCCCTTGAGCCACCTCACCCCTCACTACTTCCCCAGCGCCGCTGTAGCAGGTAGTCCACTGCACCGGGTTAGTGTGTGCCTCACCTCACTGTGTGTATTCACTAATTCACGACTGGGTTAAGACCAAACTTCCCTCACGGGATCAAAAGAGTCTATACACTTGTACTATACTGGGTAGTCTGAGTAGTCTACATTTTTTTGCATAATATTCTCTGTAGAGAACTGGCCTACATGGAGTAGGGGGGAACAGTCTGAAACTCCAATGGCATAACACATTTGGAACTAGACAGACATACACAATATCCTGCTTACAGCAGTAAAAGAAAACATACGCAACCCTTGCCACATTTGGTAGTAAAATTGTGATATGCTCTACATGGTTCCCTGGAGGAATGGTCCAATCAAGCTGATGTGCTGATGCTGAAAAGCCTTAGGTCAGCATAAAACTGCTCAGGGATGATTCCGTCTCTCTTTCATAGCTGCCCTGCACTAGACTAACTCCAGATGAGGCTATGTGATTGGAGACAGTTGATCATTTCTATCTACAAAAGTGGTCACTTTCCTGACTTGCACGCGCACACACACACACACACTTTGATTTTCATGGGTTTCAAAAGTGAAAGGTCAGCTCTCTCTTACTTTGGCAGCATAAGAGCCCAACTCTCTTTGGACCCAGCTGAACTCAATTTAGCTGACATGCCAAGATGGCAAAAAAGCAGTGGAATAAATTCTATTACGAACTTTCATCTTCCAGTAAAGTGCTCATGAAAGTCTTAAGAGGGATAAGCAGGAAGAACTCCAGAAGTCCATTTCAGAGGGGCAACCTCCAGAGAGGACTCTAACCGTGCTAGGATACGACAAAGACGGAGAAAAACGACAGCCAAAGAAGAACAGACAAGGACAGATAGAAGAATGAAAAGAGAAAGAGTGGTGTGCTTCCAGGGGTCTGACATAGGCCTGTACCCTTCTACCCATCACTCATCCGAAGTTGAGGAATTGGCTGAGGGGGGGAGTGTGAGGGGCTCAGCTCAGTTGGGCTGGGCTGGCCTGCCTTTGGTGTGTGTGTGTGTGTGTGTGTGTGTGTGTGTGCATGTGTGTGTGCATGTGTGTGTGCGTGCGTGTATAGCCAGCTGCTCAGCCTCAGGGTGCCGAAGCGGGAGCTGGAGTGAGAGTGTATCGCGGAGAGATAGAGGCTGCACTCCACCCTCCGGGTGCCCCTCCTTCTCCTTCTCTTTCATCTCATCACTCCATCTTTCCACAGAATACTCCAGACAGCTTCACCAGTTCCCACTCGCACAGCCGCACTGGCCCATATACATCCACAACCCCCCACCATCCTCCTCCC
The DNA here is from genome assembly GCA_015244755.2 of Tenualosa ilisha. NCBI lineage: Eukaryota > Metazoa > Chordata > Actinopteri > Clupeiformes > Clupeidae > Tenualosa > Tenualosa ilisha. The sequence continues at coordinate 6,574,328 of PYXC01000629.1, forward strand.
CACCACCCCACCCCTCGTTCCTCTCCAGTCCCTGAAGGGATGGATACAGCAGGAGCCCCTGCTGAGTTCCATCACCACAGCAGCAGCACAAGGAGAAATGAGAGATGGAGAGAGGAAGGGAGGACGGAGAGAGAGAGGAAGAGAGGGAGAGAGATGGAGGAAAGAAGAGAGCTATTGAGTCAAGTATGATGGATTTTTAACTTCTTTCAGTCCTTAGCTTTACCTGATGGTGTTGTCTTCATGCCACGTTCACTGTCAAACTTCTTGTTCAAAAATGTAAGGAGGTCACCGTTTATAAATGCATGGTCTGTCTTCAACCAGCTTTCTGCCAGTTTCAGTAAACAGTTGGGCTACACCCAACACACACACACACGCACACGCGCGCACACACACACACACACACACACACACACACGCACACGCAATATTAGAGACCCATGCTTTGGCTCTGCTTTTAAGTTGGGAAGGCTGAGGGATGGAGAAATGAGTTCCAGCTTGGCAATATACCCAAGACCATCTCGGTTAAAGCAGGCTAATGAATATAAAACTAGTATAGAAATGCCCAAAAGAATATTCAACACACACTCCCTGTACAGATGCAGTACATAGAAAGTAATACATAGACCATGTCATATTACAGTGCTACAGTTCATATGATTTGTAAGGACAGATGAAGCCCATTACTTTCCTCCCTTATCTCTGTAGCTTCCCTCAGGGTTAACACTTCACTACTTATGTTACAATCATTACAATAAACAGCATCTGAACAAGTTCATTTCCATTGTGATAAATCCTTATGTGTGTGATCCTCATTTTAGGGATCACTGAGAATTTAATTACTACAAGTAAAAACAGTATTTTCAGTTCAAGCAATAAGCCCCAAGAGGCTGTGGATTACGGTTGTTTTACAACAGCTAAGGAAAATGGCATGAAGCCTAAGCCTCCTTAGTCATAAAATAACCATAAGTCATGGCCTTGTGTGGTTTATTGCTTTTCTCAAATGGTCATTACATATACATACCTGGCACGGTTTCATTAAAATGAAAATAGAGCGACAAAAATGTAAAGATCTATTCATAAATACCAACTCTTCCATCAGGAAATATATTAATATATCCTCTATCTGAATGGTGGTAACACACAAACAGCAACTGTAAGTTTTGTATGGTACAGTAATACAGAGCAAAATGTTGTGGGAGCCATGGGTTATTATGGGATTTTTTTTTTACAATTGCATTAAATGCAATTCAGCCAATCACAGTGAAGGGTCAGAACTATAGGTTTTAAAAGTAGTCCCAAACAACACTAATTTCCCAGAAAAATAAACAACCACACTGCAAAACAATAGCCACAGTAGCCACTTTAAAAACAGATCACATCCTAGGCAACCCGCCCATTTAAATGCCAAACACGTCATCGATGTATGCATCCGCTTTTAGTTTTCCCTGGCCCCTTTAGGAAGACGCCTATCACAGCTTTTCAGCTGTCAACACAGTGGAGCATGCTGTGTGCTTGCTGACTCACATTACTGCAACACCACTGAACTTTTAATAGACTCTGCCTCTACTTCTCTCTCTGTCTCTCTCTCTCTCTCAAGCCTGGGGCAGTCATCTCCATCAGGTGACAGAATTGCCTGCCTCTTTAAAGGGACATTGCAGAGTCATTTTCATCCCCATTTAAGATAATTGGAGTTCTTCCTGGAGTCTATAACACCCCAGCCCTCCCGCTGAGCTCAAATCTGGGAGGTGCTGGCTGGGAATGATGGGGAATGTGCCGCCGGGAGAAGCCTACTGCTGGCCTGCTGTGAAGAGAGTCCTTTTCTTACTGTCACAGACAGGAGAGTCGCCTGTAGCACACACATGCGCGAGCACGTGCATACACAACGACACAAAACAGAGTGAAGGTGACTGTATAGCTCTGCTTCTTTAGTGAAGTGTGACTTCACACTTCAAACCCCCTCCTGAGTGACAGCAGATGCCTGCCAGAACTGCTAAACACAATGGAACCATTCCCATCACACACACACACACACATGCAAGGGCATGCTCGTGGTCTGAGCCTTTTTAACCACCATTCACTTTAGGCCTCTAGGTAACTTCACTGCCAATAAAAATCCTGTCAAAGAAATCTGCAGGTGTGTACTGCTGCTGAGCAGGGAGTGCTGGTACATATATGCACATGCACTCACATGGACACACACACACACACACACACACACACACACACACACACACAAACATGAACATGTGAAAATGAGAGAGAGCGAGCCTGAGCATTGAAATGACAGTGTGTAGTTTGGTAGTATGCTTGATGTCAATGTATGTGGGTGTGGGCATCCTGTTGTATGAGTGTGAAAAAGGTCTGCTCTTACACTGACAGTGGGGGGGGGGGGGTTGATGTGTTGTGGAGAAAACAGGTGCGAGTGTTGGTTTGAGTTTGTATGAGAGCCACTTACGACACTTAGGGACTGCTGCTCCTCTAGGCTGTCAGTGCCATCACCATGGTAACGGTGCCCGTGCGGCACACGGGGGGGCTTTGGTGGCCCCTCCTCCACCTGCTTCTCGGCATCTAAAGGGACACAACACACACACACACACACACACAAAAGAGTAGTGTGAGGATCTGATTATTCTCTGTGCTGAGGAAAACATAAACACACACACACACACACACACACACACAAAGGGAGGAGGAGATAGATGGACGGACAGATGGATGGCAAGACAAATGGATTTATGGGATGGATGGAATGACTACCTACTACATCTGTTACAAAGTCTGGCAGAGGGGTGCAGGTTGAAAATAGCTATTTGTCTTTGTGTCAGTGTGTGTGCGTGTTTGCACGTGTGTGTGTCGCTCTGTATCTGTATGTGTCTGTCAGTGTCTGTGTGTGTAAGACATTTCTCTGTGAAGTTTACCCCTTTGTGACCCGAGAAGAATGAGTCAGACAAGCCACAAGCCAGACAGAGTAACGTGTCATGTGAAACAAAACTAGAGACGTGAGGCACAACACAAACAAACACACACACACACACACACCCACACACCTGTCTATAACTCAGTACTTCTGCAGAAATAGCCGTTACACTTTAATTGAGAATGTAATTAAGCAGTGACAAAGCTAGATATACCATATATATATATATATATATATATATATATATATATATATTTATGTATGTATGTATGTATACACACACACACACACACACACACACCATACACACACCATTTATATACAATATATGTATACGCCATATATCATTTTAATGTGGTCACCCCCCCCCCTCCCTGCCCGCCCGCCTGCCCACTGAATTGCAAAAAACTTTCATGCAACTACTTTCATCCAATTGTTAGGTACTGACAGAACTATAAAGATGGAAAAGATTTAATATTTCTCTCAGGCTTACTACCGTATAAAAAACAATCCCATAAAAATGCTTGATTCTCCCTCCAATTGTTCCCAGCAAAGCACTGCTCCAGAGAAGAATCAATATTACATGCAACAACCTTCACTCTCAAGCACCTGCTTGACAGAATATACACTTTGTTTTATGCTCCTGCAGCCAGTAATTTAATACACATGTGCTTTTTATCAATAAAAAGCACTCCACGGTGAATGTCCTCCAATCAATATTTATGCCCGAGGCTCTGTGCTCACTGCCACCCTCAGACGCTATGGTAGCCTGACCTTCTGTTGAGCACGCAGCCCAGCTCACTGAGAGGAGTGAGCTGAATGCCTAACATAGGCATGACCTCACAGGACCTACCCAAACCAATAGTGACTTGTAGTTATGACAACACTAATCACATGAAAGCCAGGATAGATGACGCAGAACAGTATGAGGTCAGTTCTGATGGTAAGGAAAGCTGTATTCTGCAGACAGCTATGTATTCTGATTCTGTACAGTTACTTTTCACTTCTTCTTAAGATGCTCAAGTCACAATATATTGATACTGGTATAGAAGTATCAAACAAAGCAAGGTTTAGTCATATGTTTTATGTGGTAAAATTGTGTTGTTACTCAAGATACACAGACATATGAAGACTTCATATAACTTTATCTTGCTCAGTGGTGTTTGAATCAATTCACAAAGTAAAAAGGAATCTCCACTGGGATGGAGTACATGAATTCTGAGAAGTCTTTGAACTCTAAAAAATGTGCAACCCTGAGACTTCCTCTATCTCCTAACTTTAAACTAAGTAGTAAATTCCAAATGGATCCAGGTCAGACTACTGTTCTCTCTCTCTCTCTTTCTCTCTCTCTCTCTCTCTGAAAACTCAAAAAAGTGGATCAATTCCCCTTGACAGGACGTACACATCACATCCGAAAGGAAAAGAAAAGAATTTCCTGTGGAAAAAAAACATGTTGCATTATTCAACAGTCCTTCTTTCCAAAATAAGTGGAAGAATGTAATTCTTAACTTCAGCAGTTTCAAACTACAGAGTTTCTGCGTGAGGAGAAAAAGGAGGCAACACTCCATTTGTTAGAAAAATGAGCTAAGTGTGAATCTGAGGAGGACATCTTTGAATGCAAACGGCTTTTTGCATTTCCGCTGGCATCATTTATCCTCCGCCTGGGTTTGCCTCCCTTCCCGACAGACAAGGACTCCCACACCAGCACCACAGAGAATGCGCTTTCTCCCCCGGTTCCTCTCTGGGTTTGCCTCTCCTTCTTTCTCTCCCTGTCTTGTTCCCATTCTCTCTCTCTCTCTCTCTCTCCTCTCATCCAGAGACTCTCTTTATAATAAATACCACAGCAAACTTCAGGCCCACTTTCCTTTATGAGTCACTTCCCATAGTCGCTCACCCCCATGTTCATCAGCCCATTCATCAAGACACTCCTCTACGACAAGTATGCTGATACAGTATGGCCATCCTGGCCATAGAGGAGAAAGGAGAGCTAGTGGATCATGAGTGATATTATTTTTATGTTGTAAAAAGTGTTACGTGTTTACAAACCGTAGAGCATTGCTGACAGCTTCTTAACACTGGGGTGGAAAGGTTGAGGTGATACTGTCTAAGGTTTAGGACATCCAGCTGCAGCTACTGTACATTTATAGTGCCTGGCTATGTGCCCAATGCTCTATTTATACAAACAGTCAGTCAACCTGGGTGAATGCTTGTGGTTTATGTTGCTGATGTTGGTCAGACATCCGTAATTGTACAGTCAGCAATCCTTTGTGATCCTATTCTAAGAGATGCATTTGAGTTATGATCTGTGTTAACTCGATATATTTAGTTAGTAAGGTAGGTTTATGTATGTAAGTATGTCTTCTGGCAACATGACATCATGAAAATTTGTGTGGCCTGTCTGAAAAACAGTGTTCCTCTTTACGTACAGAAATGAAAGAGATATTATATTGATTGTATGTCAGGAATAAAGTGCAGTTGTAATTAGGAGAGGAAATTAAGAATCAGGAATCGAGTAGAACGCTTCAATTCACCAGAACTATATGCCTCTGTCATTATCAATGCCTCTTATCAATGCTGGCATGTTTTTAAGATCATGGTCCATGAGTCTTTCTGAAAGCGAAATTGAAATAGACTATAAACAGTTCTGCATGATTTACCTCTTTCTAATAAGCTTATGGCTACAGTAGTAGCATAGACTACTGTATGGGTCTATGGGAAAACAACAAGTGTAGACGGCTTTCTCTACAGTAGAGAACTGGTAAAGAATTAGACCGACAAGCAGATTTGACAATGTCATCAAAATTGATGACCTCCTATCTGTTCTAACCACTACCTGTCATAGAGGCCACGCAAAACCACCTCTTTTATATATCATCCAACTCAGTTTGGTTGCACCAAACTGAGCTGATGCTGATGTATATGTATCTGAAAAGAACAGTGATGCATGTTGGATCGCTTTTGATGATGCTTTCCCCATCATAGCTAGTAGTAGAGGTGAAGGCTCTGCTCAGTGCTGGGTGTTGCCCTATCATTTTGATGCTCTCCTACACGTCATTCGCTAACACTGCTACATCCTTGAAATAAAAAAAAATACTGAAAAGCAGGACTGCAACTAGGAGGGCTCAAGTGCACAGAAATGCACAAAATCCTGACCTTGACAAAGTCACAAACACTTAAAACTCCAAGAAAGAAGAGAGGCAACAGATGAGTGAGACACTTCAGGACCCTGGACAGCAGCCCATGTGGATTTCGCCCAATTCTGAACACGGCTGTGCCAACCACCTGGAGAGCATTAGAAGACATATCCATCCACCATTAATCATCATTACCCAGGCTGGGGAGCATGCAAGGAGCTGTGCCTAGCCAGCAAACTCCCACTGAGTGAGGGGGGGTCTGGAAGCCCCGGTTCAGTTCTCACAGTTAAGGATTTTATTATTGGGGATGGTGACATATTGAAATACTGCTTGACACAAAGTACTGATGTATATTTTCAATATCGGCTGTGAAATTGAAAATTCATGAAATTAGAGCAATAAATATTTTTAAAGGCAATATATAATTTATTTCTTCAGTGTAGAACGACTCAAAAACAAAATAAAAAAGAAAAGCTTACGCAAGCATACCAGTGGGAAGTTGTTACGAAGACATATATATCTTGCTCTCAGTCTCTCTCTTTTAGTATAACCCCTTCTCTGTATTCTGAATCATGTAGCTTCAATCCCAAAAAACTGATTATTTAACATCCAGCATGAAAAAGCTTTGAGAAAAGATGTGGATAAGCAAACAATACATCTTTTGCTTGTGAATCCAGACACACTGTACCCTGCAGAGAGCAGATAAATAGGGAATTCTTTTGTCTGTTTACATGTTGGAACTAGTGGAAAATGAGCAGGAAGAAATAGACAAGACTACCAAAGGCTGGCTTGAGTACCAAGAAACAACAGCCCTATCCCAGAATTCATGGTTCTACAGACAAGAAAGCGGCAAAGACTGCTGTGGGCCTGTTGACAAGGCTGAGGGGAGACCATTATCAGACTGAAATGAGCTGGCTCGGAGATGACAGTATGGGCTCACGGAGGAAGAGAGCGGGCCTAGTTGACGACAGATACAAAGAACGCGACGAGACTGTAAATGGAGAGAGAAAGGGCTCTGTAGCTACTGCAAAAATAAAGGTCAACACATCATTTCACAGACCCAAGCCTTACAGGCAAATTAGTCTTTTTGCTCTAACTTCTTTTCTCTGTCTTTCTGCATGTGAGTGAGCGTACTAGCTAGCGTGGCTTTTGAAGGTCACCGTCGGAGAGGAAAATCACTCTTCATACAAGTTTTGCTGCCGCAAAATCGTAACTTTGTTCTTCTCTGAAAAAACATGTCTATGGTGGGTCATTCTGTCTGTGAGAGGGTGGCGAATGCTTTGAATGAGACACAATGAATTTTATATGCCAACTACCACAGTAAGCAAAGTGATGAAAATGTGTGTAAGATTGCACTTGTGTGCTTGTTAGAAGAGAAAAAAGCACTGCAGTGCTGTCCCCAGATCCTTGTTAAAGATTCTGCTTTCCTAATTAAATTCTATTGGTTTACAAACAATTCACAATAGAGACCGATTGCATATGACATTTAATTCCAAAATATATATTTGTATCGCAAATGTTGTGGATTGCTGAATCACACTCCTGCAAAGAATATTAAAACTGGATGACACAGAGGAATAACGCAATCGATCATACTGTAGCTCCTCTTGGATGTCTGGAAATACCTCATTCTCTTATTATTATGCTCGCCACGTGTATGAATGCTCTCAGACACCTAGAACACACACACACACACACTTTCCCCTCCTCTTAATCTTCCCCTAAAGCATTTGTGTCCAAGGCTCGTCCAAAACTTGCGCAAAAAATAAACTCTCTCTCTCTGTCTCTCTCTGTCACTCTTTTCTTCACAAAGACTGACAGAGAGCGAAAGAGAGAGAGATAAAATGAAAGAAAGATAACGAAAAGAGGATCAGGAATGTGTGGGAAGAACAAAGGGAGTTCAAGTCAAAATGAGGTTGAAGGGGAACTTAGAAGAAGTTAAAGACAACAGGGGAGGAATGAGAGAGGAGAGGGAAGTGAGTAGGATGAAGGACAGGAGTTAATTGCAAAGCAGGAGGCATGAGATAAAGAAAGAAAGAGAGAGAGAAGCAAAGAAAAATAGTCAGGGGAAGTGGGAGTGTACAAAGATGGCAACAGAAATAGAAATGGTAGGGGAAAGGCTGACAGATTTTTTTTTTAACTTCTTTCTGACACGTTTAACTTCATCCTCTGGCGGACAGGAAGAGAGAAGGGGAGAGGGGGGAGGAAGTGTATGCCAAGATGAAAGACTGAATCTCAAGACAAAATAATGAAGAACGGCACAGAGACAGACAGAGGGTGAACTGGGGGCAAAAAGTTCTCTTGGAGTTAAAATGGTGAAGGAAAGGGAGCATAAAGCAGAAGCATAAAACACAGGTGGAGAGGAAGAGAGCATGAGAACACAAGAACGAGGCCAGGAACAGGTTTGTAATAAGATATGAGGTCTGAGGGAGCACAGCTCAACATGTCAACTCCTCTAGCTGCACCATAACACACACACACACACACACACACACACACACACACACACACACACACACACACACACATTTTCAGTGTCATCTGAGCCTTACACACAGATTGACACATTTGTTGGCAAACCCCCCATCTGTCAATTTGATCATGTCAAAGGTCATCTGTTATGGGCTTTACTTTGATAGAGTTAAGACAGTAGCTTCTCCCACAGGACCATGAGAAGACAGCTCTTTTGATTCATTGGAGCGCAGCAATATGGATTCAAACTGTTCAAATCTGTTTGCAGTCACAGTCGTAAAGGCTCTATCGACTGCATTACATAACTCCATAATAATGTAACTGCATGGGGAATAGCTTACTTGGGCTTTTGGGTGTTGATTAAAACTAAACAACTCCCAATAACATTCTAGACATATAATTAGATTTACTGAAAAGCATGCTTATGTTATTTCATGTAATATTTCACTGATAGCCTTCTACTCCACTGATTATGTGCTTCACACATTACAATGACATTCTCTTCATGTCTGACATTATTTGTTGCCTAGCAACAGACAGATTGTGGAATTACTGCTATTTCCAATCAACGAGAAAACAAATATTGACAATATCCAAGCCCAGTTGTCAGCATGACAATGAGAGAATATCCAGACTTCACATTATGCATAAGTAGACCTCAAAATATGTCTCTTACGTTATCATTTGATGTCTGTCTGAATCAACTTTTTTAGCCGGCCTGATTCTGTCTTTGCCTTATGCAAAGTGTGTATGTGTGTGCATGCATGTGTATGCCTATATAAATCTGAGTTTTACACAGAAAAGATGTGTCCTCATATGTGTGTCGATGAGTGTGTGTGTATACGCATGCATGCATGCATGCTTGTGTGTGTGTGTACTTACATGCATGATTGTGTGTGTGTGTGTGTGTGTGTGTGTGTGTGTGTGTGTGTGTGTGTGTGTGTGTGTGTATGTGTGCGTGTGTGCTGTGTACTGTTCTTCTCATCCTTGCCTTGTATCCTCCAGGGGTTCTAAATGATTGAGTTGGAGCTGTTCTCCACCGTAAGAATCTGTCACAATCCATTATTTCAGCCTTCTGTCTCCCGGCTCACTGCTCCTGATTAAGTGGCCAAACACACTCATCATGAGCAAGAGATAGAGAGAGAGAGAGAGGGGGAGGGATGACAGGATAGAAGACAAGGCAAGAAAGACAGGCAAGAAGAGAAAGATGGGAAAAAAATGTCTTCTTTAACACACAGAAGCACACTACTGCTCTAGTGAAACAACTCTTGCATTCTTCATATCACAGGTACAGAGTACAGAGAGACACATGCTCATGAAAAATACAGGTGATAATGTATTGTCCGTCAGCTACAATAATGTATTGTTATACAGCTACTTGCCAAAACAACGACAGAAAACTTCATACAAACGTCTTTAAAATTTAACTTGTTACTGTTTTGTGGCTTCCGTGGATAAAAGAATAGCTTGCAACACAACTTCAACTTGGAGAAGAAAGATTCTTTAGAACACAGCTGATTTCCTTTCACTTTCAACGAAGTTTAATTGTGATAAGTGAATGATCTCTACTCACGGTTTATAGTTTATACAGAAATAACTGACCTCCTAATGTTGTGAATGGAACCTCCCGCAGCATTCTGGAGAGCCGTATAAGAGAGCCATATAATAACGTGAAATTACTTTACAAAGGGGACATTTTTTCTGTACTTCTACAGCTGATATTGACAAGGGTAAATCAGATATTCCTTGCAATATTCACCAAAATGACACTAAGAAGAATCTATATATCCCATTACCACATTCTAGACCAGACCGGGATGATCACACAGGAGGACCCACTATATAGTGGATATGGTGACCTGCCTTACCTCACAATGCTGTCATTTAGTGTGATTCACTTTTTGTAATGTCTGCATTCCAAACAGTGTAAACGTTACATCACAAAAAACAAATGAAGTGTCATTAATGTACATGATACGTGTCATGTCATGTTTAAGACAGGCTCAAGTAACACCCTCAAGTAAAGAGTTACCATTTGTATTGTTTTTATTATTATTATTAGTGGCCTATAGTCTTGGACATGACTTGATTGCACTGCGCTCCAGTTTAATTCCTGCCCACCATGTGTCTTTTATTTGTCTGCCCCCTCCTGTGGCCTTAACACAACTAAACCATAACCTTCAGAGAATAAAAACACTTCCTGATCAGGTTATCCGTGTCACTATACAGGTGAACAAACAGCAACACACACACACACACACTGAAATTTAATGATCAAATGACACCCCACATTCTCTACTTCAAAGTTTTTCACAAATCCCTATGTCTGATATTATCAAAGCAATCACGAGCATGCTGAGCAAAATGCACCTCGTTAGGCCTTTTTTTTAAGGATATTGCGCCTACTCATTCAAACAATGTTTGGAGATCATACATCCAGCAATGAGCCAGCCAAAGCAATTACAAGAGCAAACAAACACACACAAGCATCACCCAGTAAGTCTCAGAAAATCCTGTTTAAGCATTGCAGTAAACACATTCACCCTACAATAGTAATGTCTTTGGAGAGAATGTTCGGAGGCAGAGCAAACTACCTTGCAAACTACAGATTTTGACATATTAACTACACAGGAAGACAGGTTTAGAGCATGCATGCATGGCTCATTTGGGGATGTGTACAGGCATGTAATTCTGGATCTAACTAAAAATAGGCAGTATACTTTCTAGGAACGCATGTCTATATGAGCAACACATTATTTACACATCCGTTCATGACGTTACACAAAAACAGAGTGTGTGTAGGAGGGAGGGAGCTTTTTAAGATGCTTGATCACATTTGATGTCCTTTACATTTACTACATATTATGCAAACTGGATTTCATACATCTTAGGAAGCCTGAAATATAGAGAACACACACAGAGACTTTCAGAAGCCTTGATTTCTGTCACCCTGTGGTCAGACTTCTTATGTAAGTTTTGTCTAGGCCAACGCCTCTGAGGATATTTCAATGCATCCCGATGGAAACCTGCTCAGAGACAGACAGGATGATTGCAACACTTTTTGTCTATGTTCCACTATCAAATCATCTGGAACTGCCTATGCACAAGCACTGACATGCAGCCTCTAACAGCAGTCTGCCATCTCCATAAGAGTTTGGGTATGAATGCAATTTCTCTCCCTCTTTTCTCTCTCTCTTTTCTCCCCAGAAGTCTCTTTCTCTCTCAGCAAAAAGGATATTAGTGGCTCTTCTACTTTACTGAAATCTTTCCTTTTGAATGTACGCACACACACACACACACACACACACACACACACACACACACACACACACCACCACCACCACCAGCTCCAGGCACCTGGCTCTGCTCTACGACACAGACACAGCAGGGCAGCCTCTACCCTCGTTTGAGAGAGAGAGAGAGAGAGAGAGAGAGAGAGAACCAAGTGAAGGGAGGGAAAATCCATCACAAGGCATTTCCAGTCCACAGGGAACAGTGGCCTGAAGTCAGCCTGGCACTCTCCCCTGAGGGGGAACTCTGTGTGTAGGCCTGGGGAGATGAGCAGTGGAGAGAGTGGGATTGTCACCTCAGCAGAGCAGACAAAAGGAGGAGAAAGGAGGATGAAGAAGGGAAGAGAGGTGAGAGGGGAGAGTGATGAAAACAAGTATAGCTGAAGATGGATGCCATGAAAGGCGCTATGCAGTGTTTCTATGTGGCAAAGGCCCTCTTATGAACTGCCTTAATGCTGCCAAGAACTGACAACAACCTTACAAATTAATTTAACATTAATTTTAAGATGCTTTTATTACGCATCCCTAACACATATAAAAACCAAAATTCATTCTGATAGCGTTCAGCCTTCTATGTCTTTCAAGATCAACTTATCCTTTACTGTCCATATATCCTCATTATTCTATACAAATTCTCTTTAAGCAGCTAAATCTGAAACTGGGAGACTTGGAATGATTCTGCAGACTTGAAATCCTTTTTCTGGTTCATTTTGTGGCCCAAAGTAACGTTTTGCTATTTTGTACCATAAACCAGAAAAAGGACAAGTGTGCATGTTCATTCCTACTGGATTACTGATCAGATTTTGTCCTGCACTTTGATCTGGGATGTGTACAATCATTTTGTTGTAACTGGATGTTTGGAATGAGAGGAATGCCAGAGTACCTGAGAAAAATAATTTGGGGTTCTCAGATGAATTCACAAACCAAAGGTCTCTCTCTCTCTCTCTCTCTTTCACAAGGGATCACTACACTGTAAATACACACACACACACACACACACATACACACACACACGCACACACCATCTCATTGACCTAGAACGCAATGGCTGTTGTCCAGACATTTGATTAGAAGCATCACAGGAGCACCAGGTGAAAGAGTGATGAGGGCCAACTCAAACTTCATTAACCCCAGGGTTAAAGGAGCCTTTCCTTCGCCCCTCAGAACTCTATCTCTCCACGTCCTACCCCACCCCCTTCTCTCTCTCTCTCACACACACACACACAGCAAAACTTTCCTGTAAAATTATGAACTTGAAAAATGATGCCTGATCATTTCTGCCAAATACTGTATGTCTGTCTCAGTTTGTCAACATGTACGTTGTAATGTTTAGTCTAACAGTTGTAATGGTGTTTCAGGTTCTATATCTGTGTTCTTGTTGCCTTTGTAACAGTTGTAATCGTGTTCCAGGTTCTATATTTGTGTTCTTGTTGCCTTTGTAACAATTGTAATGGTGTTCCAGGTTCTATATCTGTGTTCTTGTTGCCTTTGTCTCTGTTACGTTAAAAGAAAAGTGGTGCTATTGATTATTTTATAATCCTCTAAATGTGTAGCACTTTGCATCATTGTACTTGCACGCTGTGTCATTGCAACATGTTACTTTTACATTTACATTACATTTAGGCATTTAGCAGACGCTTTTATCCAAAGCGACTTACAAAAGAGGATAACATTCAAGCTACAACACAATGAAAGAACTAACAAGGAGTGCATATTGCTAACATAGAATCTGCACTATTTTAAGTTGAAAGTGCAATAGTGTAACACAGTGTAGAGAAATTAAATTTTTTAAGTGCATTCTCAAAATTTACGCCAGGAGATATTCTTGGACCTTCACATAGAGGTGACAGCCTTACTGTAAATATACTAAAACCCCACTCCTGTCCACACATAGGAAAATACCTTGTCCTCTAATCTTAGTTTGTGGAGTTATTAGAAAGGCAATATAGCTGGTATTAACTCAGTGGATGGCTTGTCATAATTTGTGTGAAAACATGGCTTGTCCAGTATTAAGTGAGGAAAATGCATATTCTTTCAAAAGAAAAGCGTTTTATGTTTACATTTGACCTTGTACAAAATACTGTTTCCTCCAATCTAATCCTCCTTCCTCTTTCCAATTTTGTGACTCACATACCCAAAGATATGGCACCATCCTTGGCTGGTGTAGATGGTATTGCTATTGCAATTTATATTCCAAGTGCTGAATGCGTGCTTAACTTTGCAGACCTGTCACCAAGCTATATCAAGCAGCTTGAGTTTCACTTCAAGACTCAGATGAGCCGAACAGCAGAGCACTTTCTTTTTGCCAAGTGCAGAGACAGCAGTGAGTTAGTGAAGGACAGAGAAAAAAAAGAGAGAGAGAGAGAGAGAGACAGTGTGTGTGTGTGTGTGTGTGTGTGTGCGTGTGAGAGAGAGAGAGAGAGAGAGAGAGAGAGAGCATTGTGCATATGAATGATGCAATCCTTCTGTTATGGCATCTGAGCTTGAGATAGACAGAGGTATCACTTGGCAGGGTACTTTTCCCAATGATGCCCTTATTGTACTGATGCTTAGTATAGTTTGAATACCAGTAGTCAGCATGACAACTAAAGACTCAGCTTTTTGTGTGAGTGAGTGAGTGAGTGAGTGAGTGAGTGAGGGAGTGAGGGAGTGAATGTGTGTGGCATCACCTATGCATACGAACGCATTAAAGCTGGCTTAGTTGTCATCAGATTTTTCCTTTAAACAAAGTAGGTTCGCACATTCAGAATCAGAAGGCTACAGCTCCTATAGCCAATCTCAATTTCCAAAGAACACACACACAAACAACTCTCTGAGCACTGTGCAAAGGTTGCCCAAAGTAAGCATCACTAAACATCGTTATGGTCCTACCTTTGCTGTAGCTGAACTGCAGCCTGAAGACTTTGCCCTGGTGAATATGCAAGTAGGTGAACCATACTGCGAATGTCAGGAGCACCAGCAGCAACAGAAGTTTGAGCTGCTTGCGGATCTTCTTCAGAGGGAAGCGCGGCATCCTCAAACACCAAGTGTCTCTCTCTCTCTCTCTCCCTCTTACACACATACACACCTGGGGCACTCAGCTCAGACACTGCGGGGAAGAAATGGCAGAAGACAGAATGTAGGGAGGATCTAAGGAATGGGTCAGGGATTATGAAGGAAGAGAACACAATGTCCAGTCAATGCATTTACTGGTGAGGAAAATCATGATAACTCGAGAACCTCGTAAGCTGGGAAGAGCTCATAAAATAAAAACTCAACCCAAATACAGGCCAGGGAAAACATGAGTGGATATCGCTGTTTTTAGTACAGCGCAGGACGTGGGAAACGCAGGTTACTCAAAGACCACACTAAGACCATATCCAGATATATACAGACTACTTCTCTATTAGAAATAAAGAATTGTCTATACTACTTGTCTGCACCAAATAAAAGCATGTCTCTGCAGTAAATAAAGGCCTGAATGAGAGGTTGAGGTTTCATTGAAAGAAATGTTATTAGTCTGAAATGAAACATTGTCTGTATTATTACACAAAGAAACAAACTGAAAAAAGCACAACCTTTTTGTATTTAGAAAATTTGGAAAGGTTAGGAACACTTAGAAGTGTCTATGTGCCTATTAGAAATGGCTATGCAGTGCCTGAATATTTTAAACTTGGCGAAGCAAAATATATAAAACACAGCTAGTATTCTTCCCTAGCATACCTACACACACCGAAAAGCCAAATTGGCGTTTTTTTATAATGTGACATTTTCTGAAGCGGTAACTTAATGAAGGAAACAAAGCCTAGACCTGAATGTCTTGGTCCTTTTGCTTCAATGAATGCCTTGAAATGTGCGACTTCTGTGTATAAGTACAAATCGTTCCAAATACAGTTGAAATCGTACTAAGTAAGGGCCTTTAAAGAGTTTAGTAGACTTTTTCAATGTGGTCTGGACAATTTCCCTGAAAAACTTATGTCGTTGAAGAAAAGGCTATTTTAAAGTTTTCGGATAGCCCAGAAACTGATAAAAAATAAAGCCTCACCTTGGGACACCTCTCCGTGGACGTCCATTTGTTGTTCAAGTTGCAAGTGCAACTTTGGAATTGATAAGTTCCCATAATGAAAGCAATTCCTGCTCAAGGAGCCACGGGTCCACAAATGAAGTAAGTAGTCATGCCAACGGGCACAACGTGTGCTTTCTTAATGCGGTAGACGAGCAGCGACGTGTCGTGTGTTGAAGATCCGCGCCGTGCTCATTCTGAGAGTGCGCTCGGAGGTCCGACTCTTTGTCCTTCCCCTGCTCTATAATAATGCCACCTCTTAAAGAACAAAGGAATGACTCCCATCTCGGCTCAATACAACCATTCACTGTAATGCAGGGTTAGGAGCATTCACTGATGCTTAAGTCATCGATAACGAGGAGTAATTATAACGACTGCATGTTAACCTGCCCGTACGCTTGTGAGGCGATACATTGTAACAGAAGAGAAGCTAAAGACCGTCTTTCCCGCTGATTGTCGTCTTCTGCGCTCTTCTTTCATGCGCGCGCACGCTCGAACATAATTTCATACGATGACCCGCCTTTTTATTGCTGCCCCGTGCTTCATCCCAGAGACAGCGTGGACAAGTGCAGCACTGCTAATCGCAACCAGCACATAGCGAGGCACACAGCAGAGCGGAGACCTGACAGACACACCTGCCTTCAAAACGCTAAGGGATTAGTTTGCTGTAATGTCTCAGGCTTGGTCAGGTTGTCTAACTTTCACTGTTGATGTGAAACCATCCACCTCACAGCCTAGTTAAAAGAATCGAATTCCGCCATGCATTTTAATATTATGGCTTATGGCTATATTGGCTTGTGGCTTATTGGCTATATGGCTGTTATGGTTCATTCATTGCTGCAATGTGAATGTTTATGGCTCTATTCATACCACATCATGACCAGACACACTGTTCAGTACAACTTCAAACAATTTAATGTATGAAAACAATGACCACTACTTTGTGAGACCACATGTTTCCTTGTTTTACACAACCAGAACTTATACCCATGCAGGTACACATTTCTAACCCATGTCAGTGATGATGAAGTGGAATAGAGAATTTTAAAGGAGAAATTCAGTGTGAATCAATCTGTAGCCCTCTTGTTCGAGGTCACACCAACCAAATGGGGTACAGAAACCTTTCTCCTTTAAGAGCCTGGCTTCCAGCTCTGCGAAAATCTACATAAGTCTGCCATCTGCTGGTTAATAGGCTTCACTATGGAACACTCAGTCTTTTGCAACAGTATTGCCAATTCCATTTCTCTCCTGGCACTTGGTTTCACGTGCCCACCTTGGGAAGATACACTTCAACAGCAGAGTGAGAAGTGTTAGGGGTAGAGATACTGCTTATGTACCTACAAAATCGGACACCCCTGTAGGCTTATTCTCAATGCAGACATGGCTGATTAAAAAAATAAGTTTTAATATAGTCTACCCTATAATACACTGAACTAACTACAATCCCATGCAGATCAAAGACCAACCCCTTGCATGCATTCAAGGGGACAGTGGTGGCAGCTGTAAGCAATGTCTTCTCTCTCCAGTACAGCACCACGCAGTTAACAAATGGAAGTATTTTTGACTAACTCTACATGAAAAATAATGTGATGCATTTAATTACTTACTTAATTACTTACTTTACTTAGAACATTGCTTCTGCAATCTACAGTGGCACCATAAAAGTATTACTTTTATTTATTCCGCAAACAATTTGCTCTAATTGGCTGATCTAATTGGACTAGTTAGCAGCTAGTGGTTGGCATAAGCATTTGTGTTGTTGGTAAGCAACTGGTGTTGGGAAACAAACCCCAGATCTATTTTGGTCAATTAGTGCTTGCAAAATTTGCATTCTCAAATTATTGAATCTTAATGGTTTTTAGGTGGACATGCTGTGTTCCCAAAGTTGTTAGTCAGTCTACAGGTGTCGGTGATAATTACAGGAGTAATGAGTGGGATACGATCGACACAATTTAAAGCCACATAAATAGCAGATCGAAACAGACAGCTCTATTGATTGTGTATCACAAGTCTTAACAATGGGGTCCAGCGCATGGTTTAGGGTTGCTTTTTTGGTATTGTTTGTGATCAGTGTCCAGACTGCAGCTAAGCCTCAGCATTTGTTTTTTCCTGAAAGGGAGAAGCTTTTTGGTTTGTCTGACTCATCTGCTCAAAATGTTCTACCTCAGAGCTCTTTTTTGGAAGCTGTGCCCCCTAGGCCTGTCCAAGAGCCTTTCAAGGAGTCTGTTTCCATTCAGTCTCAGCTAACACAAGTTCCTTGGAAGGAGTTTGTAAGGAAGTATCCACAGATGCCAGTAGAACCCACGCACCCCAGTGGGCCGATTGTGCCGGAAGTGCCAGTGCCGGCCGACTCCGTAGCTGTGAGGTGTTCGGAGGCTAACATAGAGGTGGAGGTCCACCAGGACTTCTTTGGGACTGGACAGTTGATTAAACCAGCAGAAATCCGTCTCGGTGACTGCTTCATGACTGGGGATGATCTCTCCGCTCGGGTTCTGATATTTAATGTTGAACTGCACCAGTGTGGAAGCTCGCTTCAGGTAAGTGGTGTTTAAAAAGCAAAGTCCGTTAATGTGACTTCAACATATTAGCGTATGGTTAATGCTGAGCTTGGTTATCTAAATCTAACAAAATGACCATGTGATCCACTCATTTTTCACAGATGACTGAGGATGAATTGGTCTATACCTTCACCCTTGTGTATACACCCCAAGCCATTGGTGGAACACCTATTTTAAGAACGAATCGTGCGACAGTTGACATCCAGTGCCGTTATGCAAGGTTATTACCCTTCTTGGCATTGTCATTTGCTTGCGATGCCCTTGAGAATTCTGACAAGTCTCTTGTGCTTGGTTTTAATATTAGGCAGCAAAATGTGAGCAGTGAATCTGTCAGTCCCACTTGGATCCCTTTTTCTGCGTCTGAAGTTGCTGAGGATGTCCTGGTCTTCTACTTGAGACTCATGACAGGTTTGTGGACTCATGAATTACCTGACTGCATGCATGAGGCAAGAACAAATAAACAAGGGGGATACTGTCTGGGTATGGTTATCCTTTTCACATAAATTGAGTACTGGCTCCTGCGTTGTCCTCCTGATCTATGGTGTGCAGAGGCTAAAATGGCAAAGATTGAACAGAAGTGTTCATCACCCAATGTCTGACTCAACCAGGTGACTTCACCTTTTACCCAGAATGCACTGCAATGTAAATTGCATAAAATGCAGTGGCAGCTTACAAGCACTACAAATGATTTCAAAATATTTTGGTACAAACAAAGGCATTTTGAGGTGGTTGGTTTGTTTTTGAATAATGTTAAACATGGCCAATGTCAATCTTATAAGGCCAACATGCCTTACCAGTCAGGGAGCCAGGGAAGGGATCCAGGGAAGTTTGGAGTTTGGGATTGTTTGTAGGAGTAGAAAAGCACTATATAAATAGTGGTGTGTACAATGGTACAATGTACCATTTGTTGAAATGCTTGCTTCTCTGGTCATGTTAAAACATGGCCTTGACTTGTACACCCTTACTAACTTTTTTGTTTATTTTAAAAAAAAAAGCTGATTGGAAGTCTGAGCAGGCCACCAATGCCTTCTACCTTGGAGACCTCCTGCACATTGAAGCCTCAGTGAGCCAGTATAAGCATGTGCCTTTGCGTGTGTTTGTCCAATCCTGTTGGGCCACTGCAGTTGCTGATGTGAATACATCACCCCGATATTCATTCATTGAAAATAATGGGTGAGGGAAATCTTTAAATGGATGTCCTTATTTTGCTCTGTTGTGAAGTTGGTTATATCTGCATATTCTGTTCTGCACAGCCAATGGCTAAATGCGTGGGCTCTTCTGGTGACTGAAGGCTATCTTTACCATTCCCATTTCTTGTCTGCAGATGTTTCATTGATGCCAAGCTGACGGGCTCCAGATCGCGCTTTTTGCCTAGGGCTCAGGATAACAAGTTGCAGTTTGAGCTGGAGGCTTTTAGATTTGCACAGGGAGATCATAATGAAGTAAGTGCAGGGAAAATTAAAGTTGTGGGCATGTGTGCTTTCATTGCTGTAGCCTGAGTGCAATCTCCCCCTTCAGATCTACATTACATGCCAGCTGGTGGCAAACACAGCCTCAACGGTTTCCAGCAACAAGGCTTGCTCATTCTCTGGTGATGGGTAAGGGATGGACTTTAAGATTCCTAATTTTTTTTTTTTTTTTTTTTCCCTGATCTAGTCTGGTCTTAATGTTGCTAAGAACCACAATTCTCTCTAGCTATAAACTAGAAAACCTTGCCCCAGGCTTCTGTATCTGTAACCTAAAAAAGGAAGTTTCAGTACCAGGTATAATTTGCTATGATTCAGTCCAAACAATTTAGACACATTTACACGTCGTTGAGAGTCTAAAGAAATGCATGTTTATGCAGTTGCACCCATTTACACAGAAATGGAGGCTTCAGTCACTGGAAATTATGACTTTGAAAACTCCGAAGTAGAGATCAGACATTAGGTGCACATGGGGGGGAAGTTTTAGCATTGTGACTTGATGGTCCTTCCTCAGTTTTCAGATCTTGGGGTGGGTTTTTATTTTTGTTTGACAGCTTCCCCTTGCTGTTTTTGAGTGGTGTAAAATGATTATTTTCCAATATAAAGGAGAATGGACCCATTTTCATAAATGCCCAGGTACATGTAAACGTAGTCTTAAATGCAGCACTAGGTTGAACGCAGTGTTTCTCTTAAGTGTGTGTTAACATGATCCTCTACAGCTGGACCTGCTCTGATGGGACACATGAGATGTGTGCCTGCTGTGACACTACCTGTGGATCAGAAGGGCCTACAGGTATGGGCGTGTGTTGCGTGGTAGTTTTTGTTTCCCTTCTCCCATGTAAAATGATTCTAATTTCCCTTCTCTCCACAGATGCAGGACAGTGGCAAACTAAAGCGTTCTTGGGGCCGATAAAGGTTGAGTGATAAATGTTTTAAATAAAAAAGCCTTGCATGTAAGTTGTTTGGGCCCCTTCCTTGTGTTTATTTGCACTGCTACACCTCTGAACCTTTTGCTAATATTAGATTAACTGGAGATGTATATTAAAGCAAAAAATTTCACCTCCAAAACTTGAGTTTTGGGAGTACCTATCTGTACTTTAGGAATTAAAATTGTCAACTTGTACTTCATTTCTTGGAGTTTGTGTACTTTTTCTCCACTCCATTTCAGTTCACAGTAGTGTGTGGGTGGGGGGGGGGTTCCCTGCCCCCCACCCCCCACTGGATGGCAATTGCAGACCGTCTCCATTACACCTACTTTTAGGTGTGATGTATACCATTTCATTCTAACTGGTAGACCTGTTATTGAAGTACCCCACAGTGTGCAAAGAGTAAATTTGTGAGCAGATGAAGTATGGAAGTCAGTGGGGTTTCTGTGCTTATTTGACCTCCAAGTATGCACACTCTTCAGCTTGGTTTACACTCAAGGTTCCTCTTGAAATTCCTAGTCAACAGAAGGTAGTCAACAATGCTAGCAAGTGGTTTATAAACAGTGGGGGGGGGGGGGTGTAGCAGTTAATATCTGAACCACCTGCTTGCTCTTCATTCCCACATTACACTTAAGTCCAGTTTTTTTCTGTGCAAGAATGCTTTTCATATAACTGTTCATTCCATTAATGGTTAATGGAAAACCTGGACTTTGCTAACTTTTCCTTTTCCTGTATCATCCCAATAACTTGAATGGGATGCCAGTTCTCCTAAACTGACCATGCTGTTATGGTATCTGGGAATAACAGAACTGCTGGTCCTCCCAGCCAAACAAGCCATACATCACGACATCAGTATCAAGATCGACTCCCTGTCTGTTCCTCCCACCAAAGTGGCAAGAAACCTAGGTGTCATGATCGATGACCAACTGACCTTTGCAGATCACGTTACCTCTGTGGCTCGGTTGTGCCGTTTTTCCCTATTCAACATAAGGAAGATCAGGCCGTACCTAACCCAACATGCAACCCAGCTCCTGGTTCAGACCCTGGTTATCTCTCGTCTTGACTACTGCAATGTCCTCCTATCAGGCCTACCAGCCTGTGCAGTGAGACCGCTACAGATGATCCAGAATGCAGCTGCACGTCTGGTCTTTAACCAGCCAAAAAGGGCACATGTCACACCTCTGTTCATTGAACTTCACTGGCTGCCCTTGGCTGCTCGCATTAAATTCAAGGCACTTATGTTGGCCTACAGGATGAATGATGGCTCTGCTCCCATCTACTTGAATTCTCTTCTGAAGCCCTATGTCACCCGACGACCACTACGCTCCTCTAAGGAATGTTTTCTAGCACGGCCAACACCTTGTGCAGGTCGGTCCAGACTCTTCTCATATCTGGTTCCGCGCTGGTGCAATGACCTCCCAAGCGCTACCAGATCAACTGATACCCTCTCCACCTTCAAGAAACTCGTGAAGACTAAGCTCTTCCAAGAATATCTCCTGTCGTAAACTTTGAGAATGCACTTAATAATTTAATTTCTCTACATTGTGTTACACTATTGCACTTTCAACTTAAAACAGCGCAGATTCTATGTTAGCAATATGCACTCCTTGTTAGTTCATTGTGTTGTAGCTTGAAAATTATCCTCTTTTGTAAGTCGCTTTGGATAAAAGCGTCTGCTAAATGCCTAAATGTAAAATGTAAATGTAACAGACTTTTCCAGTCACGACCATGGCACTCTGACAGAACATGTTCATGTGTTTTGCCTTTGTGGTTTGGGGGGAAACATGGATGCCACAAGGTTTAATACATGAAAATATTTGTAACAAGTGTTTGCTCAGAATTATGACTTGGGATGCTTTGGAAAGACCATTGAGCTTGTGGATTGCTTTATTCTGATTATCTGCTGCATCGGATTCAAAATACCTGTCCTTATTTTGCTCTGTGTTGAAGTCCATTACATCTGCATATTATGTTGCAGTATGGTTGGTTGGTCAATGACTGCCATCTCTCCCAAATCCTTCTCTCAGAAAAAAATCTGACAATTGCTATACATGACGTGGAGAACATCAGTAAACCTCCCGACCGACACTTCAAGAACCTCCCAGTCAGTCGATATGTGTGTGTGTGTGTGTGTGTATATCTATATACAATCTATATATATATAGATAGATAGCCGTTAGGGTCCCACTCTCTATACAAGCTTGTTTTACCCCCAGCGTTTCTCAAATTGTTGTCCCACGACAGGTGGGGCGCAAGACGTAACACTAACACTTTAAAACGACAGCCGCACAGTGCCCCCCGAATTCACACCCATTCTTCTGTCAGATTACTCGCGGAGTTTTCGTCACACAGATACCATGCGCACATAGTGTGATATTGCACGACCTGAGCTTTCCAACGGTGTTACTCGCTAGTTGCTGCGATGAACGGTTCGCGAGAAAATAGCTTTGAATTTACATAAATATACTAATATTAATACACTCTGCGTCCATCTCATACCCATTTACTCCGTGTAATAACTCACTATCTCATCACATCTCATCAATCACATCAAATATCATCTCCAACCCCATTTTATTACCTTTTCAAAACAAAAGCTGTTCTCATATTTTGTTCTCAGAGTTTCATACAGCCAGGGCACATGCAGAAATGTGATTTCAGCCTACATTATTCCAGTAAGAACCATAGGGTTAATGCTTCATTATTAAGGAGCAATTAATCACAAAGACTTACAACACTAAAACGTCAGTTAATGTAAAACTGGACTTATTTTGCCACCGTTTTATGCAAGAGGATGGGGGTCGTGAAAATGACTGTTTGAATTTTTAGAACCACGGTTTTAAGCCATATGTCATACCTTATTACATACCTTACAATCTGGGAATTGTAAACTGGTGAAGACATCACCTGGACAATTGTTTGAAATGTGGCATTAGAAGTCAACATGAAAAGGGGGTGGGGTGGTGTGTGATTGTTTTCATTTTTTGTATGCGAGTGAAAATGGCATGTCGGTATACCAGCAGAGGGCACTGTTGGAGCTGGTCTTGGTGAAAATGCTTTGTTGAATTGATGTAGTGGTACTATCTGTGTGTGTGTGTGTGTGTGTGTGTGTGTGTGTGTGTGTGTGTGTGTGTGGGAAGGGGGGGGGGGGGGGGGTTCTGAGCAAAAGGCTGCATGAGGAGGATTTCAGAACAGTTTGGCTTATAAAACCAGTCAAATTTTATATTTTTGATTTTATGATTTATATTTTAATTTTAAGAAGTTAGTTCCAATCCTTCTTTCTAAAATGACAAAACTGCAGTTTCAAAGTCGCTTTGACTTTGACAAATATATGTGAGCCTGAACACTCAAGTAGGGGTTTTCTGTTATTTAGTCCTGCCACACACTACATCAACACTTTTCAGCTCAATGAGGTTGAAATGCTCTTGGTTTTCAAAACTGTGGTCAGGACTTGCTAGTCCAAGACACAGTGGCAGGCAAGATGTCATACATGACCAAAGTGGAAGTTAAAATGTCACACCTAGAAATTTCAGGGCAAAAAAAAAACATCAGACAGTATGCTGCAGACCATGATAGCTTAGCGTCTAGTAATATTCCCAATTGCTCCTGTATATAGTCTGAGAAAAATGCTGTTGTATCTTGTCACTCGTTCCCCTAAATGGCTACAAGAAATTATTACCGTTAAATCCGATAGGAATCCACATCCTACCTCTCAATCCACAGAGGGCATTTGTCTCTCTTCTCTAACAGGAAACAGCGCACCACAAGTGATCATTACAGATGCCAAAGAAAGCAGTCTACTAATAATTGTTGAGTGAAAACAAAATGGCCACCCATTGTTTAGTTGTGGCAGGGGGTTTGTGAGAGCCTGCAGAGGGGAGATGGCCTACACAGAGTCGCTGTCATACACACATGTTGAGTCATTGTGATTCTAAACTGGCCAAATGGGATGTGGGTTTAGCAAACTGCGTCAATGTCTCAGTATGTCATTTTAGCTAATGAGAACAACTACAGTCATTCAAATGTGATTTTTGCATAAAGACATTCTGATTGTGAATTGATGTTTGCTAGCTAAATTGAGGAACAGTGATTTATGTTACCTCCAGAGAAACATAAACATCTTGGTGTTCCTGTGATGATCAACTAATAAGCCAAGTGGTTAGACAGACTGGAGAATATTCTTGGCTGATTATACCTGTTACCACTAATGTTAATTAATCATAATTAGTGTCTCCCAGGCTATACCCAATGGAATCACAAACAAATCTACACATATACACACTCTTACATATACATCATCTCACACTGTGCTGAATCAGATACAAACACACACACACACACACACACACACACACACACACACACACACACACTGACACTCAGACAGCAAAAAGCTGCTGTGCCACTGGCTGTGGTGTGTGATGCTAATGATGGTAATTAATGGACCCTGACAGCACAATCTGCTGCTCATTGTTTCCCTATTGGAGGATCTGTTGCTCACATTGGGCAAACTGGGTGGGGGGGCCGGGGGGGGGGCTTTCGTCTATAGGGACAGTGTTGCAAATCTCAAGGACTGGGATCCAAAGGGAAGACTAAGAGAGGAGGGGTAGTACAGAGGAGAGGGGAGCAGATTTGGATGCTGGGCTGGATTGCAGGGGAGTTGGTGGTTGGGGCAGGGGGGTCCTTAAGTGCCTCGCAGAGTCACTTCTGCCTGGGCTGATCTCCTGGGTGCGGATTAACTTCATTAGGACTCAACACCGTTACAGTCAAAAGCAACTGTCAGCCGCGCTGTCAAAGAACAGAGGGCAGGACATGACAGTCCAGGGCTGTGCCCTCTAATGCCACCCAGGTCCCTGTGGTGTGGAGACCCCTTCTCCAGGGCCTCTAGAGAGACCACTAGGTGCTAAACACAGATGAGATGAGAGGTACATCATTAGACTTGACTGCTGCTCTTATACGCCACTTGTCATCTTCTTGTCAGCTGGTGTTAACAATGGTAGGAGGAACGCCCCATGTTGCCTGTGAAAACTCTGCTGGTTTGCAATTCATTGACACAGAAATGCATTATGCGGGATTAATAATAAATTATGCAATGCCAATTAACCCCAATACACATTAAGATGTGAGGGTGGTTGGTTGGAGGAATACATTGCATAATTCTGAAGCAGTTTGAGTTTTGCTTTGGACATGACCTTTCTAGGGTTATACAGTAAAGCAAAGTGCACAGCATTGGGAATTGAAGACCAAACCTTAAAACACAATGTGTAGCAGTGCCTGTTAAATTGTCCATTTTGAATATGAATTTGAATTATTTCTCAAAATAATGCTGCCTAACGTCATGAAAACAAGTTGTCCAGAGTCTGAGGTTCATTTTAGTGCTGTCATCCCATCATCTAATCATCGACCAAGCAACGAGATGTCCGGCGGCAGGTCCTGCTGTTCTCTCAGCTCCAGCTCTAAACAGAGAGGATCCATCTTCTATGGCTCAGTCTCTGAGCTCACCACAAGCCAAGTATCTATTCTGCTCGGCTGGGCTTTAGGTTTAGTGGTCCCCATGCCAGGCACAAAAAGCTTTCTTGAGACCAGCTTCTGCTACCTACAAGCAGAACCCTAAGAAACAATGCAACCATTAAAAGTACAAACAGATTAGAGTGGTTTTAAGCAGACAACCATGTGGGGATATCAGGCCCCTGGTTGGCCCCAGCAGGTGGATGAGAGGCTGAAAGACAGTCTGGGCACATCTGTCCAACCTACTACTGGTTAAGGAAGGCAGGGGGGGAACATGGCAATGCCCCCCATCCTCATCCAACCCCTGGCTTCTTTGTTCTTGTTATTCATTAAAACCCGAAATGGATCCCCTGAATAACAAATGTGAATGTGCTGGTTCTAAGCTCCTTATCAGAAACTCAGACGTATATTGGGGACAAACCCATGTGACCTGAGTTGAATGATTTTCCTAAGATTGGAGGAACATTGGACTGGAATCGTGTGACTCGGGATAAACATATTTACAAATGATCATGATTAAATCATAGTAATAAATCATTTAGCATACACCATCATTGACAAGTGTCATGAAAAGATGAGATATATACTTTGCGTAATAGTCCACATATTAACATAACATAACATTTCACAAAAACTACTAGAGTTTTACAGAGGGGGTCTGTGACTGATGATAGAATTGTCAGCATGAGGCTTTATTCTGTGATTTTCCTGGAAGAAAGAAAATCGTTGAAAGCATAAGATTGGAGTCCCTTGTTTTCTAAGAGTTTCGATAAGAAAGCGAAAGCCTCTTAGCGGATATGTCCTGTTTGGTTTTGGTTTACTCGATCAGCAGTGTTTGCTGTTTTAAATCTCCCTTTTGTTGCCCATCTCAAGAGGCCTAATGACTTCTTTGAACTAGCCGCATCCATGCAAGCATATTTGTGCTTGTCTCCACAGCGCAATCACATGCTAACATTTTAGAATCATTCCCACATTGGCTAACACCGTCTGGAACCCTACAAGCACAGTTTCCCACAGGTCTGGCCAGATACACATCCTAATCTCAAGCCCCATAAGACCATCTGTTGAGGACTGTCCTAGAGGCCTCTGTGCTTAAAGGGACACACAACCATTTTGGCCAATTTACTAATTTCCCACCTCCCCAGAGCTAAACAATTGAGTTTTACCTTTCTCCAGGTCATCCAGCCATAAAACTTGACTCTTCTGTACAAGGTGTACAAAGATTGACGTGATGATTTTCTAAACCCATTGTCATGGAACTATATTCTCGTTCCGGCGTAATAATCAAGAAACAGTGGCTTGGATGTACTGAGCTATGCTCGGACTACTTGATCTATGCCTTGAAATACTTGCTCTGCTTGATTATTACACCAGAATTAGAATACAATTCCATGACATATCATCACATTTCATTTTCTATTAGTCTTAGTACACCTTGTAACTACAGAAGAGTCAAGTTTTAAAAAAGAAAACTAATTCTGTGGACACTTTTAAGCAAGATGCTAATGGGTGAGATGCTAGTGGCAATCAAAGGACTTACTGATACATGATAACCTGAAGCTGAAAACACTACAGTCAGACTGAGACAAACGGCTGGATGAACTGAAGAAAGGTAAAACTCAATTTTAACTCTAGGGAGGTGGAAAATGAGAAAATCATATGATTTACCAGTATGCTTTTCTTCACATGTGGTAGATGTCCTTTTTGATGTATACCAGCTGTAAATTCCCTGAAAAATATCATGGTAAAAGCATTCTTAAGTATTCATATAATTACTCTAATCACTTAATTCATTTAGGTATGACAGAACACTTCAAATGAGAAGTCATCATCAGCAAGTCACATGAGAAACTCGCATATATGACACATGACAATGTAAAACCATTAAATAGGCAAACTTGAATAAAAGTGATTTCTTTTTGTGAAGATAATCAGTCCAGTAGCAAGAGTTATGACACATTCTGTTACTAGGCACCCCTGAAAGCTTGAAAACACAGGGGCCTCAAAGCACGTAGCAGCTCTGGCTTGTATGGCCCTGGCAGAAGGCCTTCTCAGCATGGAGTCCATTTTGGGTTCTGTTGCTACTAAGAGCCTAATTAGGATGAGCCCAGGCTAGCCAGAGCCATGCGGACCATGGTGAAAGAGGGATCATATCAGACCCACCACAGTACAGAGGGATCTCCCCACCGAGGAGCAAACACCACTACAAATGGCAGAGCCAGGCGGACAATGGAGGAGTGAAAGGAGCTAAATTAGCTTGAGGCTAGCGGCAGTTTACCAACACCTGTATTAGTGCGCTAGCACGGCGGGGAGTGAAGCAGACAAGCTCTAATCTCTGGAAAACCCCAAACTGCCACTCCCTCCAAATCAGTATTTGCATATTACCCCCTACCCACCAGTACTACCACTACCCCTCTTGGAAGAAAGTTGCCAACCTGGAGAAGGCCATTTTTTTTAACTCTTTCTTCTTCCTTCGAGGATGGTTGGGGGTTTCTAATGCGGTCACTCTTATTCTCACTCTCACTGCCTGGGTGGCTCAGTGATTATCTGATACCCATGTTGATGAGTGTGAGCAGTGTGTGTGTGCAAGGGATTAGGGGGCATTAGCGCCAGTGTGTGCCGGTGTGGACACACCACATTCCCCCACTGCTACAATCAGGTCTAATTTGAGGGGTGGAGCAGACGGGGAGCTCCATTAGCCTCGCCATGTTTGCTAAGGAATCAGCCTCCGCTCGGACCTGAGGTGGGAACAGCGTAGAGGAATGTCCCTGTCCGAGGGCCCCGGGGCCCGGAGGATGTTCACAAAGCTAATCTTATTCGACAACAAAGCGCATGGATCAAAGATGGCCATGTAAGTTCTCAAGTGGCCCTGGCGAGAATAGAAAGAGCTGGACCACACTCAGTCACACAGGCCTCCATGTTGGTCAGCATTAGTATGTTCTCACGCAATAGGCCAAAAGGTTTTAGCTGTCCAAAGCCAGATTTGAGTTTTGCCCTCTCTATTCTAGAATTACAAGTGAAAACCATAAGAAAAATATAGAGAAATGCATTGTGATGCCCCCCTGAAATTTGATACCCTAGGCCATTGGCCAGGAACTGGCCCTAGGGCAAAACACAGAACTGAGTTCGGTCTGTGTTGCACCAAAACCATAAAGACCACCAAATTGACTGTCACACAACTGTTCAGCTGCACATCTTATTACATGACTCTGACCACTGGCTCTTCCCACTGCCATATGACAATTTAACATTCTACAGTTATATAAAAATGATGTGGAACTCAAGGAAAACATTCCCCACAGTCAACAATTTCAATCACGCTTTTTATGTGTTTAATCTTCTTCTGGACACTTCAATTGAATTAATTTCACATGATATACAATGTTCTGTTCATTGTAGATGTCTAGCAGCTGTTAGGATATGTGGCTTTCTGTGTGACTAATGCTGTACTCCACATGTATCATGCCAAATTAGTTCCAAATTGAAAAGCGAACCCAACTGCTTTAAAGCCTAAACCTTTTTATTCCTCTTTGATGACCAGAAAAGCCAGGGAGGTCATATGGCGGACACAGGCCAATAAACTCCTGTTTAAGGACAGGACGAATCGGCATGGATTACAGATGCTACAGCTGTGGATGTCTGCTAAGATTCACAGTACATGTAAGTCGTGAAACTGTGAATATGCAGTGTGGGTTATGTGTACAGATTAGGTGAGCTTTTGTCAAATAGGTATTAACTCTGTTTACAGAATACTGTATCTATAACTCTGAAGATTAGATTAGATTGGTCTTCCATGGGTTCTCTTGTAGATGTGCCCGTGTATGTGTGTGTCCTCCTCTGAACATAACAGACTGGATCTAATTACTTGTGATGTGTAAATTAAAATGTGTAAATGAAATTAGTTAAGTTATTGTAGCATTTGTCTTTTGATTTACAAAACAGTTTGAGAAAGAAATACTTTAAATTAACTTTTAAATGAAATATACATGCCACATAGGCTTAATTCACAAGGAGTGAAGTATTTAGAGGTTGAGCGTACAGTATATTGTCATTGCTAGAAGTGGAATTGCAGAGTCACCACTTTTTTTAAATCACTCAGCATCTCAGAATTCAAAGACAATAAATGAAGAGAAAAACAATATTATATGAAATCTTGGGTATCTCCATACCTTCTCCATACCCAATGTAAACATGCACTCAACCTTGTGCATAACATAACCCAGCACCAAAGTTTAGCTGGTCTTTTAGATAAAGTGACCAGACTATGAAATGAAAACCAGGAACATTTCCTGGGACATTCATAATTCTACAGTCAATATCATTAAAATAATAATGTTTTAGCTTCAAAAATCGGGGACAAAGTGGGCTTTCCTGTATTCTTCTGTATTCTTCTTCCAAAATCAGGGACTGCCCCTGGAAATCTGGGTCATCTGGTCACCCTGCTCTACTATCACTATCAACATCTCTAATAAACACTTTAGAGTTTTTTATGTACTGTGGGGCCAAAGATGAATTTCCACTGTGGACAATTAAAGACTTCTATTCTATTCTATTCTAAAATGGAACTCTGGGTCACTATACATGATACAGTGAAGTATTCTCAACAAAATATGCTGTGAAGTATCACACAACTCTACTCTCAAAACGCCTGACACCTTGAGCACATGTGTGAATTATCCTTATCCTCATATTATCCTCATATTGGCATTACAACCCAGAACAAGGTGATGTCCCTCTGATGTAATTCCTCTCCATAATGACATCACCCTTAATTTGTAGCCTCGGGCTCTGCTTTCATATGAGGGTCTATAATGAGCCTTTGAGTGTCTCTCTCTCTTTCTCTCTCTGTCTCTCTCTCTCTCTCTCTGTCTCTTATTGACATGGCCACATTGTCCCAACCTGGCATCAGCCTTGACTTTCTGACGCATCACTGGCCTGCCTGCCCCCATCCCTCCCTCCCTTGAGCACCGCGGCAGCAGCAGCGCTCTGCGTCAGCTAGACGCTACAGTTTAGCATCAGTTTGATTTTAAGTGAGGATTGGATCAGATGTCAGGGGCAACCCCCCTGGGCCCCGACCCTGGCAAATACCCCTCTGTGCCAATTAGCCAAAAGACAGAGAGGCAGAGGGGATGGTACACATGCTACCCCAAACCCAGAGACCATGAGTCTGCTGGGGTCGTGGGGCTAATAGCTAATCAGAAGGGGCTTTAAGCTCCTTATCAGGCTGGGACTGGGGAGAGCTCAGCTGGGAATTCCGCTGTTGCTTTCCCCCCTTTGCCTTGTCTTTTGCCGGTCTAACATAAGAGCCAATAAAGTGTTGGGAGTGATCTGTGCGGCCGGGACCAGTGGAGACGGAACTGCTACAGTGCCAGACGAGATGCCGGATGCGGTGTCTTTGATAGGCAATCAGCCCCCAGGAAGTGGTGCAAAATGGTTCCAAAACAACAGTCCAAATGTATGCAAAAGTGGAGGTTTTGCACTTCACTGGGTAGCACTTTGCTTTTTTTGTTATTTTCTATGAACTAAAAGTATTTATTTTATTTTTGCATCAGCAAAAAGAGGTGTGCGAGTTCTCCTTTGACTGAACGCTAGAATTACTTGTTGGAGCCTACGCACCTTATCTTTAGTTACCAAAGGCACAATACCTTTTTGGAATACGCGAAAGTGGAGGTGAAACATAATTTTACTGTTTGTCTTTTCAATACAAAATCAGTGAAGCTGAATTTCAAATCAACATGTCAAGATCAAGATCAATCAAGATGTCACAAGTTGCACAACCGAGTGATGATATATCAAGAAAGGAGAGGAACATTTTAAACATATGTGCATTAATATGTGCAATTTATTTGCATTTATTAGAGTTATAAAAATGGTCTGACTGACAACACACTAAACTATATAGTCTGTATCAAATGTCAATTATTATCCTCCACAAAATATGTGTCCCCTTTGAAATATTGGGGTGAACAAACAATTGTGTGCTCATTAGGATGTAAATAACCCTGTCAAGAATTGGGACCCAGTGCTATGAGCGATAGTGTTCGCTCTCACTTGCTGGCCCTCGAAGTCTGGTCCTCTCAAGCTGACGTTATTGATCACTCAATTTATGGCTCTGTGTCCCCGCTCTGACGGCTCCTCTGTCTCCGCTGTCATCTTCCTTTGAGCGGGGAGGCCCGGGCGGGGTGGCCCAGGGGTGTGTGGGGACGACACGGGGCTCAGCGGGGTCACCCACCGTCTGTTGCTGCCTCTTCAGATGTGTTTATGTGTGTGTGTGTGTGTGTGTGTAGTGGGGAGGTTTTGGTGGAGGGGGCGTCATGTGTGGATGACGTGTATTTAGTGTGTCAATGTGTTTATGTGTGTGTATTTGACTTCTTGTAAGTGTATGTGTGTGTATGTGTGTGTTTGTGGATGTATATGTCTGTGCATTTGTGTATGTGTGTGTGTGTGTGTGTGTGTGTGTGTGTGAAATAAGGGGAGGCAGGTGGTGAGCTGACGTGCTTGGAATGGGGCGTATGATGGTTTTGAGCAGTGGTGTGTGTGAGTAAGAGAAGGACAAGTGGCTGAAGGGTGGGTATAGATGGTTGTGCCGTTTGGTGTCATGTATGGTGTGTGTGTGTGTGTGTGTGTGTGTGTGTGTGTGTGTGTGTGTGTGTGAAGGTGTAGGAGGAAGACAAACGAGTGGGCATAGATGGTGGTAGTGTTCAGTGTGCATGTATTATGTGTGTGTGTGTGTGTGTGTGTGTGTGTGTGTGTGTGTGTGTGTGTGTGTGTTTGTGTGGATGGGTGTGTGTCATCCCACTACCACCCCCCTCACACCCCTCTCTCAGTCCGGAATAGAGTGTCCCACTCGCCCTCCACACCCACCCAACTGTTTGGCATTCAACTGTGTCCTCCTCTCTCCCTCCCTCTCTCCCTCTCTCCCTCCCTCTCTCCCTCTCTCTCTCTCCCTTTCTCCCCATTCAGCATGCATTGTTAACAAAACAGTTTACAAACCTCGGCTGGTACATTATCCCCCATGCCTCGGTGGGGATTGATTTAGGCAAATGGATTCAATGAGGGGTGTGGCTGTGTCTCCTTAACAAAGCGCCACATGGGCGCTCTCTGAATATTCCCTTTCTGTGCCATTTAGCCCCCTCTCCATACATTAAACGCCAATTATGCCCCTTCTGTCCAGGCCGGGCCCGGGCAAGACAAGCGGCTATGATCTCCCTACATATGCATGGATGACACATCCTTATGGAGCCTTGCAATGTATTTAAAGCCCTATGAGCGGAATGCTTGACTTTCATAAAGGCCAGGGGTGGCCAGTGACCATAAACGTGCCGATTCTTTACGGTTAGGCCCAATATATGAAATCAGAATTGAATGGGCTGAATAAGAAGGAAGGGGCCCCGTGTGGCGGCCTCTATCTGGGGCCAAATAAAATGGAGGCAAGTTTCAGTAAGACATACAAAAAAGCACAGAGCAACCAAGTGGTGCAAGGAGAAAACGTTAAAACTATTTGGATTGACAAGCTTCTCAGTGTAGTGCAAGGCGGCCATGAAGTCTCAGTACAAGAGACTACGGTCTGCTCTGCTCAACCATAGAAAATGCCTGTAAAAGTCCAACACAGGCCTCTAATACATATGTGTCTTTAAAGAGTGTCTCTGAGTAATTGTTGAGTTTCAAAGCTCCACAAAGCCCAAAGGATGGCTCCTGTCTCATAGACACACTTCAACTCAGCCGTGGTTCTTTTCTGTTTCATTTTTATTACACACTCTCTCTTTTTTCTTTACTCCATCTTCTTTCTGGGGTTCCTCTTTCACCCCGAACCTGTCAACAATGGGCTGACTCCTTCTTTTTTCCTTCTTTCTTTCATTCTTTCTGTCTCTCCCTTTTTTTTTGTCACTGGAGATGGGCAGGAGACTGGTGCTGAGCAGAGGTTAAACTGAGCATCGCATCCTGATAAATCACCTCCTAATGAGCCCCGTATTGTGGCCAGCATTGTCCCGGCTCTCTCTCAGTCTGCTACCTTCTGCCTGTTAAGCTGACAGGAATAATGAACTGGCCGCTTTGAACTCTCGCCACAATATTGACTGGTTGCACACAGCAGATGTCTCTGGCCAAAGCAACTGGTAAAAGCACATTAGGTTAACAAAGGGGCTCTTCTCTGTTGGGTGGGTGTGCCGGGGTGGGGACAGGGATGGGAGGGGGTGCTCGGGGTAGTCAACACTTGGATGGGGAGCTTCATTTTAAAACAATCCGTTTGTCAAACGCACTATTGAGTCGGCGAGAGGCTTTGTGCGAGTCGGGCTGAAGAGTTGGCGAGGAGTCAGGCATTTGCACAGAAGTCTCTCACATGGTGTCCTGTCAAAAACACACACACACACACACACACACACTTGCTGTTGTTGCACATTTGTTTGGTGAAATCATCCCAGGACAGTTTAACAGTTTATCACAGCCCTGAAATGTTGCTGCATTCTTTACCAGACTTTACCAGACAAAATGTGAACACAATTCAACAAACACTCATATATTTCTTCTTTTTCTCTCATTTTGTATTCATCATTACATTATCATTAGGAGTGGATAATAGTAATGGGTTCTGCACGCTGAATGGGCCCGATTTGAAGTGTGACAGTGCTAATAGGCCAATAATAAGGCGTGACTAACCACCCTCTGCAGCACCAGCCAGGACACAGGCTGAGGCCGAGAGCTGGAGAAAGGTACGGCAGGGGAACACTGATTAGCATATAATTGCTCCCATTGTATTTGACATGGGGAATTAGCAGCCTGCTAGGTGGTGGCTCGATGTCCATTCAGAATGCTGGGATGACGCAAACATGGACACACAAACATACAAACGCACACACTCTCTCTGTATCCCACACACACACACACACACACACACACACACACACACACATACACATGCACACACACACAAACACAAACACACAAATACACATTCACAAAAAGTATGATAGTACATTACCTTGAAGTGAACAACAATGGGCCAAAATAATTCTGACCGGATGTCAGAGTCTTATAGTAATTATTACCCTAAAGCCAAATGACTGGTGCATTTTACAAAATAACAATCACTAAACCACACACTGATATCCTGTCTTTTAAAAGATCCTAATTCTGGATGTGTTTGTCTTCCAGACAGTAAAATGTCTAAGTGTTTAGCAGGTTCTGTATCCCTCTCCTGCAGTGTATCACTAGAGGGTGGGTAGATTTTACTGGCAAATGTGAACACTATTCTTTAGAACCAACGCCTTTCCATTCTGGCCAGGAGAACTGAAGAGGCCATGAGTAAGAATCAGTGCCCAGGCCCCTTTACTGTTTCGCTCTCTCATTAAAGTTTCACTTTTTCTTTCTGCGCCTTTCTTGCATGACTTGTTCCTTTTTTCTCAGCAGACTCAAAGACTTTAAGTATTTCTTTTCCCCTTTAAGTTTCCCCTCCACTGACAGCTGAGCAAGTGAGAAAGAAGCGAAAGAGAGGGAGAGCGAGGGAGTGAGAGAGAAAGAAGCGAAAGAGAGGGAGAGTGAAAGGGAAAGCGAAGAAGAGAGGCAAAAGAAGAAACTGGGGAGGGAAAAAAAGGGGAAGAGTGAGAGAAGAAAGAGGGACAAGTGAGAGAAAAAGCTGCCCACCACAGAATGACCTGGCCAATGGTGACAAAGCCTGATTGGTCACGGTGGCTTGTGGGTAATGGGGCAAAGAGAAATGGGCTCTCCTTCTGTGTGTGTGTGTGTGTGTGTGTTATTCTTGTCCATGTGTGAATATCTGTGTGTGCATATCCATGAGCGTTTGTGTGTGTGTTTGTGTGAAAGTGTGTGTCTGTCTGTCTTTGTGTGTGTGTGTGTGTGTGTGTGTGTGTTCATTGTTAGTTTTCCGTCACAGTTTCTGTGTGGCACCATTGCAGCAACAGATGCAGCCTCGTCGGTGCTAAGAGGACCATATGTCCAGATGTGTCATGCTCTCAACCCACTCAACTTTGAGCCAAGAAAGCAAGAGAGCTCTTGGCTGACAAGCAGGACCAGCAGGACAACACAAAATACACACTCTTTAACATTTAGACTTTATAAGATGCTAAAGAGACTTGTTTGGC
This sequence comes from Tenualosa ilisha, assembly GCA_015244755.2. NCBI lineage: Eukaryota > Metazoa > Chordata > Actinopteri > Clupeiformes > Clupeidae > Tenualosa > Tenualosa ilisha. The sequence goes on from PYXC01000629.1 coordinate 6,610,738, forward strand.
TGGAAGGTCATAATACAATGCAAGGCCTTTCCTTTCAAAACAAAGTGAGAAGACAAAAGTGAAAGCTTAGAATTTAGACTTAAAATGTGAAAAATTGTTAGAGCTGTGTAAAATTCTCTCTCTCTCTTTCTTTCTTTCTCTCTTTATTTGTGTGTGTGTGTGTGTGTGTGTGTGCCTTTTCTCTTATTCACTTCTCTTGCAACTCTTCATCCTTTCCTTACTTTTTTGCCCTCTTGACCTCGCTAACCTTTTGAGAGTGTTTGAAAGCATGAAGTGGAGAGACCAACACTTGCCAAGGAGAACTAGCTTCACTTATGTGGCATCCTATTTGTCTGTGTGTGACTGAGAGAGTGTGTGCCTGTGTGTGTGCGCGTGTGTATGCATCTGTGAGAGTGAATGTGTGTGTGTGGTGTGTGTGTGTGTGTGTGTGTGTGTGTCTTTAGAGGGCGTGTGTTAAGGGGGACCCTTTTTTCTCTATTCAGAGCCTAAGATAACAGCTACCAGAATGATAGACTCTTGGAGATTGTTTGTGGCTCTCGGTCCCTCGCTCGCCGGCCGCAATGAATGGGCCAGTGGGCCGCATATGAGAGGCTGTCGCAGGTAGTGGGGAGAGGGGAGGATCCTTCGAGATATGGCCCCCTCCGCCCCCATGCTTGATTGCCCCCTTATTGACACTCAGTCCGTGAGGCTGAAAGACAAGCAGAAGACGATGGGGAGGAGGAGGAGTAGGAGGGGTGGGGGTGGGGGTGGGTTGGAGGTGGGGTGGTCACTGAGGCAGGGGGGAATCAACCCCCCACCCCCACCCCAAAGCATCCTTTTCAGCTAAAGTTTCACAGTATACAAATTTGTCCCTATGATAAACATCACAGTGAAGCATACACTCAACCACACAAACACACACACACACACACAATTACATTGAAACACACATACTGTGGACATACACAGGAACATACACAGTTCATATTGCTACTTTTGCATTTTGGTGCGTTGCCTTTAGTGGATTGAAAGTGACTAAATCATTACCCAGCCAATCATTAAGCATAAGTAAACAAACCAGTCTTCTGTCAGCCACAAGGTGAAAAGTGAGAAGGAAATCCACCTTGTAGACACCCCGCTAGTCCTTCCACTTCATTGTAATCAGTCTTCCTAGATAAAAACACTTCCTCACTTTTCAGAAGTGCTGACCCCAGTACTGCGTGGCTAACCATTAGCTTGGGTCTAAAAAGAGCCTGTATCCTACCGTTGATCTCTCAGCTAGAGAGTCAAGAGTGATGGTGGTTTCAGTGGGAGACCATTTCCCTCCCCAGTGCTTGCTTCGTTTCCTGCACTCATTTACAACTGTATCAGCAGATGCTAAACACCAGTGTGCTATCAGGAAAAGAGATGCTAAATAGAAGCAAGCTGTGCGTGGCAACCTGGCAACCACTATCAATTGTGTTGTTGCAAATGTATCCAAAATGTTATCCAGTCTGCTGACACTGCTGTTGATATCTGATTTCAGGAATCATTGGCCAGCTGGTTTGACTGACAGAGAGCTGTTGTCAGTTCGTTATAAAATTTCCCCCACTAATAAATTAGTATTTTATTCCTGTGAGATTTGTGCCAGGATGAGGAAATTAGAATTTACCATGACAGATATGTTATCTATGTTTACTGATTATGATAAACACATAACACATAACATTTTATCTTATATATTTTGTATGGAGATTAATAAATAGTTTTTAAGATTTTTTTCTGATTTTAGTTTCTTTTTTTTTAGATATATTTTGTTGTTCCATAACTTTCATGTTTACTTTGCTTTTGCTGTTTGTCACTTGTCAGCCTCTGCTAACTTTTCTGTAAACAGAGTGGACTTCATACTTGGGTGTATACGCACACTGTGGACTGCACAGAGGAGATTGCATACAGATTAACCATTGTCTTGAACTGTACTGTAAGTCTCTATAGACCACTGACAATTAAAAAAAAACGTATTGAGCACTGTAGGTCTCTATAAACCAGTGACAATTAAAAAAAATAAAACATTAAAAGGCCATTCCTGTCATTTTACACCAGGTAAGTTCAACATTAAGCCACAACTGATTAATGATGTCTGACAGAGAGTTCAACATTAAGACATAACTGATTAATGATGTCTGACAGAGGCTTATTGTTCTTCTGTCTGCATCCGAGTGAAGACTTGGATGAAAACTTTTACTTGGTTACATTTTTCCCTGCAAGGAAAGAAAAAGAACAAAGGTATCAAAATCACTAACACCTGACAGACCAGATTTATTTTAGATTAGATGTTTAGATTCAACTTTATTGTCATTACACATGTATGAATACAGAGTAACAAAATACAGTTTAGCATCCCATCAGAAGTGCAAATAGCAGAAAGTGCAATATGTACAGCATGTACAGTTAAGAGAAGGTATGTACAGATAAAGACAGTGTAAAAGTGGGAATAGATATGTGCAGATTATGTACAAATAAATTATGGTGGGAATAGTTCTGTGCAGATTATGTACAAATAAGTTACGGGAGCAGTTATTTACAGATAGGGCAGTGTAAAAGATGGGTACAAATTAGTATTGATATGCATAAGAGCAATATGCAGATAAATGAGTAATGATTTACAAAAGACCATTATAGGCTGTCAACTAATCTCTAATGTAAAATCATCAGGACATACATTATTGTAAATGATGAATATGTTGAGTGATATGTTGATGATGTTGAAAAAAAGATGCCATAACATTAGACACTGCTCAAGGAATTGTGTGATTTTTTTCTCCAAGAAAATTTGTATTAGGCAATAACAGGACCCTTTTCAAACCAGATTGTATATTATCCTCTTTTTAATTGATTTTCAATGACTCTTTCAGTCTGTAAAAGGGATTTTGGTCTTCTCAGCACAAATGCTTGGCACAGAGCTTAGCTTTCCCTGAAAGGTCTTAATTAAACCCAACTCACCACTTATCACCCACTTCTCCAGATTCCCCTTCTGTCGCATCTTCAGTAGTGTGTATGTGTGTGTGTGTGTGCGTGTGTGTGTGTGTGTGTGTGCATGTGTGTGTATGTGTGTGTGTGTGGGGGGGGGGCATCATTGACTTGCACTCTTAGAATCCTACTTGTTTCACTCATCTCAATAGAGTATCTCCATTAGTTACAAAGATGTGGCGCTTGGGACAGAAGCGGGGGCTCAAATTAAAGCAGGCCCCTCTCGTCCCAATTTACCTACCTCACTGTCATTATTCCCCCTTTATGAGCCAAGTGACAGGCAGGAGAATGAGAAGCCTTCCCAGGCACCCTCTCCAAGTCCTGCTGCTTCGTGCTAATTAACTGCGTCTCTTTGTTAGCAGGCCGTGTATGTTCAGGGGGCCAAAGGCCTTCGAGGGCTCTCTATCAGATTCGAAACACTTGCCTTCTGTTTCATATTCCCCTATTCGAGATGAGAAGCTGAAGTCTGAGATCTTCTCTACTCATGTTCCTTCACTGTGCTTTCTTTCATTTACATTGAAAGATAAGGTTCAGCCTTCAATTTCAGATAAGCCTTCATCTCATATTCATGAGGATCCAATTAGAATTTCTATGAATTTAATGTTGTGATGTTTGCCCCCCTAGAAGGCAATAATATCCTATAACAATTATAATTTAATGTTGTGATGTTTACTCAAGAACAGGAGTACTATGTGCAAATCAATACAATAGTTTCAGTAGAGATATGACTCTCAAAACATATTTTAAAAGAGGCCATAGATAGATAGATAGATAGATAGATAGATAGATAGATAAAAAAAGATAGATAGATGGATGGATAAGTACTTTAATTATCCATTAGGGAATTCAGGAAGGTATCTCATTAATGAAATAATCAAAGTTTACTCTGTCTGCTGCATTTGAAGGTATCTAACATGTTTATGCGATGTTGTGAAGCAACTGATTTGAATCCCACCTTGGGAATCTGTTCCCACATCCAAAACAACATGGTGACCTCATTAGAGAAGAGTCACTCTCGTGCATAGCACCAATACAAAGCCTTGAAGGCAACAGTTTCTTCTTTTTCTTGTGTGTGTGTGTGTGTGTGTGCCATCCCTGTTTGCAGAGGATGTGTAATGTGTTCAGGCTCACGCTTCTCTCTTGTGATGGAGAGATGGGAATATGTAAATGCACGGGAGTGGTGATTTTTGTGTTTGCTTTCATTAAACTGCTCAAAGGGACAGAAAGAGAGCCGAGGGCGTGTGTCACGTTGGGTTGGGTGACGGAGGCTCACATGGAACTGTGAAGTGAGCAGTGTGTATGTGTGTTTATGTGTGTGTGTTTCTGTGTGTGTGTGTGTGTGTCTGTGTGTTTTTGAGGTTGCCAATCCGCTAAGCAAACGCAGAAAGATCACACAAAGGCACAAGGAGAATTACAGAATAATTACACATACGCTCTGATGAGCCGCCATTCAGCAAGGCTGGACAATATTTCAGGGATTAGATGTATCGCCGCGGCGGCCATCGCAGGAGAAGCCCAGGGGCTCATGGGTACATTCACATGCAAAAGGGGACGCATTTGGAAGTTCTAACGCTGGCCCCCAGTCACACATGAATGGCGCAAATTTGGTAGTGGGAGAATAATTTGGCGGCACTTTGAATACTCAAATGTGACCCAGGATTTAAGGCGACCTGACAAAAGGAGCAGACTGTTGCTGTGTTGATGGCTGTGGGCTGGGAGATTGAAAATAATCATCCAAATCCTACCAAACAAGGGCGTTTCTAGCATTGCCTTGCAAGCCAGATGGTCTGAAGATACATTGATGTTTCACATTTATGCATATGTTCTTCAAAAGGGTGTTTTATTTCCTGATTTCCTAAGCCAGCACTGAATTTAGTTTATGTAAATGTGCAACCTGTAATGTTTTCTAATGTTGCCTAAAAAAATCTTGCTACACAAAATTAGGACACTCAAACTATTTTGTAACTGAATCACTTCAGTCTTATACTGATACTCGTTTTTTTTACTTTTGGCATTGATCAAAAGTTTTGCCATTCTACAAAAATAATCTAATTTCTGATCACGCAAGACGAACATATACATTCAACAGCAACATGTTTTGCAAATACAGGCATGGATGAGAAAACAACTGTAAACAAAATCTGTGAAGATTTTAGCCATGGGTGTTGGACACACATCGTAAAACTATTACTCTGTTTGTCTCCCAGATCATGAAAGAACCCTCAGTTGTTCCTCAATCTGGCATGATTTCACTCTCGCCCTCGCTTCCTTCTGTTTGAGGAAGATGACTGGGCTCCATGAAATCCTATCTCTCTGCCTTTTCACACATGCCAGTGGGAAAGTATTTAGAGGGAGGTAGGAGCCAAAAAACAAAGTCTGTTCCAATGACAGTCCCACCATGAGCAGAAAGACAAGCACGTGGTCCAATGCCAGGTGGGGTGTTTGAAAAGATAAGAGCTGTGTGGCAAACATACGAAGACACATAGACCCTTCTGCTGATATATACCCTTCTTGTAGTCTGTGTGTGTGTGTGTGTGTGTGTGTGAGAGAGAGAGAGAGAGAGAGAGAGAGAGAGAGAGAGAGTGTGTGTGTGTGAGAGAGAGAGAGAGAGAGGGACAGAGAGTGCGTGTATGTGTGTGTGTGTTATTGTTAATCCAGAAAGTTTCTGATAACTAATCCCCAACCGACTCCCCAAATTGTAGCCGAGTTCAGCACTGGTGTTGAAAATTATGACAAATACAAGAAAGGAATTCTTGTTCATTCATGCACAAATTCATTCATGACTAATTCCTATGAATGAATCCAAAGAGGATGATTTCAAATCTCAATACAAAAGTAAAAACAAGAAAGAGAGAGGGTAAAAAAGAAAAAAAATAGAAAGGTTGTCAGAGTAAGAGGGAGGAAAGAGCGAGAACAGCCTAGAGATAGATAGTGAAAGAGATACAGAATAGAGAATGAAAGACAATAAAAACAAACAAATGAAGAGAAGCGAGAGGGTCTGTTTGGAGTGAAAGAGAAAGAGAGACAGAGAGCAAAAGGAAGACAGAAAGAAAGGAAAAAAGAGACGGAAAGAGAGAGAGAGAGAGGCGAGGGACTTCAGACAGAGGAGCCCATCATTCATCGGCAGGCAGCTGGGGACAGAGCAAGTTCTCCAGAAAAGAAGCTTCTTCACTCATGACTGGGTTTTGTGCAAAGGCTTCCAGTCTGAGCTGCCTTTTTACTTCCCTATAGAAAATGCCTATAAATCTTAAAGAGGAATGTAGAGGGAGACTTACACGCACAATAACACTCACAGCCACTTGAGGCTGCGCTGGGACATCACTGAACCGTGACCCGCATCAAGCCAGACTCTCAGAACTCTCAGACGTGTAAGACAAACTGACTGTTAACTTCTGCAAACTTTGAAATGAAGTCCGTGGGGTTTGTTACCAATATGATCACAAGCATTTGGCTAAAAACCTTGGCTAAAAACCTTGGCTTCAAACGGTGGCAGCGGGGTGTATCTCTAACTGAAGGATTCATTTGGATCAGCCTCAGTTCTCGGAACTGTGGGCAGCATCCAAGCGTAGATATATAGCATTAGTCCTTGACTGTTTCACTCTGTCTCTGTCGCCTGACTTTGCAGTGGCTTTCTGCCCCGCCAGGGCCTGCAGCACAAAGACAGAGAGACTTTCCTTTTAAGCTCACATCCGGGTTGTGTTGTGTTTGGTCAGTGGGTCCAGCCCAGCATACAAAAAGGTCTGGGCACATTAAGAGTACTTGCGTTTGATCTCCTCAAATGCCATTAATTCTACTTCATCAAGCTAAAATGTTCAGTAGCGTGCAAGAGGGCACTGGCAGGGAACTGTGGTGTTTAGAAGACTCCAGACTCCAAAGGAAAGCTACACTTGACCAGAGTCCAATGCAACTGTCCCCTGTGACATAACAGGATCAATTACAGGCTCCATTTGTGACGATGGCTGCAGTGTTTAAACAATCAATGTGCCCCTCAGGGGCTGCCTGCTTTGGTCTCACTGGGGTCCTGGCCATAGGGGGGCTGGCTGTGCTGTGCCCGAGTGTAAAGTCAGTCAGACCACATTAGGGCAGGTCATCTCACAAAGAAGCCCTGACCATGAATCCATGAATCTAGTCAATGCTGCTGAGAAGAGATCCTAATGAACAGCATCCTGGTCTTAATAAAGTTCAGCTTTAGTGGTATTTTAGTGGTATTAGATAGAAATGCATGGCATGCATTCACACCTATAAGTGTATTGTATAGCAGGTATGTGTACAATCACATACACATGCACACACAAAAAAAGGTGACCAGATTTCAAAGAGATTCAGGATTTAAGTCAGTCTTTATTGCATCTCACTCCATGAGAGTAAAAGTTGTGACAATATGGCTTTTAATGTGTTTTACTGGGGACAGGACCCCAAAAACAGAGTTGTCTGGTCACCCGAAAACACATCACACACACACAGTTAACTGTCACATTCACACAAACATGGACAACTTTGGATCCACTTGACATACATTAATTCAGCACCAAAAATGACCCCAAATCTGCACCCACAGGTCAAAGTCCTCCCATGTCCATGAACGTGCAGGTTAGTGACAGTCTATGGTCTCCATGCACCCTTACAAACAAATGAAACCCGCTGTTCAAATCCCACTGTTGGTTTGGCAGTGTGCCTGCTAGGTTGGAGAAGTTAAATGTAGCGTTGTGTATTCAGCCATTATCTCCAAGTCCTCTTTGGTCGTCCCTGATGCGTGAGACGCCTGTAGTTGACATGCCACACTTGTCCTCACAGAGCCCGGGCTGGAGGGTTGTAGAAGAATAAAAACACACGCGCGTTCATACACACACACACACAGAGACATGCACACACTTTCACACATACATACACACACTCTCTCACACACTCACACACACACACATACACATTCATGCACAGGGCCAATGAAAAGGCAACGCTTTCCTGCTGTTATGCTAATGTTTCATTATGCTTGAGTGAGAATCATATGTGAATTAAATAAGGCTTTAGGGGGTTTCTTTCTCTTCGCAATCTGTAACATGTGTGACACAGGCTCTTTGCCTACTAGCGGTGGGCTAGCGTCCGTATTATTCGTTTGACGAGACGCAAACTGACATAAGTACCCGGGCTCGCTTACAATCCGATTACACGCACCCAAAAACGTGTCAGGGCCTGCCAACACACACTGCTGAGGGGACTCTCCCCATCCAACCTGAAGCAAAACACACACATCATACAACACACACACGCACGCACGCGCGCACACACACACACACACATACACGCACACACACACATGCAGTTCAACTCAGTAAACAGGGGCTTGATGTCAGACTCTGTGCCCTTAAACTACCCTTCCTGTTCATGAATTGATTGGAAGCTAATTGCACTAAGTTACACACAGATGTACAACAACAAATTGCTGTACAGATGTTTTTCAAACAAAGCAGAAATATGGGTGCAATTATCAAATAAATAAGAGCTCCAGTAACTGGATTGACTGAGGTCAAGTCACCCAGTCGTCTTCACAATCCTGTTTTCACCTCTGACCTTTACAAGCCTATTTACCTCTGTGACAATCCCCAAATAAACAATATGTGTCAGGAATGGGGAAGGTAGGCTAATCCAGTTTCTCATCTTCATTTCATGCCTCAAAAATTACAGCACCACGGTGTCTATGTGTGTGTGTGTGTGTGTGTGTGTGTGTGTGTGTTTGTGTGTGTGTGTTTTTCTTTACGATCAACAAATCAGTAGCTATATAATGATAACATACCACAAGTCAACAAGAGTACTTTCGAGGAGCAGGCTATTGCCAGTCTGAGCAGTTTTACAGTATTTGTTGTGGTGGATTTTATGGTGGAAACTCTCAGGGTGGGCATGTATGCATCTCCTACATTTAGAGTATAGTGCTGAATATAGGCTAGTGCAGAGTTAGCAGTCGTGGACAGCAGTAAGTATTAACACCTTTTCTGTAACTGAGTGAGTACCGTATGTGGGTGATTCTCCAAATATAGAACATGTTGACATTTTCAGAAAATGTAACACTTTTTTAATTTAAATATTTTGATATATTTTGTGAGTTTCCCAACTTGGGATCAATAAAGTACTTCTAGCTATCTATTGTTTACATATCCCTAGATACCTAACTTGATGTGGGCCATGATGATTTTTTATATTTTTAATGTATATTGGAGATTTGTTTTTAATGTACATGGGAAATGAACGTATGTCATTTCCATCACGTCATTTCCACCACTCCATTAAAACACAATGGAGATGGTGGTGGAAATGACGGTTGTGGAATTGACATTATCTCCTATTTCCTCTAATTTCTCAGGTCTTCTTGGCCTGCAAGTGTTAGTTTTAGAGTTATCACTAAGTGTTAGTTTTAGAGTTACCATTAAGTGTTAGTTTTAGAGTTATCACTAAGTGTTAGTCTTAGAGTTACCATTAAGTGTTTTTATCACTTATCACAATTTAAAAATTCTGTTATTTCTCTGTCCCTGTGAAATATGAGTGGTGTGGAAATGACATCCAATATGTATCCGCTATTTTTAGCTCTTCTTTACCTTGCTATATCTTCATTTATTACTCACTGTGGGCAACACTCTTTCATCCAGCCATGTGAGTCCCTGTGCAGTGTCTATTGATATACTTCCTGAGTACACAACTCGAGAACAATAAGTATCTAGTAAGTACAGTAAGTATTTTGTCCAGAGTTGTGGAAATGTTCTAAATGACAAGATTGTGACAAAATGAGGATGAATATTCAAAAAATAGAATATATTTGATTTAAATAGATAGCAATGCATACATTGTGTGTGAATTTAACTTTATTTTTTAAGTGAGGTAAGGTTGAAGACCTAAAGTCTGGCCTAAGGACACTGTCTCTTATTAAATAGAAAACAGTATTATGGAGCCACAATACTTTTTTTTTTAGAAAAATACCAAAGTTGGAGAATCGCCCATGTGCAACATTCTGTTCACCATCTCGCTAACATTACATTATTTCCAAAAGGCTTATAGTCTATTCTGGTTCCAGGTTTTCAGAACCCGTTGATTTTCTCTCTGCAAGGTCTGGAAGATCTCTTCTTTTCCAAAGCACTGATACTTTGGAGTTGCATGACATCATTTGCTATGAGTATAATGGGGCTTGTGATGACATAATATGACATGGAAATAACATATCAACATATGAAACACTATACAACACACACACACACTGAGAGAGAGAGAGAGACGGAGAAGACAGACAGACACACAACACACACACACGGAGAGAGACTCACACACAAACACACACAGGTCATGGTTTATGACTGACAACCAATAGGTGAATTGAGGATTTAGTCTAAAAGGGAAGTTAATCCCCTGGGGCTGGCTGCTTGGAATATCAAAGAACAGGTGCACGCAGTCCGCGCAAACTAAAAGCTTTGTCCGAAGCGATGTGGGCTTTTTTCTCCATTTGAAAAAGTTGGGGTTATGTTAAATGCAAAGTTAATATCGATTTAATGCTTGTCAGTGGTCTTCTGTATCTAGCAGCATTGCTAATCCGCTCAGTGTGCCTCGCTTCTGGGGTAAAACCCCGAAACAGATGCGTCCATGGGTTCACAGACACACTCAAGGGCAAGCAACGCACCCTCTATTGCATAAATAGCTATTGACAATAAGTAAGTCCTTCAGACAGGGCAGAAATGGTTGCAAAAAAAGACTTAGATGGCTCATATAGATACAGTATTTCATACAATCAACATGTAGCATTTAACCCAAAGTCTTGTTGAAATTAAATTAGCCTACTCAAACTAAATGTCTATTAGAGCGAAAAGATTAAACGAACCCAATCTTTAAAACTGACACAATTGTTTGAATTTTATAAACCTGAAGCAGCCTACCGGTTTAACCTGCCTGATTGGAATAACAGAAAAGAAGTTGCCGGCCAGACAGAAACTATGAAAACAGCCGGTCCAATATGTTCATCTATTCCATTCAAACCGACACTTTTTTCAGAGGTTCTCGTCACCATTAAAGTGCCAGAATAATAAACAGTTAACCACCTGTCACCGCCGCCACGCCATAAAAGGATCTAAAAAGACCCCCTCACGCATGGGTAATATATTTACTCAGCCATTCACTTAACGAGACCGAGATTGGCGTGAAACAATTCCTCACTTAATCTATTTAGTAAATTGTTTTGAAATGATGGGTCTGCATTAAGTAGCCTACTGGTTGTAGTCTTGGTTACAAGACTGCATTATCTGCGTTTCCTCGCTCAATGCTCTGGATATGCAGAGGCTAATTTGTAAAGGAGGCTGTAATGACTCAAATGTTATTTAGAAAGCTGCAATTAAAACTTGTCAACTGCTTCTTAGACGGAAAACAACGTTGCAGGGTTGTACAGAACTAGTAGAAATTAGTTTCGGTCATTGAGGTAATGCTGTGCGTATGGAAAACCATTTGTTATCCAAGACGGTGAGATATGAAAGAAGAAATCCAAAGTAATACAGTGTTGTAACAACTTTGTAATTGTTTCTCTATGTGTGTCCAAGGTCTGTGTCTGTCTGCTCTGTGCTCTCTCTCTCTCTCTCTCTCTGTCATAATGCAACTTGAAACACTCAAGACTCGAGGTCACTTAGTGCCATGCCGATCTGATGAGCGTTCACTCTCCCTTAAAGAGAATGATTTCACGGAGGCGGACAAGTTGGAATTAAACTCGATGCAAGAATAATTTTAACATCTTTCTCAGACAATTATGGGGCACAAAGTTATAGTCGTTTAGAAAAAGGCATATGCTTCAGATGTTCAGACGCATACGGGGAAAAATCTTTAAATCATCAATAGGCTAATGAAATATCTGTATACAAAGCTGGCAAAGTGTAATACAGAATAAAATGCTGAGAATAAAAAATATAATTTGCTCACTGTCTTTCATGTTTTAATCTAGCCCAAGATGAAAGGAAAATTGCAATTAAATCCCTTGACACGAGGCGCAAAGATCTCCCGTGGCCAAGCGCTTTCCTGAGCTTTAAAAACACAAAACTTTTGAACGTTGGGTGGACACACGCGACGTGTCAACTGAGGGCTGTGAAAAATGTATCGAGGCATTTCAAAGAAAACTGTTGACTTTAGAAATTAAACTGAGCGAAGGTCCAATTGAAATGGAAACGTATGCCGAACAAAAATGGCAAGAGAACGCTGGTCAAGCATCATTAGTCACAGGTCTTAGCTTTCTTTTTTAGATCTCATTCATCGATGACGACAAAAGGGCAGAAGAACAGTACCAGACAGCACCAAGTCTAATCCCTGAAAAAATATATCAAAATATATATATATTTTGCTATATAATTTAGATCGCTTAATGGACAAGCGCTGGTGAAAATTGTCTCTTGGAAATCAGACATCTGTTGGTAAACAGACATAGGACTAGTCAGTCGTTTAGGGGAAATAGCCTGCACTGCGTGTTGAATATATACCTTAATGTTATATTCCACAAGCGAAATAAGACTTTGAAATGTTGAATAAGCTACACTGGCGAGGCATTCTCTCACTGTCCGTTACTTTACTCAGTAAATAATATATAGAAATACATTATGAATATAATTTTTTTTTCTCTCAGTAAGAAGAAAAATTTGATTCACTACGATTTCGTTAAAAATATGTGCATACTCGGTGTTTGCTAATGAAAATTGCTCTGCTCCTGGAGAAAATGTCCAAGTAGGGAAAAGATGACAGAATTTGAACGGAGCCGTGGCACGCCCCGGTGTGTGTGCCATTCACTCTGCTGCTCATATCAGTTTAATGTGAGTTTAAGTGTTCAGTCTTTATGGGCGCGTTTTAAATCACAGATGCACTTTTATTCATGCGCTTAAGCCAGCAGAATGAAATCCGTCCATGGAAATAAAGCGGGGTTTTTTTCCCAGAAACCTTTGTTTAAGAAAAGAAAGAGGAGGGGAACAGCTGAGGGTGACAGTTAGTTCATGGTTAACAGGATAAGGTCTGCGCCGCCAGAACCGCACACTTCTCTTTGCGAATGTGCAGCGGAGCCAGAGAAATGAATGAACACTTTTTCAAACTCTGGATATTTAACACATCTGTTAAAAAGATCCCAACCGAAAATCCTTTTATAGCATTAATGCATGACGGAGTCCAGATTGAATCTTATGCGAGCGCATTAAACTGTAGGCTATTAAATAAATATAGAAATAGCGATCTGCAAAATGTACTGCATAGATAAACTCAGTTGGATAGTGGAGTAGGCTATAAACAAAGTTGCAGTGCAAGTTGTCCACCTTTATAGTATTATAAGAACAGTATTTTCAAATACTGTTATTTATAGACTAGCCTGCATTTTAATTTATAAGACCGTATTGTGATCTATAATGCGCAGCCAGTTGCATATTCAACGTTACAAACACTTGAGACAGGGATTCTAAGTTTTAAAACCTCAATTCTAATTTCAAGTTTATCGTGTATCTCGGAAAAGTTAGCCTTCACAAAGCGCAACCGAGGTCCCACACTTTTCTGTACCAGTTTGTGACTAGGATTCTTTCCCCAACAGACGACAAACCGCCTATCATTATAGCCTCGTCTTGTATATTTATTTGACAAAGCGGTCTTAGATTTCTATATCTGGGGCCATTAATTATAGCCATTTAATTAGCCTGTGCGTGCCTGCTCCCAGCTATAATACATCAGGGCATCAATGAAACTTAGTCAATATGCAAAACTGATGACTACGCCTTCTTTGTTGGGCGGGCATTGTCTATTGCGAGCTTATGAAGTCTAATCCAATCATAAATTGCACTCGCTAGCCAATCAGATGCCTCTCTGCACTGCTTGAAAGAACCTCTTGCGGAGGACTTTATTGAGCTGCATTGTTGTGCCTGTCAGCATAGGACCCAAGTTGTTAGGCCGTCCCATATAAGGCCACTTTCCACCCATGAGGGCTCAGATGATCGCCATCAGACTTTCTATTAGGAGCTTAAACGAGAAGAGATTTTCCTCTGGGCAGCGGAATACTTTACTTTCAGACGCACTTATCCAGACAGGAAGATGATGATCCCCAGCGTTATCGCCCCACCAGCGATGTACCCGGGTCTTTTGAGACCAACAGCGGCGTTGCATCCGTCACTTCAGGCGACGTTTCCCTCTCCCTCCGGCTTTATGGTAGATGACCTCCTGCGCCTTTCCAGACCAGCAGCCTACTTGGGTCGACCAGTCCCCACACCGAGCAGCTCTCCGCCAATTTCGACAACCCACAACATCCCAATGAACCACAGCTTACCGGAGCGCATGACCACCACTGTCGCAAGGACGCACGTTTCCTGCAACCCTAAAAGTTCATCCGCAACCAAAGACCCAACTTTTCTGAAGTTCGGAGTGAACGCTATTCTGGCACCATCACCTAAGAAAGGTATGCTCCCCCCCCCCCCCAAGTAAAATCGATGTTATTCCTCTGTACTTTGACGAATGTATGGAGAATATGCATGTGACCAGTATAGAAAACATGCCATTTGTTGCTGAATCTGTATGAATTGGACAAATTATGGAATCACGGGTCTATAAGGCTGATATAAGAGAGGCAAAGTTAATCTTAAAAGATGAATGAACTGAAACGTGCATTTTAGAAAAGATAGGCTACAAATGTTTTTCTTTTTACCAACAGCATCATCTCCACCCTGCATTCAAAATCTGCAACCTAAGGCTTTCTCCCTCCCTTATGCTGACGGGTCATTTTACCCCTTCGTCCGGTCATCATACTTCCCAGGTATGTCACATGCTCTTTATCGTCTTACACTGCTGCACTTTCCTCTAGCTTTCTGAATATACAGAGGTCGGACATAGGCAAGCATTGTTGAGACAAGTCTCGCCAATTCGATGCCCTATTTAGCGCGGGCACGGACTTCTCCTTTGACAGCGCACCCTCTTCCCCCTCTTAAATCTACAAATTAGGCGCAATAGTCACGGTTCAAGCGCAAGGCAGGGTTTCCTCCCTCCTGCACCGAATGCATTTTGGCGTTACAGCAGGTTCTCGGTTTTCCCACAGTGTGGGGCCACTCAATCCACTGGCTGCCAACAATGCTTTCAGCACCATGACCAATCTGGCCAGCTCCCTCCGGGGCAAACCACACACAGACCCAGGGAGAATTGACTTTTACCAGGCGGCAGAGGGGCGTTCACCGGTCATGGACTAATTTCTCCATTAGACACCATTGAATGTGTTCAATATTCTCACAAGACCACATAGAGTGTTTTTGTACCTGTGACGGTCCACCACCAAGTGAACGGTTATTTCAAGAAAAAAACTGAGCAGTTTAAAAAATAACTTTTTAAACCTTATTAAAAAGTTACTTTAAAAGACCGCTCAATTTAAATTTACTTATATGGGTTACACATTTCAAAACCAGGCATCTAAACATCCTGCCAGTTTATTATAGGCCCAACGTGTCACTAAATGATCTGCAAACACACTTGGGCCTCAAACAGGCTACTCCTTGATTTCTCCTTGAATAGTTGCAATCCATTCATTGAGTCTTAGAATAATCTTTTAGAGGTAGACTAGGGCGGCTAGTCCATGATTTCATTCAGACAAATGATAATAGAGTGCAGTTCTTTTCATGAGCTTCTCTGAATACTTCAACAAAACAACTTGAGCGCCCTGAATAGCTTTTCGTGTTCATTTAATGAAAATGATTTGGGGGCAAAAAACGGGCCCCGGTCATCAGTATGCTGGCATGCAGTTGTGTTTAGTTTGAAAGTGTAAATCTCCCTTTGTGGAAATAATATATGGCCTTAGCTGCCTGTCCGGAGTCTTTTCTCCGTCAGTTCATTACTACACAATTACCGTTCACGCTTTATTAACTCCTCTGTCCGTCATTGGGGGGTTGCTAAAAAAGGATACTCTCCCTTTTTACCATACCAATGCGGAGTAGATCCGGGCAATGTGCTAATTAGTCACCTCGTGCCATTTCACTGAAAACAGAGAGGAGTTTCAAATCTTAAGGAAAATATTGAAGTCTGTAATACGTACACTTGGTGTGGTCTTCTTAATGTCCATAGGCCTCAGTCTATGCTTATATTAGAATGTCCAACGTGGTTGATGCGTTGACTTATCTAAAAACAACGTGTTTTTTCCTCTTCAGCTTCGTCATCTGTTGTCCCAATCCCAGGGACTTTTGCCTGGCCGCTGGCTGCGAGAGGAAAGCCGAGAAGAGGAATGCTGAGACGGGCTGTCTTCTCTGATGTGCAGCGCAAAGCCTTGGAGAAAATGTTCCAGAAACAGAAATACATTAGCAAGCCTGACAGGAAGAAACTCGCTGCTAAACTGAGCCTCAAAGACTCACAGGTAGGCCTACACTCACTCATAATCAGCGAATTGATATAATTGATAACCAGAGAATTTTAGTATAAGCTAACAGCCTACAACTTGCACTGAATTTGACTTTGTTTTACTTTTGTTTTTGTAGGTTAAAATATGGTTCCAAAACCGCCGTATGAAATGGAGGAATTCAAAGGAGAGAGAGCTGTTGTCCTCAGGTGGTTGCAGGGAGCAAACTCTGCCCACGAAAACCAATCCTAACCCAGACCTCAGCGATGTTGGAAAAAAGTCCTCAGAGGAAGACTACGATGAGGAGGATGCGTTCGAAAGCGTAAGCGCACCAGACTTCTGCAACTCACCAGCAACACGGGACCTTCCCAGCAGCGTCACATCAAGCCTGTCGTCACCATCCCTCTCTAGCAAGCACTCGGACTTTTCAGATTCAGAAGACGAAATTACCGTCTCGTAACCAGTTTCCCCGTGGTCTCTACATGGACCGTTAATAAGCACAAAAGATAAGGCTACTTTTAAGAGGATGTATCCGTTTAATTTAATCGCTTGCATTCAGAAGAATGTATCTCATTGTTCTCTCTCAGCTCACAGACAGCGGATGTTAATATCAGGATATACTTCTTGAGTGATTTGCTGTCTTGCACAGCTTTTTAGAACTGTACAGTGATTTGTACAATTATTTTTGTATGGATATTTTATACCAGAATATTGAAATGATCTTTCAATATAGATATAATTTTATATTAAGAACTGTAGACATTTTGTGTATAATTTATATGAATTTATGTTGTATTTACAGCACATATTTGTGTTAATGTTTTGTACAGATACCAAGTAAATATTAGATCAAACAAATCATTTTTATCTTTTTTTTCTAAGAAAATAAGTTAGTTATAAAGTCATAAACATTTTGGTTGACAGTCAGTTAGTTGATTTGTGAGGAGTATAAGCCCACAGGGTTAGAGACCTACCATATATCTGAAATATGAATGAGGACCAAGAAGAAAGTAGGACAAGGTTTGACAAGAGAGCCCTTGTTTATTGCTTGGGAAAGGCATGCTTCACTCCTGAACTCCCCTCTCAAAATAACTATATTAAGAGGCGAAATATCAGAAATACAAAACAACCCCTATCAAGAATACATTTATCCCATCACATAATCACATTTAATTTCCACTATGAATAAATAATCATTTATTGAATTACAAATAATTTAAGACTGGTAAAGAGATCATCAGATTCATAGTTCAACTGACTTGGTTTTTTACAGTTAGTTTATGATGACCTCTAAACACCTGGTAGATGAAAAAGGCTGTCCATGAAATACTCAAACATATTTTCAAGCTCTTTTACAAATGGCTTGAAATATCATCAAAAATTGCAGCTGTTATGCAAATATTTACATGGCTTTATCATACAAGGCAAAACTGTACAAAGGAAAAAGCACAGCATCAATAGACTTGTTTGCATGGACAAATTTCTCTGGCAGGCAAACCCTCCATTAATTTAGCACATCCAGACGTCTGATTTTCTCTCCAGGTCACAGACAAAACACATACACATCTCTTGTGCTTGCATGTGTAGACAAAGCCCTGGAAAGTCATGGTAACAACAAAACAGTATACACAAATGATTTATATCTACATATACACAATGTACATGGTCTTGGCAGTGCAGAAAATGTTTAAAGAACAAACAAAGAAAACAAAACAAAGATATTTGGCTTCCATTTCAAATCCAAAATGATGTTGCATAGGATTGATAGACTGGGCACATACGCTGAAATGTCATGGAAGCAAGAGGCTGCACGACTGCATTTTTAATAAATGTCCAAATCATAATATTAACAAAAAAATCCCCCAGTAGAAAGTTCTGGTTCTCTCATTTGTTCAATCAATCAATTAGTTAAAGCCAAATGATAATGTAGAGCAGCATACAAGATCACCAATAGTGATTCGAACACACTTGAAGCTACAATTACAATTTCTCCCAAGCTGTTAGGTCTCACCAGAAGCATGACGAAGACCCAAAGGTTGATGAGGTATAAAAAATAATGTTATTAAGAAAGACTTCACTCAGGCATCATTCTTATTGTAGAAGAGGGGACATGCTAACTGCATGAAAACCTGACTTATTTCACTCAACACTGGCTTTGTCAATCAGCACAAAAGAGACTGATGACTTACATCATTTCAAGATCCAAACTGAAGCACTAATCTTACAAAACCCACTGATATTTTTGTTTCTTTGATCCAATTTTACCCCCCTAAACATGGCATTGGGGTTTGATATGATGAAAGAAGCCACTCCACTAGGTTGCAATGTAGAGCAAGCAGAGTCCAAAGAAAATATCTTCATACAGCCCTATGTTTCAGTAGCAAAAAAATCCCACAAAAAGGAAAAAAAAAAAACAAAAAAACAAAAACCAGTAATGCACATTGTACTCAATTCAATACAAAAACGTAAGGCATCTGTTTTTTTTTCTTTCTTTTTTTCCCTTAAAGTCTGATTTCAGCACCCGAAAAAAAGAGAAAGCGAGAGACGCTTATAGAAGTTTGTGCTACAGGTACCCGTCTGAGAGAAAGCACAGGATGTAATGGGCCAGCAGCTCGTTGCCTCTGCTGAAGATGGACAGATGCACCATGGGATACCACCAGCCACAACCCTGAATGACTTGGCAGGGTTTTTCTTTTCTTAGCTGGAAGGCAAAAGTTTGTTCAAGGCTTCACGAAATATTCAGGCGCTCAGGCATTTAGGGTAAACTTAAGGTAGACAAAAAAAGCACTTCATGTGAGCCCCCCCTCTCCCATCTTCCCCTGTGCCAAAGCCTCGTGTGGGCAGGATGGGGGAAAGATAATCTCTCACACGATCCAATCTGGACCATCTTGTCTCTCGAGCATGGAAGTGGCTCCTCGTTGCCTGATCAGTGTGCTGACTGATGACATCTCCCTCCTAGAGTGAGACAGTAATATTCATTGCCGATACATGAGGACCGTCTAAAAACTGGTTCGGTGACCATGATGATGAACTGTCTTTAGAGAGTTTTTCAAATGTGCTCCATACTGTAGTGCTACCATTTTGACTGACTATGCTGTGCAAGGTCAAATTTGTGCATCGCTCCTCCACCAGCCTTAAGGATGATGTTTGGCTGGCGCCACCTGCTGGTCTGATGAAGTGTTGATGGGCTGAATGGGGAGGTGATGGTGGTGGTGGTGGTGGTGGTGTGGTAATGACCTGCCCAAAGGCTGGACAAGGGAGTGCTGGTTGAGAGGATAAAAAGTGAAGTTGAAGGCTGCTACAAGTAGAGGTGGCACTGTCTCCATGCAGTGGCAGAAATAGCCAGCAGAGGGGGCTATTAGCACCAACTGTTCCTCTGGATAGTACCAGGGGGGATGTGTGGGATTAGTGAGGTAATGGATTTGGACAGAAATACTCCCTCCACAGTGTTAAATGCTTTAAAAGTCTCTTTTTCCCCCAACTCCACCATTTTCACATCCAACAATGGTTGCAAAAAGTTCCTTGAAATCTAGTTGCAAAAATAGAAGTAGTGCAGCCTTAATTTTTTTCTCTCGTGTTTGTGGTCAAGTCTTTTCTGCTTTTGGGTTTCCAGCACCCAAAGTGTTCATTCATGACTGAAGTTAAGGTTACAGAGGCGATTACATTTTGTTGCCTGGCCATAACAAAATAAAAACAGAAATTATTAGTGAAACAAAAAATTAAAGAGAAATTCAAAACAAATAAACAAAACAAAGGTTGATCACAGCGTGGACTCCAGGGAGGAGTCAAGAATGTCGTCATGGTGACTGTTGCTGTTGGAGTCGCTGTCATAGCTCTGAGGGCTGGAGCAGTTGGCAGCTTCCTTCAGTCTCATCAGCATGTTCATCTGGAAAAGAAAAACATCCACTCAATCTCCTCTCTATTTATTGCTCTCTAACAGATAACCATTTAATGAATATCCACAACTGTGCGCTGATAGAGACCTAATAATGATCAACTGCTATGAGTTTTAAACTAGCTTTTGTCTAACAACAGCAAATTATGTGTTAACAGACATTACTGTCAAGTTGCTATTTAATACAATAAAAGATATATAAGTACAGAAGATGCATACACTATACATGGATGAGTGATAAAGTAGCTTTATTGTCTTACCAGAGGGTCAGCATCGCTGTCGCTCTGAGTGGATGGCTTGGACACGCCTTCCCTGGGGGCAGAGTAGCCATCGAAGCCCACGTCCTCTGGGCGGAGCTGCAGGAGCGCTGGCCAATCAGGTTGCTGGGGGCTCAGTGTCCATGGGAACGTCTCCAGGACCCACTTGGCTGGATCTTCCCATGCTGCACGACGGCCATACAACTGCAGGACGAGAGTTAAGATAGCAAAAAAGGAAAACAGTACTTAGCTTGGATGTTACCTCTGACAGGAAAAGGCTTTGCTTGTCATTGTGTGTGTATGCTGTATGTATTAGTTTGCGTGTGTGTGTGTGCTGTATGTATTAGTTTGCGTGTGTGTGTGTGCTGTATGTATGAGTGTTTGTATGTGTGTGTGTGCTGTATATATTAGTGTGTGTGTGTGTGTGTGCTGTATATATTAGTATGTGTGTGTGTGTGTGTGTGCTGCATGTATTAGTGTGTGTGTGTGCTGTATGTATTAGTGTGTGTGTTTCCATCACAGGGATCCTGTGAGAGATTGAGCACCCTCGGGTGTGTTTGTACCTGCAGGCCCTCCCTGACCGCCTCCAGCACGTATGGGATAATCGAGTAGTTCCACAGGTCAGTGAACCAGACCCTGGAGCCGTCCACGTCCATGGGGCAGGAGAGGAACAGACGTGGCCCTGCACAGGAGGACAGGCCATCAGACTCAAAACTCAAGCAGGATTCATTGCTGCAGACTTCCATTCACATTTATGTATTTATCAGACACTTCTATCCAAAGCGACTACCATTTATCTAACTATCAGTTACTTCAGGTCCAGTTTTCCTTGGAGCAACTTTAAACCCACAATTTCCAGGTTGCTAGAATGCTAGCCAGTTTCCTTAACTGCTACGCTACCACCGCCCACATCTAATGACGCAAATAAAACTATTTCCTTACGAAGCCAAGGATAACCTATGAATCTCCTCTCAAGCCTTTGAACACAAAATTTTGTATTTTCAAGATCCCATATTTACTGTTTCTCATAATTCAGTTTTTCTTACCAATGGTGACGTCTGAGGAGCTGTGAGCCTCAAGGAAACGGTTGAGGTGATGCCACACCCGTGGGATCCAATCGATGATTTTCACCAACTCCTGGTTTCTAGTGCGGCTGCTGATCTCGGTCTCGATCAGCTTCCTGCGCAGGTAGCGACCCAGGAAGCCCTTCACTGGCTCCATGTGATTAGCACACAGCACCCATCTGAAATACATGCAAGGACATGCACATTGAAAATAAATGCTGCCACCTACTGGCCAAAGCTCAGTTATTGCATCAGTTTAGATTTATGTTACATCAGTTGAGTTTGTGTTGGGGAAACAATTTACTAATGTTCACACAGACCTGTGACAAAAAGGACAGTTTCCCTTAGAGATGGTTTTGAATCCCTAGCAACTATATCAGAAAAGTAAAAAGACTAAATAAAGATTTGGGGTGTTTTTTTTTTTTTTACCTGAAGTTGTGATGAAGCTGGAGGTTTGGAGAGGAGGAGGTAGCCTGACTCATGGTACCAATAATGTAAGGACTGTGGGAAGAAAAGCAAACAGACAGGGTTTCAATACAGACATATGGTTATTTACATTTACATTTAGCATAGCATCATTTAACCTTTTATCAATTACTTCAGGGCCAGTCACCTCTAGGGCAGCTTGTAGTGGATAAGTGCCTTGCTCAAGGGCACAACAGCGTCAACTGAGACTCTAACCCAATTATTGGGCTACTAGCATGCTAGCCAGGTTCTCTAACTGCTAGGCTACCCCCGCCCATTTTGATATTTAATTTGAGGGTGGAAAAGGAAAGGTCGGGAGTTGAAGTCATCATGGAGATGAGTCTCTGAAAGTGTTTTCATCTCACCAGCGCTGGTACTTGCAGTTGAGCAGTCCATTGAAGATCTCCCCTAGAGAGCTGACATGGTGTAGGTTGTCCAGGATGACCACCACTGGTGTGTCTGCCTGACGCCCCTCCACACTGCACTGCTCCGCCAGGCTGGACAGGTACTGACGCAACTCCTGCAGTGAACACAAGGGGGCACCATCATACTGGTTACTTGTCAAATCTGTTTGGAGCTGCACTTTCCAGAGCAGGGGAAAGAGAGAGAGCATTGTTGCTAATGTTGGTAGCACTCTCGGTAGTTCTGCCATTGGGTGTACTATAATGACAAGAAGTTAGCAACAATGATTTCCAGAAACAGCACCCTGGGCGTTCATGGTTCTCACAAAAATCCTCCACAGAAAGATGACCAAAGGACTTACACTACCATTATTACTGGCCATAAACTACTGTCGTCATTACCCACCTTGCTGGACTTGTGGTCGACGTTGAAGGTGGCGATGGTGGCCTCGCTGGGCTCCCGGCCCTCCTGCTGCACCAGGTGCTCGGCCAGCCGGGCCGCCAGGTGGGTCTTGCCGGTTCCGCTGGGGCCGGAGAGGATGATGCGGCGGTGCTCCAGGAGCAGTGAGATGTAGCGCTGCAGCATGGGCTTAGGGATGAGTGTCTCAAACACCAGGCTGTCCTCTGATTGCTCACTCACACCTGCAGGGGGAGACAAAGCACATAATGACATTTATTCACGTACACATGCAGGGCTTTAGGTAGGTAGGCTACTGACTTGCAATATCATACATTCACATAAGCAAAGCGAAGGAACCAAAAGAAACTAAATGAAAATCACAACTTTTATGCAAAATCCATGGTTGGACTGTTAGGTCAAAAGGTTTAATGGCTTGTCTATGTCATTCAAAAAAAATTTTTTTTTTTCAGATGGACAGAATCAGAATCAGAATCGGCTTTATTGGCCAAGTATATTTACATTTTGAAATCTGACTCTGGTAGATGTTAGCTCTCTGTACACCTAACATATAAACGTGTTATTAAACGTGTTTTTAACAGAAGTTAAAAAATCTGTCATATCCAGGCTAATTTATCAGTAACATAAAATACAGACATATTACCAGATGAATGAATATATGGAAATGTATTTAAGGGAATTAACAAGATGACTGTGTAAATGTATATAGATTACATGTATATAGACTATACTGTCACAGAATATGAATGCATGTACCTGTGTGTTGTAAATGTGTTTGTGTGTGTGTGTGTGTGTGTACCTCGCAGTGAGATGTTGATTGTATCGTTGTCCCCCACCAGGTAACCACAGGGGAGGAGCTCTGGGGTGTGAGCACCCGTGGGCCGGAGCAGGTCTCCTATGCGGTAGCCCTCCACACTGTCTGTGCTTAGGCCCAGATGACTCACAGGGTCCACATGTCTGATGTACTCCTGATACACACACACACATGATAAGCCTCTACATCCACACTATGAATGTACTCTATCTCTTTTAATGGGCTATGGTCAAAAACATGTGACAGAATGACAGACCCTGCTAACACTGACCTTGAATAAGCGCCGGACCACACCATCAAGAACATCCCATTTGGTTTTACCACTAACGCCAATGCAACCAATCAGAAAGTCATGAGACCGGCAATCCTGAGTCGGGAGAAAGAGAGAGAGAGAGGGAGGGGGGTGGGGTGGGGGGCAGAAGGAGAGAAATAAAGAGAGATAATTGAGCTGTTGAGTAGTTATTCTAACACACATGGTCATGTGGGGCTGGTTTGTCTATCTCCACTCAAGGTCTCACCTCTCTCCACTTGCGGTCCTCGTCCAGGCTGACCACAATCTTCACATTTCGGCCATCCTTACGAGAGATCCCTTCAGTCCCAGAGTCATCTAGCAACATGTCTAGGAGCAACAGCAGATGTGTGTTAGTGAATGGGAGAACACAAACACACACACACACACACACACACACACACACACACAAACACACACATTCTTGCACTGTGTCTCACCAAAGCTGGTGGAGTCGGTGAGGTTGAGGCTGTGCTGTGAGAGGCCGGGGGTGGGGGTGCTACCAGGGTGGTGCATGGAGCTCTGGGAAGGGGCCCTGCTGTTGCCGTGGGTCTCCAGCTTCAAACGGTCATTCTCTGCTTTCAGCTTCTCAATCTCAGACTGAAGCACACACACACACAGTTAGGATTAAGTTGGGAGGTAGTGACAGATTAGGTAGTTGTTGCAGCATTCCCCAACTATCTTCATATTCCTGAGTCACGGAAGAAAGTGGCATACATGGTTTGAAGTTTTTTTGTTATATTAAAGAGACACGTGCATAATTACAACCAATTACAACACATTCTGGTGTCTACTGATATAAAAGTAAAATGTATTGGTAGCAGTAATCTGTCCTGTGAGCTGCACAGCAGTGGTTCTGAGTTAGAGGATGGGCTTGGACCTGGTCTGTGTGGATCCTGGTCTCACCTGCATGCGGTTCATGGCCTCCCTGAGCTGGTCTAGCTGGTGGGCGGAGCTGAGCGCCTCCAGGCGGATGTCTGTGAGTTTCATCTCCTTCTCCCTGAGCTCAGTCCGCAGCTGCATTACTGTCTCCGCCTCGCCGTCCAGACAGTCAGAAATCCTACACACACACACACAAAAACAAAATACAAATACAAAAACATCAGGAAGGTATGTTAACAAAAAACAGGGAATCCAAGAAATAATATTAAATTATATTATTAAGCTTAATATTAAAATAATATAAAATCCTATATAAAAATAACAAAACAATAAAAATAATACATTCAAATTACATTAATTATTAATACATTAATTCTCCAAGATAAAAAAAATGTTTGTGGTAATATCATAACTATACAGTTGCGTTTTGACAGAGAATCATTGTGAGTTGCTTACAGTGAGTTGGAGTGTGAGTTCCTGAGGAGAGGGGTGGAGTTGGCCGAGCCGTTGTGTGGCAGCCTGGGAGAGGAGGGGAGGGATGAGTCGGTCATCTCCTCGATGTCCGAGTGAGAGGACGCCGACTTCGGGGACTTTTTCTTGCTAAAGGCCTGCTTGAAGGAGCTTCGGAGCTACAGGCACAACAGACAGAGAAAAAGAGAGAGAGAGAGAGAGAGAGAGAGAGAGAAGGAGGAAGAGGCAGGTCTGTCAGGTTGGACAGGAACATGGACTGTAAACACAAATGTTTACAGCAATATGCTGGAGTGGCTTGTAAATACCTGCAAGAGCTCTGTTTTTAACCCTGAGATGTTACAACCCCATAACTGCTCATATTTTAGCTTGAATGTTGAAGCCTATGTTTTCCAGAGATTTCAGGGATTTTCCAGTGTTCTCATAGACTTCTTTTGCACTTATTGTGTAAAACCTCAGATCCACAACAGCACTAGTTTCCCTATAACGCCTAAAATTGCAACTCCAAGCAAATGACAAGCGTATTTTTGTGAAGAAGACTTAAAACCATGAGGAAGCACAGCAAGTTTGAGGTACAAGGATGCCTATCAGGGTTCGTTCAAAATCAAATTGTAAGCAAGGGCAAAGGAGGTGAAAAAAGATAAGACTTGTGCAAAAGAAGATAAAAACTTGAAGAGTAAAAAAATGAGGGTTAGTGAGCCAGGCTCTGGAGATGCTGGGTTAGGCAGGACAGGCACGACTCAGCAGGTCACACACTCTTACCTCGTAGACCTGCCACATGGAGCGAGAGCACATAAGGGAACAGAGAGAGACACACAGACATACACACACACACACACACACACATACACACACACACACAGGCAGAAACGTTGAGTGGTGTTAATGCGTAAGAGAGTGAGTTCAGAGGGAAAGCCACAAGTTGGTGGTGTGAGAGAGAATTCACACCTTGCATTCATCCGCTAGCAAACATCATGCAAACACACATCACAACCCCACTTTGCAGAACTAATATCCCTTTCAATTTCGATACATTTAAAATCTTTTTATACCTATCTTGTGTGTACGATGTTGAAAGTACACCCTCAATGCCACTCTCTCTAGGCTGTAGTTGTACAGTAGGCTACCTACTAAGACTAGATGGATGACAGGAGATACAGAGAGCAGTGAGTTCATTAAACCCTCTTCCCTCTATGACCACGTGATTCCTCTTCCACCCTCATGTCGCCTGTTTGGCCCCCATCTAACGAGGCCCCTGCACACACCTGGGAAAGCCCACACACCTTTCAGCAGCACTGGGGCAGAACTAAAACAAACCATGGACTCTTCGAGACAGATTAAATTCACTCAGCACTGGAGCACAACACTGACAAAAACTCAGAACTGAAGCTTCTCGAAATGACAAAATTCATCACTTCATCCAGTCTAGGGTGGAGCTAAAACAAACTATGGACTTTTCGAGACAGATAAAATTCACTCAACACTGGAACGCAGCACTGACAAAAACTCAAAACTCAGAACTGAAGCTTCTCTAAATGACAAAATTCATCAATTCATCCAGTCTGGGGCTGAACTAAAACAAAAACCATGGACTTTTCGAGAAAAAAAACACTGCCAAAAACTCAAAACTCTGAACTGAATCTTCTCGAAATTCTTCTGAAGTTCGTTATTTCATCCAGTCTGCCAACTCCACAGATGTAGAGCAAAATGCAGTAAAGTGACGGTATTTAGTGGACACTTTTATCCAAAGCGTAACAGACTTGCAGTATTGTCCATCAGCAATGCCATCACAATGCCTCCATGGCTCACAATATAAGCACTGAAATACTATTTGACTATTTGCACAGACTGCAGTGGTAGGTGTATGACTGTGTGCTTGAGCATGTATGCAACAGACTGCAGTATGCTATAGATTGCAGTGGTAGGTCTATATCTGTGTGCTTGCGCATGTATGCTATTTGACTATTTGTACAGACTGCAGTTATGGGTCCAAGACTGTGTGCTTGAGCATGTATGCTGTAGACTGCAGTGGTAGGTCTATGTCTGTGTGCTTGGGCATGTATGCTGTAGACTGCAGTGGTAGGTCTATGTCTGTGTGCTTGTGCATGTATGTTATAGACTGAAGTGGTAGGTCCATGTCTGTGTGTTTGCACATGTATGCACTGAGCCCCAGACTTACCCAGTTCTTCTTCTTTTTGTTCTTGCAGTTGGCTGCGTCAGGGTTGTCCATGTTGCTGCCCAGGCTGGAGTGGCTCGTTGCACTGGTGATGCTGGACACGCTATCAGACGAGTGCTGTCTGCGGATGCGCAGGTCTGGCTGCCCCGACCCGTTACTCCCCCCTGCATAGATGAACATCAACAACAGTCAACTGGACAATCCCTGGGCAAACACAGCTACAGTGTTTAGTCATACTGGTGAGTTACAGGAAGATCAGATCACATCTAGTGACCAAATGATGCAGAAAACCAGACAATTCCAAGGGGTTCACATACTTTTTAATTTGACTGTAGCGGCCAGATAACAGCACCAATCTGCACTACATGGAGTCCTCTGGAGTCGTTTATATTGTATTTTAACTAAGTTCTCCTTCTCTTTCTTCAGGCTGTGCTATTTTGGCGTTATCCTAAGCTGAACTTCCTTACAGATACGTGTTAAGTGACTGCTAGTAACAGATGTTGTGATAAGAGTTCTGGGATGCTATTTGAGTGTTCTGTATTTCGAGTGTATTCTCACCTGTCTTCTCAGACTTGGTGCTCAGCTCAGGGGTGTTGATGACTCCGTTGATGGCAGCCTGGGCTACTGCATTCTGCTTCTTCAACAGCTCAATGGTCTTCCTCAGTTCATTCAGCTCAGAGTCCTAGAGTACACACACACACACACACACACACACACACACATACACAAACACACACACTAAAATTAACATTTTCCACACTGGGATCTGTGTGACGCGTGTGCCACTGGCAGTGGTGGCATAGCGGTTAAGAAACCTTGCTAACATACTAGTAATGGAAATTGTGTGTCTGAATCCCAGCTGCCACCATTGTGCCCTTGAGCAAAGCACTTAACCATAAGTTACTCTAGGGGGGACAGGTAATGTAATTGATAGCTCACAAATTTAATTTTGTTACATCGTAAAATCGTTTTGGATAAAAGCTTCTGCTAAATGCATAAATGTAAATGTTCTCACCTTCTGTTCGGCTGTCATGGTGAGGTTCTTCAGACGGATGGTCATGTTTGCCAAACTCTGCTCAAAGGCAGCCACCAGATGAGCCTGCAAATCACAAGAGTAAAAACACATTACTCCTAGCCTTACAAAAGACATTGGCACACAATGAAAAAAAGCTTTTCAAAACAGATAGACACACAAACACACACTCAGACACACACACACGAAGTCGCACCTCCCGGTCTGAACGTGAGGCCTGATTACCACCCAAGCCTCTGTCCTCCACCAGCTCCTGAGCCTGCCCTTGCCTGTCCCCACCAGGCTGCCTCTTCCTCTGTCTCAACCTGAGCGGAGGGTAGCTGTTCAGGGGGAGCCAGGCTAGCCCGCTCCCCTCTAGTGCCTCTACACTACCATCTGCCATTATGTGATATCCACCCCAGATACTGTGAGGGTGTGTGTGTGTGTGTGCGTGTCTGATGAACGAGCCTCACACACTGACTGCTGGGCTGATGGAGTAGGATTAAACTGGGCTGATGCTCTGAGACATCCCACCCTAGTCTACCCCAGTCTACCCCCCCTAACCCCCCCCATAGCTGCTGATATCTCCACCAGACAAAGCAGAGACACAGCGAGGCCTTGGCATACTTCAGTCATGACTTGTTGGCTTGTTGTCTCGCTAGCGCCTCGTGTTTCTCTCTCTCTGTCTCACTCCCTCTCCGTCTCTCTCCTGATAAAAACAGGCATGGTTGACATGTGTAGGGTCACACCTCAGCCAGCCTCTCTCCGCTCCAGACGAAGAAGCTCTTGAGAGGTCGGCCAGTGGGACAGAGAGAGAGAGAGAGAGAGAGAGAGAGAGAGAGAGAGACAGAGAGAGAGAGAAAAGAGAGAGAGAGAGAGAGAGTGGACAAATTGAGCTGGGGGATCTAGGCAGTCTAGGAGAGTGCGTGTACACACACACACACACACACACACACACACACACACACACACACACACGCACACGCACACACACACACGCACACACGGGCTTGGGTCAACAGCTCGAGCAGGAGAATGTGCTGTGTTTTGCCAGCAGGAACAATCCAGTGGCAGAACAATGCAAGTGGTGTCTGAGGGTCTTTCAGATCAAAGGGCAAGCAGACAAATGGGATTCTCATCAGGCCAAAGCAGAGCAAATGAGCGCAAAGACCCTGTCTGACTCTCAGACATTACATTACGTAAGGAGCTCTGGAGTTCAATGAAAACACCCACACATACACATATATGCACACACACTAGACAGACACACCAAACCTAACCCAAACAACCACCCACTGTAGCTGCTGACAAGGCTTAGGCCTATGTTTGTCTCTCTCTCTGTGTGTGTGTGTGTGTGTGTGTGTACCACAGTCAAGGCCCAGGCGTGCTCTGCGGCAGAGCCACACTCATCCCTTAGAGCTGTAGAGCACAGGTCAACCCAACCTGGCATGACCTCATCCTCATACATACATCATCACCCCTCCAGCCCTCTCCAGTCCTCTCCCAGCCTTCTCCAATCCCTCCCCCAGCTCCCTCCAGCTCCCAGTCCTCTCCCCGCTCCCAGGCTCAGTTACACAACAGGTGGGTGCCACCAACACATTTGCCTGCTCAACTACAAACCCACGTCCTTTCTTGACAGAACAAAAAAAAAATCTTTCTTCCTTGTTTCCCTCCTCTTCACTATGAGTGATGTGACCCCCCTCCCCCTCACCCAACTTCAGATACCAGCTCTTATGAGCCTACCTGCATATTCACATGTCTGGAACATCTAGTAAAATGTTGGAGGAGGAGCTGGTAGCTTTGTTGTGGCTGCTAAGCTCCCAACCCCAGGGCTTCCTCTGCCTCCCCTGGGTCATAAATCAAGAGAGATCAAGAGGAGTGGAGAGTCTCTGGGGGATGGCCGGGTACCCTGTTAAGACCTGACTGCAGAGTTCATCACCTCACCCATGCTGCCTTTCCACATCCTTACAGGAGCGGTGAGCAGACGTTGCTGCTAACACACTATCAACACTTCAGGAGCTACAAGAATAATGTGCCTGAAGATAGCAAATGAAATGCAAATACCTGAAACAACACAGGCCAGACTCATAAGCTGCAGAGAAATCCAGAAAAGACAGAAATCCAGAGAAATACTGAAAAGACTTAATCAACTATCTACAACTTTTCCAGTAATTTGTCAAATAACTATTTCCACAGGGTGTCTATACCATTTGTACGTTGACATGATATATATACAGTATGTACGTATGTATACAATATTTCGACAATACCTTGTCCACAGAGAAGAATGTAAACATGAAGTTAGAAATGTACCACAGAGCGTCCGGGAATATAACAATCTACGTACTGAAGAAGCTTGTCACAAACACTCCCACAACAGCGATTCATCTGTTCTTAAGCTGCTGCACAATACTAGTGCGCACAATGACTGTGGTTTACAGAAAGGCACCATCATTGAGCCGTACACAAAAGAATCTTTTCCAAACTTGTTTTTTTGTTCCATAGCCATCTTTCATCATGACACTTAACAGAGCTCGCTTCCTTCAAGAGATGTTTACCCTAGGCAGTTTGGGAGTGATCAGACAAAAGGCCACAATACCAGTGGAGAGCAGCCAGCAGGTACAGTCTAGACCGCAGCTACCGGAAACGTCTGTGCAGTGCCACTGAGTGGATTAAGAATTGTTAGGAGCTGATTTCCATACGAGCACGGGGCCAGGGTAGTAACGCCAGGGGTTTTCCAAAACAGCAACAAAACAATGACAGTCACGCATCACTTCCTGTCACAGGCCGCTGTCGTGTTCTAGCCTACTCGCGGTGCACAGAAGGCAGCCCCAGATCTAGTTTTTCCTCAAAACAAAAACAAAAAAAGTCCTGAAGATAAAAGGCGGAGGACGGAAATAACCCGGAGTTATGCGGTTGCGGTGGCGGACGCCCTCAGGACTTACGTTGGCGCTGAGCTGCGTTGTCAGGGCGGACACTTTCTCTTGGGAGGCGTCCAGCTCTCGGCGAAGTTTTCGTATCTGAATTTGGGGAGAGAAAAAAGAGAGAGAGAGAGAGAGCACAGAGAAAGAGAAAAGAAAGAAGACAGAGAGACAGCATGAGTGACGGAGATTGATCAAGGCCCTCTAATCATGTACTATTTTTTTAGGGTGAGGCTGGGTGGGTAAAAACATCTACAGAGACTGAAAGAAAGAAAGAGGGAAAAGAAAAAGAAAAAGAAAATGACAGAGGGGAGGAAATAAAGAAGGGAACAGAGAAAGAAAGGAAACACCGCACAGGTGCATGTGCACAGAGCCCGGGCCAACCGTACTGTATGTACAGGTGTGTGTGTGTGTGTGTGTGTGTGTGTGTGCGTGTGCGTATGTGTATGTGTGTGTATGCGTGTGTGTATGTGTGTGTGTATGTGCGTGTATGTGTGTGCGTAAGGAACAAGGGGCTGTGTGTAACTGAACACCAAACCCAGAGAGGCCCCCTGAGTTTGTGTTCACAACAGCACCGCAGCAGGGGAAAGCAAATAAAGGTTCCCAAAGACACAGCCACAGACATGGAGACGGGGGGACAGAGAGAGCGAGGGATGACTTCTGGATGAGTGTGGGAACATGAGGAGAACGAGAGAGCGAGAGACAGAGAGAATAAGAAAAAAAGACACTTAAGTCGTTCTCACCTCCGACTGTGATTTCTCCTCCGTCTGGAAATAAAGGAGAAAGAAGAGAAGGATGAAATCATGCAGCATAAGAACCAGAGCAGATCTAGTATTCTTCTCTCTCTCTCTGTCTCTCTCTCACTCACACACACACACACACACACACACACACAAATCATGCAGCATAAGGACCAGGGCAGAGGTAGCATTCCTCACACTTTCACATACAAACACATGATCACAAACACACACACACACAAATCATGCTGCACAAGGACCAGTGCAGAGCAAGTATTCCTCATTGAACCATTAGAGGATGGGAGTACACACACACACACACACACACACACACACACACACACACACACACACATTCAGAGTACACCCTCAGGCTAACAAAGCTCTTTTTTCAGACTATAACTGTGTGTAGGCAGGGGGCCAAAGGCTACAGCGTGTTTGGTTCCTCCTCTGCAATCCTGTGTGATTTATGAGCAGTAGTTGTGAAGATGAGAGGTGGCGGGACAGATGAATGTCTACCAGTGCCAATGTCTGGGAAGCAGACAGACAGACGGAGAGACACACAGACAGACAGACAGACGGACAGACACACAAAATACACAAGACTGCTCCTGAGGCCATTTGTTTGCAAGACAGTGGAGTACCATGTCAGACTCGTGTGATAGGGTGTCTGGATCAACAAGAATGTTGTTGAAGAGTCAGCCTACTACTACACACACACACACGCACAGACACACACACACACACAAATACCTGCACAGTCTCATACTTTCGTAATAAATTAAAAAAAAAAATAAGTTGTTGCTTAACTGCTTGCGTCACCACACACAAAAGCAAGACAATGACTTTCCAGTTGCCACTTGCGTGCATGTGTGTGTGTGAGCTAAAGAGCATTCCAGGTTGGTAATTGTCTACAAAGCACATTGTTGCGTCTGAGCTGCTGTTTTGCTTGTGTGGCAGTTGCTGTGAAGGTGTTGAGAGCTCTGGGGAGGAGTTAACGAGTGCTGTTATACTCAAGGGAGCCTCTCAAATGATTATCCTTTAACCAGCTATGTCTGGCAGGATTTGATAACCTGTCACAACACTAGGAGGTCAGGTCATACATGTAACTGTGTCTGTATATGTCAAATCTCTCTCTCTCTCTCTCTCTCTCTCTCTCTCAGTGTTTTTATAAAGGCCCAATTGTCACAACAGTGTGACAATCTGTGGAGCTCATGAAAACAAACAAAAAAGTGACGTGTCTCTTTCTGTTTCTGTCTCTTTCTCTCTCTCATCTTATCTCAGCACACACACGCACACACACACACACACACACACACACACACACACACACACACACACACACACACACACAGCAACAGAGTCATCACATAGCAACACTATGCAAATAACCTTAAAAAAACAAAAAAAACAATTACATTTACATTAACAACAACCCAGACAAAATCCTGGCTCAGAAAATGGTTCGACCTGACCACAGAGCTTCACACTATACAGGAAACAATGCTTTTTCTTATATCCAATAGCAATTAGCGTATTCTGTATTGATTAGACACAGGTGTTGAACTGGTCAGTATATGTCTCCCTACCGTGTTTCCCCAGGCTGTGACGGCTCCCGTGAGGGACAGAGTGGCCATCATCTTGAATCAGTCGTAGCGTGTAGCCTATAGTCCCACACGACCTACTCAATCAACTCTAATCTCTACTAGTTGGCTCAGGTTACTCTCTCTACACACAAACACACACACACGGTGCACCCGCAGCGGAAGCCTACCCTACACCTGCTCAGGTGAATATACAGACCTCGGGCTTCCACTGTCAGACAGGCGCACCTGAGGGGGCAGGGCCGACCTGGCCCACACCCAGCACTGATTGGTTGGGGCTCTTCGAGGAGGAGTGGCTTTGAGCATGGAGCTTCAGCCAAAGTTTGCTTTGCATGCTGCAACTGTCTGCTTTAGAGTGGAGCTTCTGGCACTACAGGGCTAAACTGACAGTTCTGGGGCTGGAACCTGATACATCTCCGGGACCAGAGCAATTAATTACAGGTCTGCTCCAGAAGGCTCTTTTTTGTGGTCGTACACTTAGGAGATTACATCATGGGGGAAACCTCACACGAAGCAATGCCCACTGAAGGACAGTCACTAGAAACTTCTTTTGGTCTTGTTCTGATAATTAATTACGAAAATAATATCTATTAAAGAGAGAAACTCACCGTGGAGTAGATGGAGGAAGTGCTGGACACCAGTGACAGAGAGGAGCCATGAACTATACACACAGGAAGAAAAACACACAGAGAAGAACATTTGTGAGGTTTTTGTTGTACTTTTGGAGGAGCCCCCCTGACACTCCATACCCAGTTATTACCCATCCTATCAAAACATGAGTCACAAAGGCTTGCCTTTCTCCACTGAAACAACCACCTCTTTGACCCTCAAACGCTTAGTGGCAAAGAAACCCTCCAATCAAGTGTGCCTAACTTGCCCTAACCTGACTATGTCCTACGTCTCAGTGATAGTCGTAATACCAGTGACAGGTCGTGTGCATGTGCGATCACCACACACACACACACACACACACACACTCTCCTGCTCCCATGGTCAAGGGGAGTATCGGGGTGTGGGCGACAAATTACAGCCCTATAAATCAAACGAAGCAACAGAGGCGCCTTTAATCGCCCAATCAGCATCCTCCCACGGGGCACGCTCATTCGCTCACTTCCTGTGCTAGGAGCGGGGGGGTTACTGTGGGTATGTGGTTGGGAGACTAATGACAGACCTCACAGGGAGACGGAGATCACCCAGGAGATGCAGAGAAAGCAGGGGAAAGAAAGAGAGAGAGAGAGAGAGATTAAGGAGGTGAAAGACAAAAGAGGGAAAAAAAAGAGGGATATAAGAAAGAGGAAAAAATGAAATGAAGCGGGACACAATGAATAAAAGTTGCCATATTGTTAGAGACACTGATTTATTATCTATAACACCACATTTGTGTGCGGTCGGTTCCAGTTCTATAAGTAACCCCATCCATCCTACACTGGCAGAGCTCTCAGTGCTAAAGCCTCTCCTGAGGTGTGAAAAGACAGGGGTGGTGGTGGGGAATAGGATGACAGGGTCAAGTGTCGCAGTGTGTTACCGTGGTAATGACTATCTGGGCGGGACCTGTGAGGGTGACTGACAGCATGTTATCATACCAAACAACGCTCCAGAAACTCAACTCCTAAAACACACAAGACACGCTAACTGATAACAACACTCTCACGCACGCTTGTGGCCATGCACACACACACAAACACAAGCATTATACCACATATACCACATACTTCAACTGAAACACATGCACATGCGCGCACACACACACACACACACACACACACACACACACACACACACACACACACACACACACACACACACACACACACACACACACACACAGACAAACTCACAGATCAGGACATCAATATGCATAAAAAGGTACGAACATGCACACATATGCACACATACACACACACAGGTCCTGAGGCTTTGTGTCTCTGGCTTGAAACTTATCCTGCTTCCTGATAATAACTCCCCTGTGCTGTGTGAGTGTGCAGCTGCTTTGTAATTAGTGTTTGAGGAGACCCCGGGGTGGGAAGTGAGAAGAGGGCATGGTGAAGGAGAGAACAGAGACCAAGGGAGAAAGTGAGACAGAGGGAAAGAGAAACAGTTCAGTGAAAAGGAATGAAAGAGAGAGAGAGAGAGAGAGAGAGTCAGAAGGATACGATACACAGGTGATGGGTTTCCGATGAGGGATCTATAATAACATACACACCTTGCTCTTCTCTCAGCTTTGTGTGTGTGTGTGTGTGTGTGTGTCTGTGTGTGTGCGTATGAAGTGTGACGATGGCACATACTCCCACAGCTCTTTCAACAAGTGTCTCTCCAGTTACAGTGTCAGCGGGTTCAACAGCTCTGCCATCTTTAGGGATTCATGCCAGGATCAACTCCTCACACACCAAACAGTTTTGTGCGTTCTTTTCTTTTCTTTTCTTTTCCTTTGGTTAACTCATTTCAGTCCTTACACTTATCTAAACAGATGGCATTAGTTTCTTAAAAAGACATGACTGAAACTAAAAAACAGCAGAGAGCAGTTTTGTTTCTCCCACTGCTGGTATCACGTTTGGCACTTTTTTATATTACCAGAAGCCTGAGGTTCCTATGGCAACTTTTCATTGTTAGTAAGCACCATTTCCCCTGAATAAAATGGTCAGATTATGTTACAAAGTAGTGACCTCATCTATTCTCTAGAGCCTGCCCCGCACCTTGAGGGATCCCTTCTCAGACACATGAATTCCAAAGACAAGTGGCCAAGAGCCAGCTAGAAACACACAAGGTCCTGACTGACACAACTGCAACACTAGTCCCTATTGATGGAGCACAATGGCTGTTTTTTCTCTGACTAGCTCACGTTCCTGCAGTGGACGAGAGGCAGACACTGATTCTGGCGTCCACAATCTCTGCATACTCTAACTGATAGGATTTGGCCCATGAATAGATGAACAAATGTTTGCCTGCCGCTACGTGAGATGCTGAATAGACTCAAGACCGCACACAGGCAGAGCAAAAGGGGTGTCTGGGGCAGACTCGGCAGCACTGGCATCTAAATAATAAGAGGCTGAATAAAATGGGATCAGAGACTGAAAATGAGCACAAATTAGGGCTGGGGGATTATTTAATTCCTGATCTGAGGAGCAATGGGATTTTAGGCCATGTTGCTGTTGTAATCCACAATTCTATTACATTAAACAAACAGCCATAACATGGAGTCCTGCTGCTGGACAACAAGGAAGCTTTTGGCTGGCATTATGTGCGGCTGAGTTCACTCATTCATGCGTTGGCTTTCGGCTGTTGATCCACTGGTCTGTGGACAGCCAGGAGCGTGCTGGAGCATTTGTGATGAGTCACAGATGGGAAGAGGGAGGAGAGGATGACTGGTTGGCTGGTGGGAGGAATCTTGCCATTATTTACATCCATCACATAACTCCCCTTCTAGCTCACTCATGAGCTTTGTCCAATCATGAGTCTACTCTTTTTCTCCCTCCTTTCTTTTTTCTTTCCCTCCTTCCCTCCCTAAACTCGTTTATTCACTCACTTCTTCACACCTAGTGAAAAAGCAGCAGCAGCAGCAGCTCCATGTCACACAAAGACCATTTAGTAATCAAGTCAATTCCTCACTTCTTTCCTTCATCCCCCTCACATCCACTGAATAATCTTCTAATTCCTTACCTTCCTCAAAGCCGTCCCGGAAGGACCCAGAACGGCTCATGGTCCTGGTCTTTTCGTCCAGTGACATGCAGGAGTTGCGGAGGCGGGAATCACCGGGGTCCAGTGGGTTGTCCTGATTGGTCAGGCTGTTATTGCGCAGGCTGGCCAGGTTGATCTGTGCAGCTGTGGTTGGACTCGCTGTCAATCAAATACGACACCACAGTATTGGTTACTGATAAACATATCAGCTTTTTTCATACATACATTCTCGTAGCAAAAGGACTAGGCCCAAGTAATGGAATGCTATTAGTGGTGTTACTGGTGTAGTGTGGTTGTTGAGAGTATTAGATGTGGACGGTGGTAGCATAGAGGTTAAGAAACCTGACTAGCATGCTAGTAACCAGGATATTGTGGGTTTGAATCCTGGCTGCCACTGTTGTGCCCTTGGGCAAGTCACTTAACTTCAAGTTGCTCTAGGGGAGACCAGCCCTGAACTAGTACATGATAGTTGACAACTGTAAGTCGCTTTGGATAAAAGCGCTAGCTAAATGCATAGATGTAAATATATTTGTTGCTATAAATGTCCGCACTGCTGGAGGTGGAGTGACTGGTGTACTTGTTCTTGGAAATGCCGTGGTTACAACTGGAAGTGCCTGTAAACTGAGCGCTAAAGTGCCATTCGCATTTACAGTGTCTACAAGAAAATAATCAGCATGCTACCAGTGTAATGTGAATGTGTGTAGGTGACATCTGGCAACACAACAACCGGTGACAAAGGTTAAAAAATTTGACAATTTAACAACAGGTGACAAACAAATGGCCGTATATGGTTGCCATCTTCAGTGTGTTATCACTGACGCGGAGAATGTTTGCGTCAGGGCTGCACGTGTCCGTTGGGTTATTGTTACATCATTGGTGTTGGCGGTGCAGTGGTGGCGTGTGCAGACTGACCCAGCTGGGCGAAGTTGAAGCGCGTGCCTGAAGGGGAGGTGAGGCTGGAGCCGGTGGAGAAGGGCGAGTTGCTGGCCGAGTCCTGCAGGCCGCTGGTGGAGTGGGAGCGCAACCAATCACGCGCCTCCTCATGACTGCGCAACTGGGAGGAGGGAGTGTACCTGTCACGGGGCGACACACACACACACACGCGTAAGAGATGGGCGTAACACATCACATCAAAACAAAAAACCCATTTCATGCTTACGCTAGTGGCAGGGAGGAGAATAACCCCACACACATAACATGTAAATACTTGAGTTGTTTTCTCAGAAGTTATTTTGTCTACTTTTCCAGAGATATAATTTCATTCTTAAGAACCACACCAAGCATTCAGCTGTTGCAAGGGCTTTACTTTGAATTCTACCTTGTCTGTCACACAAAAACAAAACTGACAAAATATTGAGGTTAATAGACAACCACAAATAAACCAGTGAGAAGAAGACCTGTTAGCTTTTTAAAACAAATAAGTGCAGTCAAATCAACTGGAACACAGAGGCATGTCAGCACACATCACCCTGGGAGGAAAATAGGATTGTACGGCAACAAAAAGGCACCAAACTGAGCCCACACACATGTGCAAACAAAAAAAAAGTGATTTCTGCAGTGGTTCTGCACGCGTGCGTGCGCACGCACACACGCACGCACACACACACACAAGACCGGTGACATGCTCTCACGGGGAAGCGCAAAAAAAGAGACACGTGTGCAAAATGTGAAAGCATCGCCCAGGAAACAAGACTGAGTGCACACAAGCCTGGAAGCACGGAGAGTGGAGGAAGAGAGAGGGAGAGAAGTGAAAAAGAAAGGAAAGAAAGAAAGAAAGAAAGAAAATAACCGAAATGCATCGAAAGAGCAAAAGAAAGACTGAAAGAACAGAAAGAGTGAAATAGAAAGAGAGAGAGAAAAGAAAGAGTGCTGTGAAAAAGAGCCAAACTGCTGTGCATAGCGTCACTGGAGTGGCGGGAGATTCCACGGCGCACCTGTATTTGAGTCCCTTCTTGGGAAGAGTGTTTCTATCACTGTTTGCCTCGCTGTGGGAGGGAAGGGGAGGGGAGGGGAGGGGAGGGGAGGAGAGACACTTGAGGGAGAGGGACAGGAGAGCCAGCACCAGCACTCACTAACAACACTTCATTAATCACTATGCCTTTCATCAGTGGCTTACAAAGACAGACAGACACACGCACAGACCAGTGAACTCACACACCCACATATACATACAAACACACCCATAGAGATTACTTGATAGTGAACATTGTCTTGTTTACACATGGAGATTCACTACATCAATAACACAACTATGGGGAGAATGTTCAGATATTTGAGCCTATAAGTATATAACTGAGTGCATTCTCCCATTTCTGCTGTGTGAAAACTAAAAATAATGTATTATATTTGACACCAAAGTACTCTCAGTGCCTGAACCCATAAATTAGATGCTTTGAAATCAGAGATACCAGTTACATACACACATCCCCCACTAGAGGGCACTGTTTGAACACTGAAAGTGAAAACCACTACCCTCTTGTCTATTCAGGGTTCATGTCGTATTAACTGGGAGGGTTATCCAAACAAACATACACACACACACACACACACACGCACATACACAGAGAGCACACAAAGAAGCCACAGAGTTTAGTGACAACAATAAGTGCCAAAAGCAGCAGCAGCAGCTCCATGTCACACAAAGACCATTACCTCTCTTGTTTCCGTGGTAATGTGTTGCGGCTGAATTTGGGGCTAGCGGAGGGAGAGGAGAGGGGGCTGGGAGTGAGGAGGGAACAGAGCACACAGGAAGATGAATAGAGGAGAAACACACTCACACACACACACACACAGATGGATAGAGAGAGGACACAGGAAGATGTTGTAATAGGGAAGAAACACGCACACACAGAGGGAGAGACGGATAGAGAGAGAGAGGACACAGGAACATGGAGGCATAGGGAAGAAACACACACACACACACACACACACACACACAGAGGGAGAGACGTATAGGGAGAGAGAGGCAGAGAGGGAGAGGAAAAAGGATGAGACAAGAGGAGACATTGCAGAGATTATTGTCACCCAAATTTCAGATGACACCAAAGGTGATCTCCACTACTATTCTGACCTGAGAAGACACACAGGCCCTACGTATTATGGGATATTTTGTTTCCTAAAAACCCTCATCATGTCCTTCAGAAGATAAAGGTGTCCATAATCTGACCTCTGAAACATCTTACATGCTATCCCTAAGAGCTCTTGAGTTATGCCTCATTGTTCAACATCTACAAATGCTTTGTACGCAACAAAAATTCCACCAAAGCTCCACCAGTAGACTTCAAGTCCAGATCCTGGTATCCATGTAACCATAAACCCCCTGAGGATGATAATCTTTCCTTTTGAAACTGTGCTGAACGTGAGCATATGAAATAACCACACAGGAACGAGGGACTGAAAGCGTAATGGTGTTAATAATCACCTCTCAGACATGGCCGTCTTGGCGCTGCCGGTCCGGGCGAGCGTGGGGTGCCCACTGTCGTTGTCGCGATGTGGCCCGCTGCCTAGCGACATGTCGATGGACTCGCTGCTGGTGTGCATGCTGGACACGGACGGGTAGCCCAGCGCCGAGGAGCCGCTCACGGTCGTGCCCCAGGTGCCCGTGCCCGTGGAGTAGACGGAGCCGGGGCTGGAGGCCGGCTCGCTGCCCAGCGTGCCTGTGGCCCGGCCCCCGTACAGGGGGCTGCTACCGCCGCTGCCACAGGGAGCCGTGGAGGGGGAGTCCAAGGGCCCTGAGCTCTGAGTGTGGCCCAGTGTGGCGTGGGGGTTGGAGATCACCACTGAGTTCTTCATGCTCTCAGCGGTGGTGACTGGAGCCTGCTTACCAGCCTTGCCACCAAACAGCCTGGGAGGAGAGGAGAGAGAGAGAGAGAGAGAGAGAGAGAGAGAGAGAGAGAAGGGAAGAGATACAGAAAGGAACATAGGTAAAAAAAAACAAATGAAGGGGAAAGAGAAAGAAACAGGTATAGAAAGAAAGAAAAAGAAAGAAGGAAAGAAATGAACAGTTCAGTGTTTATACTCATAGAATTGTTGAGCAGTTATGAAATCTCAAATCCAGCCTTCAAATCCAGTTTGCAACACACCAAAGACTCCCAGCAGAACAGGCGAGAAGAGATTAGATTTACAGTTCTGGCATTTGGCCTTTGCCTGACCAAGGATCATGTTTTACCACTCAGAGCACAGCCTGGGGTCTCTCAGGGGGACACCTTCACCTCTCTTAACACCAGCCTCTCTTCTGCCTCCCCTGACCCTGCTGTGGAAAGCTTCACTGCCTAGTGTGATTCGCTCTGAAGTGTGGGACGAGAAAACAACAAAAAAATCCCATCCAAGAAAAGAATTCCTTTAGGAAGAGCTTTTCTCCTCTATAACGGGACACAGGTGGGTTTGGAAACACGAGCCTGGCTGTCCGCCTGTGACCTCATCAAAGCAGCCACTAAAACAGGCCCAGTCAATGGTCCTGAACCACTAAAGAGGAGCGACTACGTTGCAGAAGAAAATCTCTTAGTCTATCTTTCTATCTCCCTCCATCTATGCATCTGCCTCTCCATCTATCTATCAGCAGGAGGACCACACAACACTGCAAAGCCACAGGGGATCAGTGACAGGGAACATTCAGAGAGATTAATGAGCAAGTTAACATGATCACTCCTGTACCTCACCTGAACCCTTAGTGTGTGTGTGTGTGTGTGTGTGCGTGTGTGTGCGTGTGTGTGTGCAGGCTTGTCTGATCTAGTTATGTGAGTGGCTCTGTAACATCACGTTTAATTGCAATTTGAATCATTGAAACATGTTCAGTGTACAAAAGTGTCACTTATATTATATTTATAACATTCACATGGGGTTTCATGCAAACACGGTACAAAGGACAAATATATGCCAGTGACCTTATGTACTTGTGTCTGTATGAGCCCAGGTGTGTGTGTGTGTGTGTGTGTGTGTGTTTACCTGCGCAGTGTTGGTGAGGACACCTCCGCATACTTGCTGCCCTGTTGGCGGGCTGTCTGGGGAATGGTGGCGGCCCCTCCGCCAGAGCTCTGGAGACCGGCCCTCGTGGGGTCCAGCTCCGAGGCGCCCTTCTCCCGGTCCGTCTGGTTGGCTGGCAGGGTGTTGCTGCCGCCCTTGGGCACGTCGCAGGGCTTGGAGGCGGGGGCGGGGGCGGTGGCGGTGGCGATGGCGCTCGTGGTGTGTGTGTGTGAGTGTGTGTGTGTGCTGGAGGCGCCGGTAAGGGCGACAGGCCCGGCGCGCGGGCGCTCAGGCCGGACTCGATGCTGCTGGTGGACGATCGGTTGCCGTTGCGGGCGGCGGCTCCGGAGCGAGAGGGCCGAGGCAGGCTGCGGTACTGCAGGGTGGAGCGCATGCCAGACGACAGGTAGCCATCCTCGTGGGCCGCGATCCCCGGTCCGTCGGCAGAACCCTTCAGCGCCGACCCCCGCACTCCCACCGCCAGGCCCGCCGACTTGGGGATCTTCCCCAGAGTGGCCGACCCGCTGGTGATGGTGGCGCCGCTGGCAGTCACCATGGTGATGCTACCGGTGGTTACCATGGCCCCGCCGGACTTCTTGAAGCCAAACGTGCTGGTGGGGATGCGTGCGGAAGGGGTGGAGGTGGAGGAGATGACGATGCTGATGATGAAGGTTTCTTCAGGGCCTCGTCCCCACTGCTGCGGCCCGTGTCGGAGGGCGAGCGCTGTATGCTGGTGGAGTGTGTAGGTACGCTGCTCTTCTCAGAGACTTTAGCGTCATCCGTCTTGCCTGCAGAGATCAAAGCATTCAGTTTGAGGGACCTGACAATCTTCTGACAACTTATTCATCAACAAAAGATGCTTTTTTTTAATTAAACTGTCGTAGTTTGTAATCCTACTAGAAACACTGAAGCGACATTATTGACAGTGCTAACAGTCTCACTGTTTCTCTACGGAG
This sequence comes from Tenualosa ilisha, assembly GCA_015244755.2. Taxonomy (NCBI): domain Eukaryota; kingdom Metazoa; phylum Chordata; class Actinopteri; order Clupeiformes; family Clupeidae; genus Tenualosa; species Tenualosa ilisha. The sequence continues at coordinate 6,654,067 of PYXC01000629.1, forward strand.
TGGTTTTAAAATACCAAGAAAAGCAAAACAAATGACAAAAATACCAAAAAATGACAAAAAAACCTAAACATGATGTGTTAAGAGCTTCAGACTATACATACAATCATTAAGCTCTAAATAAAGGTTTTAATTACAGACACAAGCTTTAGGTTGTATATACAGACATACATCAGCCCCAGACTGCTGCATACACCCATCCCTTACCAGTGCTGTGTGTTTTGAGTGTGCCCGTGCTGCCCGCTGATGTGTTGGTCTTGGTGCGGGGTGTGGTCACCCCAACCTGTGCTGTCATGCCACGGCGCCAGGAGCCCGTCTGCGAGACGGCAGGTATCTTACGGCCTGAACCGCCTTTGTCCGACTCGTCCGACACGTCCGAGGGGTTGCGGCGCCACTTGGAGCCGGGTTCCATCTTCACGCCGCTGTCCGAACCTCCGTCTGACTTTTTGATCTCGTCGCCGGACCATGCGGTGTGCCTCTCGACCGCTGAGTGTTTCTCCGAGTCCGTCTGCAGCTGGAGAACATGGGGGAACAAAGTCAGTTTAGTCACAGATGCAGCACCATACAGCCAAGTCAATATGTGCATTATTGCATTGCTCTCAGACAGGGTCATTCTGCACATATGTATTGTCCCACTATATAATACTGCAGTAATAAAACTCTACATTACTAAAGCAACCTTACAATAACGCCAAGGGAAAACAATCACTGAAGCATCCATGCCATAATAAACATGTAGCATGACTGATCTCCAACTTATTACTTTTCTCCTCTGACTGACAGACAGCACAGCACAGCACGACTGCCTGAATGCTGGTGATCCACAGTTAGGGGGGTTTGGGAAGGGATTCAGTGATACAGACTTCTTTGAGGTGTCCAATAACTTTGCCTTCCTCGTGATAACTGCTATCGGCAAGCGGCTGAGAGGACCTTTTGTTGCCCCAGGAAACCGTAGCCACAGGGGAGGCACACTTGGCTAATAAATGAGAAGAGGGTATTTTTTTTTTCAGCACGTAATGAGGTCACAAGTGAGTTCTTTGTCTCCGCCTGTCTTTGTTTTCCTAGAGCGTGAGCCCAGGGTGCTGAAAAGGGACGCCGTCCTCTCGGGAAGGTGCGTGATTGGCCGGGATGGCTGAGAAAACGTCGCAAGGGGGATGAAGGATGGGGCGTTGGCCTGGGAAACCTGGGAAATACAGAAGGACCCGACGACGTGGAGCTCTCCAGGCCGGCCCATAGCGATAGCGGCTCTGTGTTTTCCTTCGGTGGCCACGTCCGAATTGGAATTTAATGGCTTGAGCCCTGTTCAAACATTTGGACAGTTTAGGCAGCAAGGTTCACGGCAGTGCTGATCGTCAAGTTTTTATTACACCCCCCTCCCCCCTTTTAACTACCTCTGGAATGTGAGAGGACAGCAAACACAAACATTATAAAGAGAGAGAGTGAGAGAGAGAGAGAGAGAGAGAGAAAGAGAGAGAGAGAGAGAGAGAGAGATGCTGTGTGAACTGTATAGGAGTAAAGCTAGTAGGAGATTGTGTACACAGTCCATTAAAAGAGGTCCGAGCGAGAAGAACTCTACAGGCAGGCTTTGTGTGAGAGACAAACGGCCCCGTCATAAAAGACATTAGCGAAAGTGTGGATTGGACCAGAACACGGCACCAAAAAAACAGTAACCCTGGAAACAAAGTAACAGCAACCCCCAGCAACACTGCCAAGGTTGTGTTACACAGACGTCTATAACCGCAAGCCAAGAGACAAGAGAAAGAAGATCTCCATGAAAACATATTTCATTAAGTGGTTTGAAGACTTTTTTTTCTCTCGGCACTATGTGGGGAATTTCTGAACCCGATTCTCATCAGATGAAATCACCCCTCTGGCATGGGACTCGACCAGTTTAGTTAGGACGTGAAACTCACTCCCATTACCCAGGAGAGACGACATGCATGAAACCCAAAACAAGCACTGCTATGCAAGGCTGTTTCTTTAGCTTAACATGCATGTTAGTGTCCAATACACCTCACTCCCTCAGTGGCTGCCAAACTCAACACTTCTAGACCAAGCTACAGTCTCTCACAAGAGTCCGTATTGGGCGCAGAGATCGCAGAAAATTCTTTAAATTAGAGCTGGATCTCACTGGAATGGGACACTAGTTACACCAGACAATCAATTATGCACCTTAAAGGAAAACCCTGGGGTCAATCAGCCTATATCCCCGTTCTTTGAGGCTGCCGAGTTCTGTCGGTAGGTATGAGAATTACACCTACCTAATTATACCTACCCACCTATTTGGTACAGCGTACACTAAATTTGCAGATGGGCAGCTAACGTTCACTGATGGGGACACAGGAAAACTAAACATTCTTGCCCTTATCAGTTAGCATTGGCTGCTGTTTCGCCATTTGATCTAAGTTGTACCAAATTCCATCATTCTCATACCAACCGACAGCACTCTGCAGCGTCAAACGACAGGGCTACAGGTTGATTTACTCTGGATCATCCCCATAAAGCTTCACATGTCGGTTAGACCAGCTGAATCATCAGCAGCTGTGCCAGGTGTGGGAAGAGGACTCTCACCTGTCCGCTCAGGGCTTTACGTGTGGCGGCCGGTGTGTTGGCGTAGGAGCTGATGGAGGAGCTGGTGTTGATGTCATCGGTGTCGATCGTATCGCTAATCCCGCTGCTCACTGAGCTGCTGTCGTCCCAACTGTGGAAACACAAGAACAGGAACTCCGTTAAAAGCACAACAGCCATACTCCCCAAAATGTTTGCCAAACATTTGCAAAAATGTCACAAAAAGTGTTTACAACCTTAAGGTCAAATGTTTTGGGATTTAAAACAAAAATCTCAAAGTTGATGAATACCATCCCGCACCTATAAGAAATGTTAGGCATTTTAATCTTCAACTACTTTCCGGTTGGCAGCATAGGACCTGGCTATGATATCTAAACAGCAATATAGCAGTATGACAGTACTGGCATCCGCTCAGGGAGGGAGTGCTAGGTTCTGGCTCTAGATCAGAGTGGATGTCAAAAAAGACTGATGAGCGTTGTGTCTTATGAGGACAAATGGGAGTGTGTGACCTCATATGGCACCATGGGTAATGAACAAAGAAATACAGGACATCAAACATCATCACTCACACACACTCACACACACACAGCCTAGTCAGGTCGGCAATGGAAACAAAGACACTGATGTTCAATCATATTAATTCATGGTGACTAGGATCCACTAGGGAGTGTGAGCTCCACTACATGTCCAAGAGATCAATCCTGTGGCGCTCTCAGGAGATCCAGAAAAACCAATAGGAACAAGATTTGGAGAATAACAAACTGTCAGTCAGACAGTTAGAGGGATTACCAGACAGAATCATGTAGTCATACGGAGAGAGTGAGAGATTGATGAGACAAACAGACATGCAGACAGACAGACAGGCAGACAGAGAGTGACAAAAACAGATGCTTCCAAGCACTTAGGCTTCGTGTCACCTCAGATGCAGCTCCTTGGCATAGTCCGTAAACTCTCATAATCTTTCTTCATTTCACTCAGTGGGAGAGATCTGCGGTGGTCGCTCTTTAATACATCTGTGACAGAAGCCGTGGCTAGCGCTCTGCTCTGCCCCCGTTGGCCTCGCACGCTCACGCGCTTTATGAGTCTCCGGCTTTCCTGTAACCGCTAGGACTCTGAGACGCAGGACGCAGGCTGGCCTTTAGTGGGCTGCCACTTGAACCATGGAGACTGGAGCGCGTGCAGCCGTAATCCTCCCTGACTGAGTAAGAAGGCTGGAGCCGGACCACAGAGAAAATCCCCTCACCTCTTAAAGCCGGCATAAATTCATAACTAGAGCCTGCGGTGCGGCATTGCCATAATCTCCCCCGAGAGCGCGTTTAACCTCCCTCTCTCTGTCGCTACTCCTCTTCTCTCATTTCTCTTCGCTTTTCGCTTCGCTTCTCTCTTCTCGCTCTGGCTTTCTCAGGCTTTTGGGTAACATTACCATCCTTCATGCTCTTCCTTAGGATCTTTTTTTGCCCTACAGATATCCATATCTTAGCTTTTGTTCCACTGTTTCATTCCTTTCATTCTCTCTCTCTCTCTCTCCTTTTCAATTCATCTCCATTCAGTCCTGCTCAGCTGGCGTGACGGCGAGCAAAACGCATAGCTAAAAGCATTTGTGATAAACATGAGGGCCAAAACTGAACAGGATAGGCGGGGGATGCAAAAACATAAGCAAAGACCCATGTATGATGTAAATGGCTGGGGCCACAAAATGAGTTTCTGTGTATCCCTCAGGGTGTCTGACAAACTCTCTCTCTTTCTGTCTCCTGAGTGTATCTCTCTGTCGCTCCTACGTTATTGCTTTGAAGGCCTTTCAGTAACTAGGTGTGGCGTTTCTGTCCTTTGTCTGTGGATAGCTTAGAGCAAAACATAAGAGACTAACATTATAGCATCACACCTTCCTTACCATACAGGCTAAACAGCACTACCATACTGTCAGGGTAACTGCTAATGAATGCATTAACAAACAGTGCCCCCATGCAAACAATAGCTTTAAGGGAGTATGTGTATGTGTGTGTGTTTGTGTGTGTGTAGAGGAGGGGGTCTGTTGGGGGTTGTGTGGCCACATATTTGGTCAGGTCTTCCCTATGACAACAGAGAGTGACCCAAGGGTGACAACAAGAGATGGGCGGAGGTGCGCCCCCCCCCACACACACACATTTGTAGACCCCTTTGGGGCCCAAGCCTCTTAAACTGGGTGGAGGGGGCAAACCCACACAAACACATTGGATGGATGTGGGGATCTGAAGCACAGAAAACCAGGCAACTAAGTAAGCATGCAAACTCAAGCAAAGAGTTCTGCTTCATGCAGCTTGGTTTACACCCTTACTATTGAACTTCAGCTGACTGAAGAGCTAAACCATGGTGTACTGGTAAATGTGCACCTGTAGGCACTGACACTCACACACACATACACACACACACAACTCAAATGTACACTAAAAGCATCTTGTTCCTATTTTGCGCTAGCCAACACAAGGCTTTCCTTTTTGCTGAACTTTCCACATTTGTCCAAATCTCTGGCAGGCAAACTGACTCTGATCCCAAATCACAGCCAGATTTAGCTGTTAGCGCAAACTTCAAACAGCAAGTCCTTCTGCCTGTTACACAACCATAATGTTTCAAGATACCCTTGAATTCATTTCGGGTGCCCAGTTCCTAAAGGTTCATACATTCAAATACTCTAAACCAGCTCTACTCAGTAAATCACCAGATAAAAGCATCTTGCACCTGTTTAATGTTATCAATGCTGACTAAATATTACAACAAAAAAAAAAAACAACTTTGGTAAATTTGGTATAAAACGTGTATCAAAGATAGAGAGTGGAACCAGCCGAAGGAGATGGAGAGCGGGTAGCCAGGACATAATTTTTCCTTAAGTGGGATTATAAATCAAGATTAAAGCAAACACAGTATATCAGGAATGGCATGGGTGCACTCTGTGAACCGCGTGTCTAAATCGGAACCTAATGTTCAGACCTACACCGCACACTTGCTTTGAGGTGCTTTTTGAAGGTCTCTGTTGCCTTTGAAGTACTGGAGATTTATACACTCGAGCCGGACAGAATAGATTAGAAAGCATCACAGACTGTTCAGAGGCGAAAAGTTAAAGGGGCAAAGACAAAAGGCTGAAAATGTTCTGAGGGGATTTGCAGGATAGATGAACGAGAGAATCCAACAGCTGCGCTGACCACACACACACACACACACAAACACACACACACACACACAGACACACACATTACACTTGCCGAGCAGACCAGAAAAACTTCCTCTCTCTGGCTAAACACCAAACACGACATTCTAAAAATAAACTACCAATGGAGAATGTTTCCTTTGAACAGATGCAACAAATATGAACGCACATCAACACACACTCAAACAAATCCTATCCCGACACTCAGAAAGGCATGCGTACCTTGGTTTCCATGGACACCTGGAAGCTGCAGACGTGATACTCATAACTCACGGTTACATGTGCGCAGGAGTTCACAATCTTTTTCCAAGTTCTGTCTGTCGCAGCCTCTCTCTCTCTCTCTTTCTCTCTCTATCCCTCTTGCTCTACTGTAACAGTGTGGCATTAGATCTCTGGTATCTGTCTCCCACACCCGCCTTGTGCCGTCAGCTGAGTTGTGTGGAATAAAAGAGTGTCTTCGCCGCGGCAGTAACCCGATCCGCCGGGCCGACTTAACCTGCAGAGCAGCGCTGCTGAGATGGCCATGCTGCTCCACAAGCCAGCACCAAGAGTCAGAGACACACACACACACACACACCACACACACACACACTCTCAAAGGGTGAAAGAGTAGGGAGTAGAAGATGGGGACAGTGTGTGACAGAGTGCGAAAAGAGAGGGAGACGGAGTGAGAAAGTGATCACGCGCACGAAAGAGAAACAGTGAAAGTGAGTGAGTGAGAAAGTGTGTGTGTGTGTGTGTGTGTGTGTGTGTGAGAGAGAGAGAGAGAGAGAGAGAGAGAGGAAGCCCTTTGACTTACAGCAGGATGCTAATTAGAGATCAGCCCACTCTGTGGCGGGCTAGCAGGCACGGAGCACAGCCCAGCTCTGGCAGTCCAACCTACCATTACCAGGCCAGCCAGAGTGCTTAGAAGGGCAGCAGCACATGAAACGCTCAGGGCTTTAATGCAAACCAGCGGACTCTCTCCCCCTCTCCGTCTCCCTCCCTCTCTCGTGACCAAGCCTGAGAAAATTGGTACTTGAGAGCTGGTGGTGTGGGGAGAAATCCACCATCATATCGAGTGGGCATGACCTGGATTCACACGCAGGTTTGCCTGCATGGGGTCAGTCCTTCCCTCCCTTAGGGCTGGACTTACTGGAACAGTTAGCAAAGGCTAATCGCTATTTTAGCGCCTGAGGGACCCTGAGAGCTTGTCTCTTGAAAGGTGAGTTAATCTCTAAACGGAGAGAGGTGTCCCACGGATAGGAAGTGCTTTTAATGAGGTGTTAGGGAACCTGACTGATTAGCCATTATCCTTACAATAGGACACATTGTAAAGCTAATGGATAATCAGTCATTCTAAAGAAGTTGCAATTCTCACTGTCTTTTTTACACACATTAACTTATTTACACACACACACCACACACACACACACCACACACACACACACACACACACACACTTTTTCCCCTTCCATTCTCCAGACAGTACAGAGTGCAAAGGGCAGTCAGGCAACATCCAGGGCCACATCCTGGGAACCCTGCATGTCCATCCTCTTTGATTCCTCTCAGGGGAGAAGCAACAGAAATCTTCCTCAAACACACACAGGTCCATCTGATCCACACGTATCCATTCACCAGTTCAACCTCAACTCTAAACGGAATTCAATTCGATTCACTTCGACTTCACTTCACTTCACTTCAATTCACTTCAATTCAATTCAATTCAATTCAATTCAATTCATATAGCGTCAACACAACTGAGATTTCTAGGTTACTTTTGCGCTGAGGTCAGACCATGTACCTCCTAGATTTAGCACTAAGGCACTGCGGCATGGAAAAATGTCATTTTTAACCTAAAGCAAAAGCATCCCACAGAGAGAGGGGGCCCATCTGCTTGAATCCGACTGCTCCACACTCACACACCACTGACCCGTGGTCTCCATGCCATCTCACCTCCTCCTGTCCTCTCTGGGTCCTAATGCTAGATGGCTGCTGGTCAAAGCAGGCAGCTCAACCAGCCTACAAGCCCAACCAGCTCAAGCAACCACCTTCCAAGACAGGAGTCGCACATGGGTGTGGTGGAGGGTTAGACCGTGCCTTGGAGGCCGGTGTTGTGTCACCGTGATGCCGTTCAGCGGGAACATTTGGAGGGTGATGTCATAGGTCGTGCAAGGTGAGTGTGCGATGAACTCTGCCACAGACAGTTGCCACAGAGGGCCAGAGATGAGAATGAGAGAAAGAGAGACAGAGAGAGAGAGAGAGGCAAACCCAGAGTTGGGTAACTGTCGGCTCCTAGAGAGCTGGAGAGCAGAGGGTGACTGATACATTCACAAGGACCTGAGGTGAGCAGGAGATAAAAATAAAAAAAGGAAAAGATTGGCCAACCACAGAAAATAAAAACAAAAATCCCACTGGCTCACTCAGAACCAGAGCCCATGACAAAATGGAAATCTAACCAGATCTGGGGCCCGGGACCATATTCTTTTTTTTTTTTTTAGAGAAAAATCACTTGATCCCACGAGCGGTAGCCCAGTGTGAACACTGCGACACAAACCCCCAGAGCGCTCCTTTTGTAGTGAGCCTGGAATGCTGGAACTGAGCATTTAAAGCCTGTTTGGCCACTGTTCAAAGACCTTCCACTGTACACACACAGCAGAGGGGGCAGGTCCGCTTTCCCTCACCCCTGACCCCGGGGCCAAAAGTGTGTGTGCATGTGTGTGTGTGTGTGTGTGCATGTATGTGTGCAAAGGGGGTTATGTGTCTATATGCATGACTGTGTGTGATTGTTTCAATTGGTGCCTGCATGGGACCATGGGAGGTTTTGTTTGTGTGTGTGTGTGTGTGTGTGTGTGTGTGTGTGTGTGTGTGTGTGTGTGTGTGTTTATGAAGGGGAGTGGAGGGGAGTTGGATATCCGGGCAAGGCCCAGCGGTTCCCGCACGTTGTGGGACATTCCAGCCTGAGCTCTCTGGAGCCGTGCGGTGTGGCAGTGACACAGCACTGCTCAATCAGGAGCCATGGCTGGAGCCCAGCCTCCAACACACCAGGGTCAGGGCCTCTCTCCCTCTCCCTTCCCCACCTCCCTCCCCCTCTCTCTCCCCCTCTTCTCCTCCCTCTCTCTCTCTCTTTCAATCACTCTCCATTCTTCTCCAGTTCAGCCTTTCATTCTTTATCTTCTATGCCAATCTTTGTCTTTCCCTCCTTTCTTGTGGTTTAGCTTCTGTTTCGCCTTTTTTCCAATCTTGGCCTCCATCTATTCATCTGTTGGAACTCAAAGCTTTAGACTTCTTTCAGTTTTTTCCCCCCTAACGTTTTTTGCAGTGAGCAAAGGGGTGCAAGCTCTGAGCTCTGTTGTGTCAACACAAACACACGCACACACCACTCAGACACACATTCAGACACACAGACACACAGGCATACACACACACAGGCACACACACACTCAGACACTCACTCAGACACACACACACACACACACACACACACACAGGCACACTGTTGAAGCATACTCAACCTATCTGGCAGTGAGTGTGTATGGACTGGAGATTGGTTGGCCACACACACCAGAGTCATAAGTCACACCATTAATCATGGATTTAACAAACGCTGCCACTTCTGACTAACTGATACACACAGAGGTGTGCTAGGTCCCACACACACACACACACACATATGGAATTTCACATCTACAAGTGAGTTTTCTCTCTCTCTCTCTCTCTCTCTCTCTCTCTCTCACCACCTCACAAACAACAGATATGCCCCCAATGAACACACACACGCTAAAGTTCTTTCATGTGTGTGTGTATCTTTGTGTTTAAGTGTGTGCCTGAGCATGCCTGCTTGTGAATATGTGTCAATGTGTGAATGTGTGTGTATATGTGTGTGTGTGTGTGTGTGTGTATATGGGGGGGGGGGGGGGGGGGGGTTGTGTGGCTTCCAGGGATGTTTAACAGAGATAATCATGTCGATCTTGTTACCTCCACGGCATGGCAACCACCAAAGCTGCCGACTCAACACATTTCACACATGCCTTGAATGTCAGGAGGCACAGCAACACCCCATCAAAGATCAGTTACACACACACACACAGACACACACACTATACGGCTGGGAGGGGGCATCTAGGGCCCCTAAAGCTACAACTTTGCCCACCCATCTGCCACCTGTAAAAGCCAGTTCACTCCTAGCAAGCCACCTCTCTCTCTTTGTTTCTAATACCCACTTCTTACACACTTTCTCTTATCTCCCACTCACTCACTTACTCCTCTCTTTGCCTCACACACATCCTCTATCTTTACCATCATACACTCTCTCACCAACTCCTCTCTCTCTCTCTCCCTCTCTCTCCCATAATCCCCCTCTCTCGCTCATCCCTCTGCAGACGCACACGCTGTTACCTGTGTTTCTGACGCTGTTTGCTGGGCCCAGGTGAGTGTGAGTGTGTGCAGCAGTAATCCAACGAGCACGGCCGGGGTCTCAGCAGAGGCAGACTAGCTCTATGAGAGAGAGCCAGAGCCCGAGTCTGAGCCTGAGTCAAACACAGGCAAACACAAAGCAGCACAGCTACAGCCCTCCACCTCTCCTCTCCACCTCTCCTCTCCTCTCCACTCTTCTCTTCTCTTCTCTTCTCCTCTCCTCTTTCCTCCAGTCCAGCCCACTCCCTGTGTGTGTGAGGTAAATTACTGCCTGCAGACAGCCAGGTGAAACAGCAGCTCCTCCAACTGAAGCCCCAATAATACAAATAAAGGGGCGAGGCACAGAGTGGGGAGAGTGGGGGAGGAGGGAGGAGAGAGAGAGAGAGAGAGGGAGAGAGAGAGAAAGAGAGAGTGAACAAGAGAGAAGGGAGGGAGAGAAAGAGAGAGAGAGAGAGAGAGAAAGAGAGAGAGAGAGAGGAGAGAGAAAGAGAAAGAGAGACAGAGAGAGAGTGAACAAGAGAGAAGAGAGAGAAAGAGAGAGAGAGAGAGAGGACAAGAGAGAGGGGGGAGCCCCTCCCCAGTTATGGTCTCCTGCGGCGCTACAGGTGTGCTGTAGACAGACGGACATGGCACGCGTGTGTGTGTGTGTGTGTGGGGGGGGGGGTTTGGGATGGGGTTGTATGGGGGGGTCCTTGGGCTGCTCGTTACCATGGCTACGGAAACATCCCTATGCTCCCAGTGGAGCAATTTTAAGCTAAAACTGTCTGCCTATTCAACATGCTCTTTCCCTCTC
>PYXC01000629.1:6667500-6697500 GCA_015244755.2 Tenualosa ilisha
TATATGGACAAATGTAGTCCCCCGTGCTCAGTGATCAGTGTGTGTCTACATACATGCCTGGTTCACCATGTAACAACCTTGAGCCAGGTCTAACAAGAGCCCCTTTACTCAACTCAGGGACCCCAAGGGAGCGGTCATGCCCAAACAGGTGGGCTCCCAGTAGGCAGTCTGTGTGTGTGTGTGTGTGTGTGTGTGTCTGTGTGTTCAGATGAGTGGAGATGAACCTGCTTCAAATCCAGGCTGGAAAATCCAGGTGGGGAGGGTGGAAAGCAGACCCCACCACACACACACACACACCCCTTCCCACCACAACCCCCCCCCCCCCCCTCCCCCAGCCCCAGGGACTGATTTTACAACCTGCCTGCAAACCACAGACACATCAAATGACACACAGAAAGACACAGAGTAACAGAGGAAAGGGAAGAGAAGAAGACAAATAAAATTAAAAATCTTCCTGGGTGGCAAAGTAATTTTCTGCCCCTCGTTGCAGGACTAAGCCCATGAAAATGGAGTACATCATGGCTGCGTTAAGAACACCATGCATTAAGAGATGGCGAGAGAGAGAGAGAGAGAGAACGAGACAGAGAGCGAGCGAGAGAGAAAGAGAGGAGGGAAAAAAAGTCTTTGTTCCCTGGAGCACAAAAAAAATTCAAATGAGTGGCTGGGTAGCAAACGGCCACGTGCACATTGCTACTTCCTCCAACAGCAAAGAGGAACAGGCACCAAACGCCACAAGACAAGGACCCGCCATCGCCCCACCACCCCCTCCACACCCTCCCTCTCCACCCCACCCCACACAATATGATAAGGCCCTGAGCGCGACGCCAGTCTGACACTGTCAATTAGTCTGAACCCTCTGGCACAGAAAGAAAAACAAAGGAGAGGGCACAAACACCCCAGCCACCACCAGCCAGCCAGAGATATGCAGAGATATGCAAACGTTTGCCAGTTGGATCTGCGCTTGTCTCTGGCACACTTGTGGGCATGTTCTCCATTACGGTGAGCGCGGTGGCGTGGCAGCCCGGTGAGGTAACGGCCGAGGACGCCGTCTTCCAAGAATAGACACATGAGGCGGGTTCTGTGGAGGCTGGCATTCAGTCAAGGCGGGGTGGTTCACGAGTGACATCTCAATGCTAGGAGCGCTAGTAAACCACCCCCCACCCTCCCGCCCCGAGTCCTTGTCCCAGTCCTCCTCTGATGAGCTGGATAAGGTGGTGTGGAGAGTAAACCTGATCCCACTGCAGTCAAGAGCAACACGCTAACGGCACACTTCAACGCTGAGGCCACGCAGACACCTGACACCCTGTTTTCACACCTACGGTAACTCTCTCTCCTTCTCACTTTCTCTCTCTACCCCTATCTCTCTCTCTCTCTCTCTCTCTTTCTCTTACTCACTCACTCAATCTCTCTTACACTACCTATCTAACCCTTTCTCTCTCTCTCAATCTCTCCCTCTCTCTCCCTCTCACTTACACTAACGATCTAATCACTTTCTCTGCCTCTATCACCTTGTCTCAGTCTCTTTCTTAGATAGACTCCTCTCCCTCCTTCTCTCTGTAATTAATTACATTTGATTACAATCAGATTTTTATAATGAACACTTTCTTGGTACACAGCATGCAAAACACACACAGAGAGACACACACACACACACATACAGTCACACTCACACACACACATACAAGTGAGCCTTGTCAGGCACGCTAAGTGTTGCTCCAATCTGAACAATCCGGCCCAATGAAACCCACACCGCCGGCATCCCTTACACTGTTAAAACGCACAAGCAGCACCTGCCACCCCCTAAAGCACCTTACAAGGATGAGCAGAGGCTTCAACCCCATATAGATTTATATGATTAAGAAAAAAAAACACTTCAACCTAATCTGCTACGCCATAATGAAATATGATTAAGCAAAAAAATCACTTTGCGCTCCTCCAAATGTCACAGGCCTGGATGGGAGCCGAGGAGTCTCACATTTATCATGCAGATGTCATTGAACTTGCAAACTGCAAGACAGCCGTGGAAAGAGGGGGTGGTGTGGGGGCGTACGGTGTAGGGGCGTATGGACGCACCCTGGCCCCCTGGCTGGGCTGCGCTGTTGCGGGGCAGATTGGGGGCCTCAGCTGCACCCCGCGGCAGGCTCCATTAGCCCCCCTGTGAAGTATTAAATTAGCGCCCAGCCCACCTCAGCATAGCGCAGCAGCCGCGGGCGACTCTGCTCACCTCACTGACAGCGCTCTGTATGCTAATGTGGCTAGCTTCTCCCTCTTCAAAATTCACTCAATTATGGGAAAACTGCGGCAAGCACAGGCTAACGTCCTCCCTTAGGAGGGGAAAGCCTTCTTCCAAAACTAAATAAATTCTACTTACACGCATGAACACCCATACAGAAGCAATCTGAACCACATACGACTACATAACAACATCATAAAAGATCTATTCCAATTTCAGTATCTTGTTCAGCTCTGTGCTAACAGCAAAGCAACTATCTGACCGAGGTAGGAGTGTATCTATCTGACTGGGGTGGGAGTAGATCTATCTGACTGGGGTAGGAGTAGATCTATCTGACTGGGGTAGGAGTATGTCTATCTGACTGGGGTAGAAATATATCTGTCTGATCACTGCAAGTAGTGAGTGAAAGCAGGTCAGTTACCGCACACTGATCATATAAATCACCCATCCACTGAACAACTTGATGTCCCTAACTTACCAGCTCCCTCATGTATCTGCCTATGAGGAACCATCAAACAAAGAGCTCTTATCCCCCCCCCTCTCTCTCTCTACACATAGACACACACAAACACACACAAACACGCACATACAGAATGCCATTTGTCTGGCATTCTCTTCACTCATGCAAAACATCTGTCAGTGATCTTTAGTGCGTCAGTTCTTCATTTCCCTGTCTATCAGGCAAAGGAGTCAGTCCACGCCCACCCCCCCTCACCCCGCCTCCACGGGGCTCCTGCTGACCTGTGCTCCTGGCCCTGGCCCCCCTGCTGAGCTGGGCTACAGGGTAGCCAAGAACATACCCCGGGCAGAACTGCAGGTGGACATTCCACGCTGTTCTCCAGGAAGAAACCCTTCCAGGTATGTTGTGGTATTTTGGAAGAAACAACACAAAAAGCACCACTCCTAAAACCAAGACACAGAACTACCTTATGACCTACTAATCAAGCTGAATATTTGGGTAGAGGATCAGTAGCAGTGAGAAAGCAGTTCTCTGCAGTTCTTTGGGTCATTGTTGATAATTGTTGAATTTTCTCACCATCTAATCAGGCTATTCTCACAGCAGCATGTGAACCGCTGGCCACAGCCGGCTTTCTCCCATAAGTGCTGAACAAACAGGCAAACAGAGGCTTCAACCCCCCAGGCTCTAAGGCCACAGAGGTCGGGCAAGGACACGAGAGAAGTGTGTGTATGTATACATATGTCCGTGACTTCACTGACCTGTCAGTGTGTGTGTATGTATGTATGTGTGTGTGTGTATTTAGGACAGTACCTGTCTGCATCTCCCTGGCCAGTGGAGGCATTTCTATGGAGGCTCTCCCTCACCACAGCCATACTGTCCGGCATCCGGTTCAGCCGCCGCGTGTACAGACTGAGGCCCCCGTCCGTCATGTAACTGAGAAAGAAAGAAAAAGAGAGAAAGAAAGAGAGAGAGAGAGAGAGATAGAGATAGAGATAGAGAGAGAGAGAGAGAGAGAGGTGCTGTTAATGTCAGTGCTAATGTCACTGCTACATCCAATTAGTATCCAACAGTTTATACATACTGCATATCAATAACATCTTAATAATCTAATAGAGCTGGAGATGGAGGGGGGGTGAGGTGGAGTGGGGAGGGGAGGGGAAAAGAGTTAACATCACACAGCAAGCCTGCCGTGTCCATATACAAAAGCTAAGCCTAATGCTAGAATAATGAAACCCCTTATCAGAAAAATATGGCTTTGAAAGCAGCATGACTGACATTTTTCCTAAGTGACACAATTGCGGCAGTGTGCACATTATATTTTCCATTCCCAACATATGAGTGTTTCTGCATCCCCTCGCTGAGGAAAGAGATGCGTCCATCAGGCGCCACCTTTTTTATGTCCTCAAATTCACTCACAAAGACAGAGCACAAGCAGGGGGGACATTTTAAAGAGGGGAAAATGGAGGGAGACGGAGGCACCACAATGGAAAGCTGGCCACGGAAGGAAGTCCGCAGGAGCCGAGGGTCTCGGCGACGCTAACCTACAGCTTGGCTAGCATAATCCAAAGCAAACACATTATGCTCAGCTAGTGGCGGATAAATCACGCTAGATTACTAAGGACTCCATTGACCTCTTTCGGGGTTTCGATTAGTCTGAGTGTCCTCGTAGCGTGGGACTGATGATAGACAGGGCCGCCATGGCCACTGCTCAAAGGTTCTATTTAAACGCTGTAGAGACATCCATCCATCTTTGAAGTTGTCCTCTAATTTGTCATGGTCGTGTTGCTATTAATGGGGCTGTTCACCATACACAGTTTCCTGCCACAATTGGTGGTGGCACTGAAACATGAGACAACGCTGAGACAAAGGGCAGACTGACAGGATCTGGGTTTAAAGACTAAAAACAGGGAAAAAAAATTGGGATGTGAAAAATGGTTTGTCCATTCAAGGCTGCAGGAAGGTGTTTTTACAAACAAATTCTCTGACAGCTGTTTATTTCAGAATGTCACAGGACTGTCGAGAGACTCGTGGTCTGACTCCCAGCATGTAACTGGACCTCACCTGACGTAACACTCACGCAAAACAACCAGATAAGCACTTCTAATGTCCAGACTGTTATAATATAAACAAGAACGGATCTCAGCACAGCCTCTTTCCACTTCACAAAGCATGTCACTGAGCTAAACCAACAGCCGCTAATTTTACTAATATTTGTTCTGTCCACACGGTCCCAATATTGCTTCCTCTGTAGGAGCCATTGGCGCTACACTGCCAACTTTCACAAGTCAGCAAAAAGACAGATTATTTTTTTCCCCCTCAGTCTTAAAATGGCTACAGAGTCAAACAAATCCCATATCCTGGGCTGTTAAATAAAGTCTCTTATCTGAGGAGGGGGATTTGAATTCATTCTTTGTGCTGCCGAGTCTTCCATGTCAGAGCTCAGAGAGCTTGACAGTCACAGTGTGTGTGTGTGTGTGTGTGTGTGTGTGTGTGTGTGTGTGTGTGTGTGAGTAGGAGAGAGAGAGAGTGTGTAAGTGTGTATATGCATGTAGCGTGTGTGTGTGTGTGTGTGTGTGTGTGTGTGTGTAGGAGAGAGAGAGAGTGTGTAAGTGTGTATATGCATGTAGCGTGTGTGTGTGTGTGTGTGTGTGTGTGTGTGTGTGTAGGAGAGAGAGAGAGTGTGTAAGTGTGTATATGCATGTAGCGTGTGTGTGTGTGTGTGTGTGTGTGTGTGTGCGTGTGCGTGCTGGTAAGTAACACTGCACTAGACTCTACAGTGCTTCTTTGTGTAAACGCCTGTCAAATCTGATCCAACCTGCACCCGGTGGAACAGCTACCTCTTCTCACACACACACAAACACATACACACACACACACACACACACACACACACACACACACAATACAAGCTCACAATTTCACACCGAGCTTGGCTTCACTAAAACACCGCAACCTCTATGACCCCATACAGCTGCAGAAGCTGTCCATATGGTCCAGCTCTGTCACCATCTATGCAATAACTAACTAATGCACACAAACCACTTTGCAAAAATGCATGAAATCACTGTAGCTGCTAATTATTTGTACAATATACAATTGCAGTTGTTGCTTATTTTTAAAAGTTAAATCTGTCAGCAGAGCTGTGCCTACCTTTCAGCACCAAACATGTGAGCTGCAACCCAAACACGCGCACACACACTCTTGCGTGACGGTCCAGGAACACACACACACACTCTCCAGAGCAAACCTCCAGGTCAGGCAGGTGGGAGATCTTCCCAGATAAGGCAACGGTAAAGAGTCCTCACACCCTCAGAAAGAGTAGCACTGTGTGTATGCTGGAGTGTGTGTGTGTGTGTGTGTGTGTGTGTGTAAGCGTGTGTGTGTGTTACTGGAGCTTGTGAGCGTTTTTGCATGTGTGATGGCACTGGTGGTGTGCGTGTGTATGCAGTGTTGGAATGCGGGCTCCCTCTCTCTTTCTCCTCTCCTGTCCTCTTCTCTCTCTCTCTCTCTCAGGCGCACATCTCTCCTGACTGACCTGACTGAATGCAGAGCTTGTCTGCCTTCCTGCCTACTTAGTAGAAGGGGAGGAGGCTGTTGGGAGAAGGGGGGCACTGGGGCACTGACTGACACACACCCACACCCACCCACTCTAACTCTCTAAACGATTCTACTTCTACTCGCTCTCTCTCTCTCTCTCTCTTTGTCACTCACAAACAAATGATCTTCTTTTCTACCTCTGTCAATTTCTGCATTTCTCTCTCTCTCTCTTTCTCTCATTCACTCCCACCTTTCTTTTATCTTTTATATCTCCTCTCTCCTCTCTCTGTCCACATTCCCTCCTGCAAGCAAAGCAGAGGAGTGGAGAAGGGGTGGGGGGGTGGGGGGCTGAGAATGGGGACGGCTTCAGGGGCGAGAGAGAAGAGAGGAATGGAAAGAGAGGAGAGGAGAGGAGAGGACGGGAAACGAGGGGGATGGAGTGTGTGTGTGTGTGGGGGGGGATCTGTGGAGCAGAGTGCGACAGGAGAAGACAGGAGTATAGAAAACAAGAGGTGAGGGTCCTGAAGGGGCTGACGGAGAGAGATGAGGAGAGAAGGAGGAAGAGGAGGAGAAGGAGGAGAAAGGGAGGAGGAGGAGTGGAGACATAGTGAGAGCAGGTGAGGGGAAAGGAGAGAGTGTGTATGACAGGATAGAGAGAGGAGATGAGAGGAGAGAGAGAGAGGGAGGGGAGGAGGGAGAGAGGGAGGAAAGCTGGGGGGGAGGCGATCCTGAGGGTGTGTGTGTGTGCGTGCGTGTGTTGGGGGGAGGAGGGGACAGGGGGTCAGCAGGGTCGTCTGCCATGTGACATTATCACAGAGCCTGGGGCACTGTTACAGGAGTGAGCTCAATACTAGTGCACACACACACACACACACACACACACACACACACACACACACACACCTATGACAAGCTGGCATTCATAAGAGCAGAGAGCCGTTATGCAAATTTTCATGAATGTAAACATTAGGGGGCGGAGTCAGTCACTGTTGCAACTGTGGTGGTTGGTTCTGCACCAGATCACAGTCAGTCATTACCACAGTCTCTCATATAAGCTTGTGTACTCCTGACTAGATTCTTACAGTTGCTATAACCGCTACACTGACTTCTTTGCAAATAACTGTGGTATAAAGTTAGAACTCTGGTACTTTGGTATAGAGTTAGTAATCTGGTACTTTGGCATAGAGTTAGTACTCTGATAGTTAGTACTCCGGTACTTTGGTATAGAGTTAGTACTCTGCTGTACAGTCTTGACTGGCCCTACAGACAGTTCATCTCCTGAGACATGTAAGAAAATAAAAAAACACAAACAAAGACACTGAGAGGCGCTGTGAAGAAAGAGAGCCATCACAGGGGCAATAGCAGTGGTGTGGAAGAGCCAGCTCTCCCTGGCCAAGACCCTTGTGTGAAACAGGTAGGACTGTAGCACATCCATTACATTACATTTACATTTATGCATTTAGCAGATCCCTTTATCCAAAGCGACTTACACTTTGTCAACTATCGATTATTCAGGGACAGTCTCCGCTAGAGCAACGTAGGGTTAAGTGCCTTGCTCAAGGGCACAACGGTGGCAGCTGGGATTTGAACCCACAACTTTTCAGGCTACTTGCACGCTAGCCAGGGTCCTTAATCACTATGCTATTATGCTACCACCACCCATGCAGGTGGATACATCCAGCTAAAGGTCATCTTGCCTCTGTGGTATAGAGAGTGAAGGTGTTACTGACTTGCTGTTTCCTGCAGGTATAATAAGACCCCTTCACACACACACACACACACACACACACACACACACACACACACACACACACACACACACACACACACACACACACACCACACACACATGCACGCACGCACACACGCACAAATGCCAGGGGAAGCAAGCCTAAGCAAAGGTGACATAACCTGATAGACAGGTTCAAGACCTGTAGAAGACCAACACACGAGGCTAGCCATAAACACACACACACACACACAAAGTTCATGAATGGGCACACACACACACACACACACACAGACAAACACAAGCAAGCACCCCTATAAATTTATGCAAGCACATGCACACACACACACACACACACACACACACACACAAAGACAAAGACAAACACACACACATACACACACACAGCTGTAGAGCCCTCTGGGCAGATAGATAGACAGAGCAAGAGAGAGCAGAGGAGAGAGAGACAGAGAGACAGAGAGACAGACAGACAGACAGACAGACAGACAGACAGACAGAAGGATAAGTGGTGTGGGGGTGATTCATTTGCTTTTAAACCATCGGTGCCAGAGAGCCACTCCATTCCCCTCTCAGTAATCCAGTAACCCAGCAACCGTGACGCCCTGCCTCTGAATAAGGCCTAATTTCACCATCCATCACTCAGCCCCAAACACAACCCAGCCTGTCCAGTCCGTCCGCTCAACACACCGAGCCAATCACAATCACAACACACTACATACTGAACACTATTAGGAGTTTAACTTTACAACATGGCTCTCTTAAAATGCCAAATAAAGAAACTGAATGGGCTACTGTATCTAAATATATCTAAATATCCTACACTGCAGTCTTGCAGTTTTAAAACATTTTAAGATTACCAATAAGACCAGGATGTCAAAAGAATGGTGTTTATATTTCCCCCCAAAGTCCAAGTTTTGAATTACTGCATACCTGCTGCTACTGATTAATAGAGAGGCCAGTAGCAGACTTACAATCAGCATAGTGCCAGAGATCTCCAAACACTCCACAGATAGCTGTCTAAATCACACAGTGAACTCAACTCCCCTGTGCAACCCCCTTCACTCTCTCTCTTATACACACACACACACACACAGCTGCTAAGAGCCCTCTTCCAGGCTAAGCTTGGTGTGAGGTTTTCAAACACAACATGGCCTCCAACTGCCTCTCAACTCCACTACTCCCTTTTGCTATTCTTAGCTGCGTGGGGTGGGGTGGGCAAGGGGAGGCATCATCAGTGCCAACGCAAATATTGTAATGCCTCCTCATGACATATGACTTGGCTTCACCGCCTGGCTTTAAAGCAGTGGCGGGGAGAGGGGTCATTGGATTGGGTTTGGAGAGCGGGCTATGTGTGTGTGTGTGTGTGTGTGTGTGTGTGTGGGTGGGGGGGGGCATTTGCCTTGGCAGAGAAGCTCCAGTGTCTCCAGCATGACCTCACCCTACTGGAGATGCTGTGTCTGGGAGCAATGAAGAGAGATCATTGGCTGGTGTGTGTGTGTGTGTGTGTGTGTGTGTGTGTGAAGACCATGGATGCTACTGTAGGGCAAGGTGGGGAAGGAGTGTGGAAAAAGGGGAAATGGGATCAGATTCTCCTCAATCTCGCTCGTGGCGGCGTTCACGTCATCAAACTGGATGCTTGTTTGCAACAAAAGGGCTGCCTGGTCCAACATGTCTGGGTTTGGCTGTTTGTAAGATGGGGGAGCTAGGCTTGTGCTATCCACATTACAACACAAAAACACTCACTGTCTCTCACATGCGCACACACACACACACACACACACAAACACACACACACACACACACACACAGAGAGTTAGTGTTACCCAAAGCTAACAGAACATCTCGTAAATTAGGCGATAAAAGAGAAAAAGAAACACACACACACACACACACACATTGAAAGAATTACGATGCATATTTGGTGCCCATCAGTCTCTGCAAAGGCAGTGCCAAACAGATTCTCTCCAGCACTGCAATTGTATATTATGTAGACAGTCGCATTCAGAACATTGCTGCATAAAATGAGGGTTCCAGTGTGGGTGAATCCCATCAATTCCCTCACGGCTGACACCTCCACACAGCCTGCTGACAGCTAAGCTGTATCATCTGCTCTCTTGATAACAAATCGCTCCTTCAGAGGGATGTTTGTTTGATGTTTGTTCCCATGGGAACAATGCAACACATAAAAATAATAGCAGGGGTTTCAATTATAGACACAGAGGCACAGACGCAGAGGCACTGACACAGAGGCACAGACGCAGAGGCACAGACACAGAGGCACGGACGCAGAGGCACAGACAAAGCTGCACAGACACAGAGGCACAGACAAAGCTGCACAGACACAAAGGCACAGACACAGAGGTACAGACACAGAGGCACAGACACAGAGACACAGACACAGAGTCACAGACACAGAGGCAAGGCAGGTATGTAGCTCTTGTTTCAGCACCGAACAAACAGACAGGTCGTTTTGTTCTGCATTCTGAGCTCTTGTTTTTTGTTTTCATTGTCCCAATACATTCCACATCTGCCAGACTAACCAACACACTGCTATGGCTCAGGTGCATTTAGAGTATAAGATGGTGCCATCTAGTGGCGATAGAGTGCATTGAACTACTACATGTACTCAAAACAGAGCCACTGAGATGAGGTGTTGAAGTCAGACTGCTGTCACTGTAGAGCTTATATTCTTTTCTGTATAGACCTGGGAAAATGAGTTTCCCCACAAGGATAATAGATGATCAAAGCAAAGCCAGGCAGAATGGCCACTCACCCGCTGGAGACATCATCAGCACGCGCGTTCTTGCTGAGCACATCTCCATCGCTCATGTATCCCGTCACATCCATGGACAGCCCGGCCAGGTCCAGGTCGTCCACGCGGTCGCCCAGCTCCAGGCTGCAAAGGGCACTCCCACGGGCGGCCAGCTGCCTCCGGAGGCCCCCGCTCTGGTACAGGAAGCGGCCCTGGCTCGCTGTACTGCCGGAGCCTCCGCGGCCGTAGCTGTTGCCCAGCGAGGGCGCGTCGCCTGCCTGAAGCCGCGGGCTCGACTGACCCACCCGCCACGAGAGCGGTGCTGGACGAGAGCCCAGGCCCAGCAGGCTACGTCCACTGATCTCCGTGGTGATGCTACCGTCAAAGGTGGTCTCCAGGGTGCTGAGAAGAGACAGGTGAGGGGGAAGGGAGAAGGAGAGGGAGAGAGGGAGAGAGGGAGAAAGGGAGAGAGGAGAGAGAGCAAAGAAGAGAACATCAATACAATGAGATCTTTGTTCATTGGTGAAGAGCCAGTGGAGGGTAGTCAGCATCTTACCAGAAGAATAAAGTCATTGCATTATTTGCTGATGAATAATGAAGTGAGGGGTGACTATGTACTACAGCATAAGTGATACTAAATCTTCTAGTAAGTACAGTGATGAACAAAACTTTGGAGCGAGATACAGAAAAAGAGAGAGAGAGAGAGAGAGAGAGAGAGAGAGAGAGAGAGAGAGAGAGAGAGACAGAAATAATGGCTCGTGACATAAAGTTATTGCAATGTCGTTTAACAAACTGTAGTGGCCTTGTGGTTTGTGCGCAGTCTGCCCTGCCCGGCTGTGGGGCAGCAGTCTCGGCCAAAACAGAGGCCCAAAAATAGCTCTCCTGGTGTTTGGGCTGCACGGCTGGAGTGCTTGACTGCTAGCTGCCACATAGCGCACACGGGCAGTGCTAAGAGCCTCAAACCCAAACACACTCAACCCGCTCAGGATGAGAGCGAGCGGCTCATCCCTGTGAAACACTCTCACTTCAAAACACACACTCCATAAAACCCCCCACGCTCAGAGTGGGTAGTGTGCTGCCACACTCACGCCCATAGATGGACATAGCCAGCCGAAGACACTGCACTCAGTTTCAGACCGAGTTGTGCAAGACTGGGCACGCGTGCTTTGCTCAGATTGCAGTGTCGGTAAGTACATCTATTTTAAATGAGACACCAGGCAGGCTCCACTACTTTGGGAGAAAATAAACACGTGTTCAGAAGATATTTTCATTTTTTTCACTCAGTTTCTGCATCCAAATTTTATTTTGGGCATCATGGTTTTGTGTGAGGTAAAAGATAACATGTCTTATGACTTTCATTATTCTTAATTATCCCACATCATTTGTACAACATTACTTTCATGTCTCTGAGTAAATATACTTAACTGACCTAAAAGGAGCTGCAGTAAATTAAACTGAACGAAAACAAACACAAGACTGTTGTGGCTCACCCAAATCCACCACAGATCTTAGAGAGACACTTAAGTCACTATGAAAGGTCACATGCAGGCAGTCTCAGTTAGTCGTGATGGGACTGACATCATCTATAGCTCGCTGAGACTCTCTCAGGGTGAGCTAAAGAGAGGCTCCAGTGACTCTACAGAATAGCACACATCTGTGACTGTTAGAGGCCACTAAAGCAGTCCACCAGACCGTGGACCCTCACACTCAGACGTCTCAGACACCGCAGACACTGAGCACACAAAGAGACACGACAGGGGATCCACTGCTGTGGGTTCCACGCCTATGGTTAAGGTTTTAAAACCCAGACCCTTTCACAATATCTTTAGAATACTTCAGATGTACTGCTTATAGAATTTGATATACAATTCATTATAGAATTACGTCTGACAGAATGCTTTTCATTTGGTTGACATTATCACACACTGACAGGAGCTGAGACCGAGGACCCACTGCCACTACCACAGCTGTCCAGCAGATGGCGCGAGTTCAACACATTCTGCAGTGGACTCATAAACACCGGCGCTCACAAAGGCAGGCTGTGTTTACTGGCTCTTACCTTTAACTGCTGGTAAAATCACCTGTTTACTCTCCTCACCTCTCAGTTACTTCTCACTTTTGAACTAGAGAGACAGCAGTTGGATTTCCCACCTCTGCACACCACTGTCACCCTTGGCCCCCTGCTGTAATGTGTGGAGTTGAGGTGACCAAAGCCTGAAATCTTTACCTGTGTGATATCTGGGTTCCCCTTAGGCTGGACATGGTCTCCTCCAAGTTCTGTCGGAGGTCTGCGATGTTCTTAACAGTCCGTAATCGTCTGGTTTCAGGGTCTTCGCCTTCAAGAAGCGTAAACACTAATGATTCACTGGCAGCCTTCAAGGGTCAACCGCACAACACACTCTTTGTGCTCCAAATAGAGTTAGTCTCCACATACTGTGAAGACTCAGAGAACTACAGGGCTTTCTTAAACTAAGATCATACCATGACCATGCAAAAACTGACCAAAACACATTCATTTGAAAAAGACTATAAACACACACACACACACACACAGAGTCCAGCATCTGAAGTTTAAAGAAGCATAGTTCTCCATGGGAAATTTCCAAGCTAGTGAGTATAATTAGGTTCCACATGACAGGGTAACAAACAAGAGCTGAATGGGGAACAGAGTTAAAGTATGGCTGGTGATATATTGGACACTTTAATGGCCAACACTAATGAGCAACATTATTCAAAGTCCACTAAAACTATGGTTCTTCGTCAGAGGTTCTGCAAAAGCCATAGCTGCTATTTGTTGAGAAGGACATTATTCCATTATCATGAGCAATATGTGGCACATTAACATTTAGAAAGCTTGGTTTGATCCTTATTAAACATTAGCATCAGTGTCAGTCATTGTGACTAATGCAGAGGGAATGGCATTCATATGAAGAGCTACTCTGAAGGATCATGAGTCTTTGCTTCTAGACAGACTGAATCAATACCAGAGCCCTCTGATCCTGCTTGCGAGACCCAATCAATCACTTACCTGACAGATCTTCTATTGAGGTCTGGCTGCTCTTGCCATAGTTAGATGGGTCATCAGTCCTGTTTCCAGACCCCATCTCTGACGTCATGCTTCCATCAACATCAGTCTGGGACCTGAAAGGGATGAATGTTTGTCAGCCACGTCCCATTCCTTTTCTCACCCTGGGTATCAATTTGTGATTCTCTCCTTTTTTTGACCAAACTAGAATATCCTTTCAAACCTCACCACTCCCTTCATCTCTCCACCTTCAGCACAGGGCATGGGATGAACAAATAGTTCGAACCAACTCCTACAACTTCATCATTGAATTGAGATTTCAGTTTCTGTGTTGAAAGAGTACCCACTTCAGAGGGAAAAGTCCTCACTGTAGCTTGTATGGCATATACCCAGTAAGCTATATATTTCCAAAGAGTGCCTACTTCAAAGAGAGAAGGCTTTATTGTAGCTTGTATGGCATATACCCAGTGGGCCATATATGGCTCCCTGCCATTTCTCCACTGCATTCATAACCTCCAGACCACAGAGGGAGAGGCATGCATCACAGTTGGCCCTGCTAATGCTTTCTGGCAGGTTCACGGCAACACTGGCCCTGAACAGGGAGACGACGGAGGGAGTCAACGAGGCCAGGGACAGGCAGGGCGTCTAAAAATGTGCCCGTTGGGAAAAAAAAAAAAAAGGAAAGAAAGAAGAAATTCCACTTCTGTGTCCTCCCATCGCAGGGCTTAATTAGACGTAATCTGGGCCTTTGACACCACAGGTCAAGAGTGGAATTCCTCCCCCCAAAAACAAACAGCCCATGCAGAGGGAGGCATCGCCCAGGGAGGAAATACTGAGCCAAACGCAGAGCAGCTGGGCACGCCATAGGAGCAGGAGTGTCTGTTTTAAGCCCTTGGGTTGACCCAGCGCGGGGTGAAGGACTCACCAGTAATGCGAAATTCCTCTTCCGCTAATAACCTCAGTCCATGAAAATGAACTACAGTCCCCTTAGGTACAAGACACCAAAGCAGGGGCTATCTGTGTCCCAAAGTTGTGCTTCTGATATCTAACAAAGTAGGGAATAGCCCCTATCAAACTGACATCTTATCAAACTCATGAACAAAGTTCTAAGCTTCAACCATCTCAATCATAGCCAAGGTGCATTTAGGATGGCCATGTTATTCAACCAAATCACTGTCCTGTGCTCCTAAGGTAAAGGCCATGAGTGTTTACCTGTACATGAAGGGAGCCACGGTGGCTGTGTTGGGGTGGCTGTACTGTTGCTGGGGCTGGGGCAGTTGGACGCTGACCGTGTTGCTGGCTGCGTTGGCCACCGGGGCGGCGCTGTGGCACTGCTGGCCCTTGCCCTCAGTGGAGGCCAGCTGGAGGAGGAGGACGAGTGCCTGCTGTCCCTGTGCAGTGCCAGCCCCCCGCCCAGACGCATGCTGCGTGGCCGCTCCCCATCTTTGCCACCAGAGGGTGCACCCACACCCTTCCCCTGGCCCGCTCCCATCCCGGAGGAGGCCTTGGCACCCGGCTTTGGTATCCCGCTGTGTGCCGTGGCAGCAGAGGCCTCCTTCTTGGCGACCGCGCTCTTGCCACCTTTGGGGATGAAGCTGGCGATCTTGGAGGCGCGTTTTGGCTCAGCCTCCGTCGTTGTGCTTCCGCCCCCTGTGCCGTTCTCCTCCCTGGGCTCGCCGTCCCGCACCTCTCCGCCTCGCTCGGGGACGGAGGTGCGCTTGGAGCTCTCCTTTGCCCGCTCTTTGTCCTTGTCCTTCGCCGAGCGGTCCTTCTCCTTCTCCTTGTCAACAGACTTCACCGAGCTCTTCTTAGCCGTCAGCGCCCGGCTAAACGTCCGCTGGGCGATGCCCTTCAGGGCGATCTTTGGGCTGCTGGTTGTCATAGCGACGGTGACCGCTGTGGTCGTCGCTGCGCTAGAGTGGGAGGAGCCGTTGATGGGTCTGACATTTCCCTCGGACTCCTCCAACATCAGGTCCGTGTTCGAGCCGGCCTCCACCCGGTCCACCACAATCCCAGAGTCCCTCAGAGCACCACCACTGCCCCCTCCACTGCTCCCGCTGTCTCCAGACGTCTGCTGGGCAGGCTGGCTGGACGAGCCGCCTTTGGAGCCGCCCTTGCTATTGAAGAGTTTCAGCTTCTCCAGCATGGACTTCTGGGACGCCGCCTTGGCCGGCGCCTCGGCAGACCCCGCCTGCTTGGAGGCCCCGTTGGTGGTGGTGTGTGCCGTGGTGGTGGAGGCCTGGTTCTCCTGCTTGATGGAGAGCGTGGAGGTGGAGGTGGAGGTAGCCGTGTGCTTGGAGCTCAGGGACTTGTTGGTCCTCCAGGGCTTGCTGCCCACGCTGGGCTGAGGGATGGCCGAAGAGGAGGTGGAGGAGCTGGAGGAGGTCACAGAGGAGGAGGGAGCGAGGTCAGTCATACCTGGAGGCTGAAAGGGCGCACCTTCTGATGAATCTGCAGAATAAGGAGAGAGAGAGAGAGAGAATTGGCTGTGTTGAACATACTGCAGGTGAAATTATTGACAACAAGTGCAGTACGTATATTGATTACATCCTTGAATTAAACTTATAAGGGTGGGGGGACTAGTTAGGAAAAAATAAATGAACACCATACAGCAAACCTGTCATCACAGGAGTAAGACAGAAAGAGAGAACAACAGAGAGAGAGAGAGAGAGAGAGAGAGAGTGCTGTTAATGCCACTACTAAAAACAAATTTTGCATTGAAACATTCAACTAATATCAATATCAATATCAACATCTTCATAACCTGTATAGAGCTGGAGATGGAGGGGGGGTTAGGTGGAGTGTGGAGGGGAAAAGAGTTAACATCACATGGGGGCAAGATGGAAGGAGAGAACAACAGAGAGAGAGAGAGAGAGAGAGAGAGAAAAACATGTGGGCGGCAGAGCAAGAATAGGTAGAGAGGGAGGAGAAGAAGGGAGGAGATGAAAAAGGAGGGATGGTTAAAAAAGAGGGATAATCTGTGAAGGCACACTCCCCAGCCATAAAAGGAGCACAGCTCCAGTGTAAACGACCCATTACTCCACACTGTGTCTAACACACTGACTGACCATTATAAACTGTTTAAAGTCACAACGAGGGAGATCGCTTTTAGGTTATGCCAACAAGTCGTTATCAAAACACTGCCGAGTTAATGTCACAAATAGTCACACGAGGTACTTCACAAGTCGGCCATTTCAGAGCTCTTCAAACCAAATAAACACGTGTAAATAAATAAATCTGCAAATCAGGAATTTAAACAAATGAAATTTAAGGACAACCAACAAAAGTTTCAGATTTACAGTTGAAATATCTAAGGCTGTAACAAAGAAACAATACAGTACTGTACCATAGAGCACAAACTTGCAGGTGAATCAAAAATCCCTCCACATGCAAATTATCCAAGCTTTCCCTGAGCTCTGAGCGTGAGAGGCAGCGTGACACTGAGCACATACTCCCTCTCACAGTGCGCAGACACACACACACACACACACACACACTCCTCTGACCTACCGGAGATGCTCCTCAATAAAGGCTATTGTCCAGCGCAGGCACTTCTCAGTGTGTCAAAGCACATTTAGGGCTTGGTGAAGCCCTGTGCCATGCTGCGTCCTCCCTCTCTCTCTCTCTCTCTTCTCTCTCTTTTTTCTCTTTCTCTCTCTGTCTTACTGTCTCTGTCTTTATTTCAAACACTTCCCTCCACTGCCCTCTTTCTTAACCTCTTTTTCTCTGTCTGTCTTTTCTCTTCTCTTTCACTCAGTTCTTTTGCGCGCTTGCTCTCTCTCTTTCTCTCTCTTTCTTTCTCTCTCTCTCTCCCTAAGCTTGTCTGTCTCTCCTAGAGCGCACTAGGCCAGAGTCACGGTCATGGACAGCAGTGCAGGCGAGACAGGCATGAAGACAGACTCCTGTCCAGACTGAGCTAAGCAGAGGGCTGTTTCTCCTGAGCCGCTTCAGTAGGCTGTCCAGCACAGGAGAAACCACAACACTGCCTGCCTGACACTCGCAGGCTCAGCAGCAAGCGCACACTCACACACACACACACACACACACAGACCCTCCCATTATAGCTGCTGCCCTTCACTTAGATACACACACACACACACGCATGCACACACAAATCCTCCTATTATAGCTCCCGCCTTTCACTTTGAGACACACACACACACACAGACATACACAGAGACAGGCCTGTGCATACATAAACACAAACAGACATAATTTTGTTACATTTCCTGGATTTTTCCCACACAAATCCTTGTTTTCACATGACCTACCTATGCAATCTGCAGTTAATTATCCACAGACACACACACACGCACAAACACATAAAAAGTACATACGCATGACCCAAAAATTACTGAACCGATCCAATCCTCACGCTGCACCCTGAATCACTTCAAAGCAAATTACACATTTTCTTTTCACTTCTAACACTGTGCCATTACTAAACCAGATAGATATCTACCACAGCTAGTACCTACCTATTGCATATTTTTGTGCATATTGTTGGAATTTCAAAGCATGAACAAAATCGCTTTTTCGTGTAAACATCTCTTATTCCAAGCTAAGTACCCTATTTGAGAAATGTAGCATAAATATTTAATAAGATAATAACAACTGTGCTTTGATATGGGTTCTTATTGTGCTTAGTGAAGAAATTATACAATCTCTTCCGTCCATTACTTCTTCCTCTCTTTCTCTCACTTCTCTTTCTCCCTCTGTCTTTACATATTTTTAATTCTCAGGTTGGAGGCCCCCAAAGAATCTCTTTTCTAACTGCTCCCCTAATTCCTCTCATTTGGTGTTTGTAGCGAGCACCGGCAAACACAATGACACAATTAGGAAGTGATTAACAGCCAATTAGCCGTGGCTGCCTAAGGAAAGTGGGTCACATCACTAATGACTACAAATAGGAGGAGAGGAGGAAAAGAGGGGGAGAGAGAGAGAGAGAGAGAGAGAGGAGAGAGAGAGAGAGAGAGGGATAGAGAGAGAGAGGGATATATATATATATATATAATATATATATATATAGAGAGAGAGAGAGAGAGAGAGAGAGATAAGGCAAGTTGAGAGAGGAGTGAGGAGCGATTTATTTGGAGTAAAAGGACAGAACGTTGTTTCTTATTTTCCACTGATCGTTTTCAAAGGCCCTTTTTCTTTGTGAAGGTCCCTGCGCGGTTCTCTGTTCCAGTGCAGAGGCCACATGCTGGGAAGTTTTTCAACATTGCGACCCAGAGATGAGACCTGGGCCACGCAGGCGAGAGGGTAAGGGCAGAGGTGGGGGCTTGGGGGTTGTCTGGGGTTGGGGGTTAGTGGTGGGCCCAGCTTGGTCCCTCCACCTCACCCCGCACCAGGCCTCTGCCCTGAGGCCAGCGGTCTCTCCCTGTGGTCATTCCCAAGCCCATGTGTAAGTGTTTAGCTCTGTGCCACTAAATTAAGCGCTGGTCATTAAGATAGAGGAAACCACATCCGACTGTGACCTCCCCAAAATCCTCCCCTGCAGGACAACAGAGGGAGTCACAATCACTTGGTCTCACTTATACCTCCTTCTAGTCTCTCCTCATTCAGAGGGTCTTGATGTGCATCAGGTCAGTGTTAGGCTAACACCCAGATTCATTTCCTTCCTTGTAATTAGTGTGGGATGCCTAATCTACTGTTTATACCTTAAAGTCACAGTGTCTAAGTACTGATCACATCATAAATGCACTGTGTGTGCATCTGTATGGTATATATATAGACACATCAACAGGTTACCACAAGCTGGCAGCTGGCAGTATGAAACAAGCCTTATTCTCACTCTCTTTCATTCTCTCACTCTCTCTCTGTCTCTCACTCTCTCTCCGTCCTTCTGACAGCTCCTGGCGGTAGTGAGTGAGTGGACTCACTGATGTGTTTTCATCCACTGACCCACATCAGCCGACATCAAACAGGGCCTCCCGTGCCCGTGTCTCCTGACCTGAGCTTCATGCTTGTGTGATTAAAGGGGTTGGGGGGGGGGGGGGCGGAGTTCATGAGAATCTTCATGAACTGGGGGGCGGAGAGGGGTAAATACATTAAAGGGTCAGTGGTCGGGCTGATGCTGTTTACCTGCTCTCGGCTCGTCGTGGTCACAAGACTTTCATCTGAACTTTGAAGCGACCTCACTTCTCCCCTCTCCTCCCCCTCTCTTTTCTCTTCTTCTACCCCTCACATCTAACTTCTACATTCCTCTCCTCCTTTCCCTCATCTTCTTTCTACCTGCCCTCTTGCTCCTCTTTTACAGAGGGACTCAACATGACCCCTCGAGTCTTGTAAACATGTTAGCTAACCCATCCCGTGTTTTCCTGTCAGCCCTGCTGGCTGTGCTCTACTGTACTGGAAGGCTGGACTGGGAGCCGGGGCATCAGCGCTCATAAAAGTGGCTCATTCATGCACGGCGCGCAGGAGGCGATCACAAGCATGTCACGGCTAATCGCTTTAAGTGTAATTCTCCATCCAGGCCCTTTATTAGGGCTGATTGCTGGAAAATCATATGATGGCTGCAGCGTTGCTTTTGAAATCATCCTTCTGCATTGAGCGTGTAAAGTTAGATCCACTTACATGGCATGTCAGAGGGACATTAATCACTCGAGGGGTGAGGAGTGGGGTGGAGAAGGGGAGGGTGTGTGTATACAGAGGGGTGCTCTGGTCTGTAAATGCTTGCACAGCTGATTTAACCATCTCTGGCAGCTTATTGAAGGCACACACGCCACAAATACTGACCTCATACTATCTCTCTCTCTCTCTCTCTCTGTCTTTATCTGTGTGTGTGTATGTGCATCTTTCTATTAATACACACCTACATGTATGTATATTCAGCTTAAAATTTTACCTAACAAGTAGAGTACCACATCCTCATACACACAGCCTTAAAGCAAAGCCACCAAACCTCCAACAAAATTAAGTTAGTAAAGTTATGCATATACACCATATATAATAAAGTTATGCATAAACCCCTTAATTCAAAAACAGCAGAATAAAAACAGGATGATGTTTGTGATATTTGTAAATTAGTGAAGGAATAACTTGGAGTAGAGGCCAAAAACTGTGGCTGTATGCTGTATACCCTGAGCTATAAATAGGCCCTGGCCCTGCATTATGGGCCTATATGAATGTTCATCAGCTGAGCTTTGTGGTTGGTAGTGTGGGGATCCAAAGATAAGTCCTGCCAACAGGTCATATCAAACTAGCTGCTTTCTTTCTTTACATCTCTCCTTATCTCTCTCCTTCCCTCTTTCTCTCCCTTTCTGGTTCCTCTCTGTCAGATTCTCTCTCCCTCACTCTGAGGTCAGTGGTGTGCATCTGGGGCTGTATGACAGCAGGGCTTTTGTTCATAGGCACAGTTCAACTTTAGAGCTCCCTCCTGTCTGCTCCACAGAAATAGAAGCCATACAGCTCAGCTGTCCTTTCATTCAACACAGTTTGCCATGCACACCCATATACACACAGACATGCGTTCTCTCTGTCTCTCTCTCTCCCTCTCTATATCTCTGTCTCACACACACACACACACAAACACACACTCACAGCCACACACAGTCTAGGGCACCTGACTCCCTGTCCGCAGAAACGACTTTTTTTTCAAAAACGAGACTTGTCATTATAGTTAGTGTTTGTAGAAAAAAAAAAAAAAAAAAACGCATACCATTTTAAGTTCACTCCTAACAAACAACCAAAAAAAAATCTCAGTCCAAAAGACACAATCTGATATATGCATGTGGCAAACAACAAATCTCGTCCTTGTCCTAGCAACCATTCATCTAACACCAAATCAACACAACTAAACTTTCCTGTGGAGAGAGAGTCACAGATTCACTGACTATGCATTCTCTGTCAGCATCATTGGGAAATTAGGACATTAAACAATTACTGAACTACACAGGGCCAACCTGAATCATGAACAGCATTCAACTGAATTACACAGCAATGGCAAACAAGCAAAATTCAAACAAACCTCATAATTGGATACACTCATTCCCAGGGGGAGAGAGAGAGAGGGAGAGGGACAGGGGGAGAGAGAGAGAGAGAGAGGGAGAGAGAGAGAGAGAAGAGAGAGAGAGATGATTTTGGAAGAAGTCCAGAGGTCTTCAAGTGCGCCCTAGAATCCCAGAGGCCAGTGGGTTGTCAGCTGGTCCTGCTTTCCAACTGTCCTACTCTCAAAATGTCCAACTCTTCTGTCTCCCAATGCTTACTGGCTGCCCCTCTGCTCAGTCTGAATCACCTAGCTGGTGTGGTGTGGTGTGGTGTGGTACAGGCTGTAAGAAGCTCAGGCTAGGCTTGATGACGTTGACTCTAATGGGGTCTGGGAGCACAGGAGCTGAATGGTGTGTGCCTTATGTAGTGGTCCTCCCACCTTCTCCTCCTCCTCTTATCTCTCCAAACAATCCCTCTCTCTCTATCTCTCTCTCTCAACAATCCCTCTCTCTCTATCCCTCTCTCTCTCTCTCTCTCTCAACAATCCCTTTCTCTCTCTCTCTCTCAACATTGCCTCTCTCTCTCTCTCAACATTCCCTCTCTCTCTCATGGATCCATCCATCTCCCTCTGTTTCCCTTCTCCCATCTCCTTTCTTAGGACGAATTCCCTCTCTGCTTATGAGACACCACACACACACACACACACACGCACACACACACACTAATTGGTGTTCTATCGGTGTGTGAGGAATGGCTGCTTTCTAAGTGTACTGCTGACACTCAGCATTTACCAGGAGACAAATACTGCCACAAGAATGAATCTTCACAGTGTGCATGGAACACAATTAAGGTGAAACACACACACACACACACACACACACACACACACACACAAACACACACACACACACATGTGCACACATTCATACGCATTCACACATTCACAAGTACGCGCACACACACATACACAGTCTAATCTGTCTTTTTCTGTTACGTCGGCATGCATTGATACACAACAGCAACTTCCTGTGGAAAGTGCAGTATGTTTGGGGTTTAGTGTTAAGTATGTCCTGGGAGGGCACAGTGAGCTGGCCTCTCTACTGCTGACAGACACGCTTTTAAGTGTCCTGTTACACACAGGTGGTCACGGGGTTGATATGCATTACAAAAGCGTAACTAACACACAACACGCACACACACACACACACACACACCTGTGAGTCTGTATTTTAAAAACAGCAGCACATTAAAGCCTTTGCCTATAAATCTTCCATGCTAATCTAGCATAGAACACAGGAACACACTAAGTTCATGGTACGACCATAACAGGAACCAAACACAGTGGGTTCAAGCAAACAAACAGGCTTAGTATACTGAGAGGCACTTAATCCTTGTGTATGCAACCGGACGTGAGATTTGTATTTGGGTAAACTATACAGTCTGTGTGTTTGTGTGTGTGTGTGTGTGTGTGTGTGTGTGTGTGTGTGTAAACATGCACAGTATGTAAGAATGGCTCAGATTATGACCCCTTTTTGGCAGTTGGTTCTGATCCGACTCGTATGACAACGCTGCTCTGTTCAGTCTCTTTGAAGGGGGGACACTGGTGCAGATTCACAACAGTCCTCTCGTTCTGGCCCACACACACACACAAATCACAATACACATGCACAGGCGCAAACACACACACACACGCGCACACACACACACACACACACACACACACACACACCACACACACACACACACACACACAGGAACTCATGCACAGTCTCAGAGCACACTGACCTGAATAACTGACACTTTCCACTTAGGAAGGGAGTAGGGCACAAGCAGGAATAAACCTCAGCCAATGAAAGGGGTTAAAGGGCAAGGCCTTAGGCTATTTGCGCACAGAATCACAACATGTGTTCACACGTGAGTGCACACACACACACACACATACACAGACACACACACACTCCCCCCTCCAACAAGACCACTCATACATCAGGCACGCACATTCACCAGAGCCTCAGTGCCCTCTCTGTGGGGCAGATTGTATCTAATTCATGCTCATTCCATGGCTAAGAGGTGACCTCCAACCTAAATTGGTGTGACACAAAGATACTGAGACACGTCCATACGAAGAGGCCGGCAGGCAAGCCTCTGGGAAGGGCAGTTTGGAACCAATCAGGGCAGACCGACACCAGAGACACGGAGAGCTCCAAGCGAATCATGAACACTACACACACACACACGCACAAGTACACACATTGTCCTTGTCCCTCACACAAACACACACACACACTCTGCCACACACACATCCTAATTTAGCTACAACACTGGGAAATCTCATCAAACTTTTTTCACACACCACCACAACATTTTACCCCTTGGCTGGTGCAACCTGTGACTAAATAATCTGTTGTTTGTTTACAGTCAGCAACAAGTCCGTTAGCCCATTAGTTTGGCTTGGTGAAGTTGGTCTGGGCATGCTTACCTTTGGCCAACGCTGGGACGGGTTTGGACTTGTCACTGAAGCCCTGGCTGCGGCGGTTGCCCGTGGCGCTGATGGACCCACGAGGAGAGCTCTCACTGCCCGCAGTGGGCATCCTGGACGTGGGGCCGGGGAGTCTGGAGCGGTGAGAAGGGGACCAGGAGAGAGGAATGAGAATGAGGAAGAGGAAGAGGAAGAGGAGGAGGAGATGACAGTATCAGCGTCAGCACTAAGGTTAATTACCACATTCGGTAGTACCAAATACATACCTTTCCCTTACCTTTTCATTCTGATCAGATTAACTCACTCAATTTATGTCAAATATATTTTAAAACATGGCTTATGTTGTGAAGCACTTTCAACTCCTGTTTTGTACATATACTATAGAAATAAAATGACTTGACTTGACTGAACATCATTTCTCTATGACATTTTATGTGTTACAGCCAGAAAGGAATGCGATGTACGGCTGTCGTTAAGATCCATCTCTGATTGGCCTATAACAACTATAATTTGTGGTTAAACGTTAACACTATTACACTATTATAACACGACCAACAATGCTTTGCTATCGATAGTATGTACAGATCAAACAAATGCATCTCTCGAACCTATACAGCTAACCCATAACACTGAGTAAGGTTGATGTCAATGAGGAGCATCACAGATGCGAGACACATGACATCCACAGGCGTAAAAGAAAATAGCTGTGTATGAAAGCCCCTTTGAGCCAGCCGTGTGAGTTGGTCAGGGGGAGTCATGGGGTCTCTCTCTGCCATGCAACGCCACTGAGTGACTGACACACAGACATATCATTGACACCAGAGCTTCATGTGTGTCTAGACATGATCGGTGACACAGATTAGCTGTGAGAAATTTGACATGAATATCACTAGTCTCTCTTTCATGGGTAATCCCCCTCTCACACACACACACACACATGAACACACACATATATACACACACCAGCCTGGCCTGTCAATACTATTTAATTCCATGCAACCCCCGAAGGCCTACAGCAGTCACATGAATTGCTAATTTGTTAGCGCGCTAACGGGAATTCGTGCAGACAGTTGCCGATAAGCCGATTATGAGGGGAGGGGCGGGGGGGCTTTCTCAGTGTTTGCTGCTCAAGATCAGAAGTCCAGCAGGCTCACTGCTATTAAATATGACTGACTGGTGTATGAGTTTAGCCTGACTCTTCTGTGTATGCACGGGTGTGTCAGATCTCATTTGACTTGCAGTTTCCCTGCACACTGCTTTTGGAGACAGGCAGCTATTAAACCCTAATCCTGCCTATTTCAAAGCACTGTTCACTCAGCCAAAAAAATCATTAATGCTTCAGGCTGACCATGTCACTTCCATGTGCTGAACACTACCAGAAATTATGGAGGTTTGAAGATAAAACAGCTATTTACGATTTGTTTCCCTTTTCTAATACATTATGATATTATATAAAAGTTTTTAATATCAGCATAAATGAAGAGCATCTGTGTAACACTTTTTTCATATATTTTTCAGATCCCTACCACTTCAAAATACAGCATATTACACAGGCTATAGGTGTAATTCAAACTTTTTACCAGTAGGGGGAGTTATGCTATCATTTTGGTTGTAAACATGCATGTTTCTAAACAGCGTAGAATTCTCTTAAAGGTTAGCAGCAAACAAGGCCACAAGAAGCAATCTCCCTACTTGAGATTCATATAGCAATGGCATTGAATAACATATCTATTTTACCATTACATATGTGACTGATAACACAGGTTCAGTAAACCTGACGCTGTGAAAAGGCATTCTTGTTCAGTGAACCGTGTGCACAGACATGCTCAAGTCGTCATATGTGAGGAGGAAACCAACCAACCACAGCTGGCGTCTACCGTACACTCTCAGTTAATAATTAATGCCATTTTCAAACAGGACGAAGGCATGCATAACTGTGTGCACATGCACACGCACATACGCACACATGAACACACAGCCACACACACACACACACACACACACACACACACAACAAAAGGCAGGGGTTATCTAAAGGTCCGCATCACAGCCCATTGGACACCATCTCAAATGAGGCATGATTAGAAGGACCTTGTTTCATTGCAACCAGGTTGGAGTTGGGATACTGGTTTACACTGGGATTCTTGTAAACAAACAAACAAACACATGCTGGAGGAAAATGTGAGGGAGGTGGAAGAGGCAGGTGAGGAGGAAGAAGAAGAAGAGGAGGAGGAGGAGGAGGAGGAAGAATCAAGACACAAGCACAAGTTGAAGAGCTGACCTAGAAGACTTTTTCTGACCAAGGGAAAACTTGAGCAGTTTACTCTGTGAGGCATCCCTGGATGGAGGAAGAGAGGACACGGACGGACACACACACACACACACACACAAATGAAAAGAGAAAGGGAGAGAAACAAACAGAGAGAACGAGAGAGAGAAAGAGAGAGAAAGAGAGAGAGAGAGAGAGGAATAGAAGAGAAGGCACATAAATGAGTGAAGTAGCAATGAAGAGGCAAAGGGAATGTCAAAAGCACAGCGCCAATCTAAAGCTGGGGGTAAAAGAAGGTTCTGGAAAGGAGCACAGAAGTGAGTGCGGTGCCTGTATGCTGGGCACTGGGCACTCCAATAAGAGAGGACTCAGTCCTTAGGGTGCTACAGTCATTGTCCCCATCACAGGGTATACAATAAAACTTTATTACCACCTACAGTTACTTTGCTTCAGCACTGAAGGAAACATTGTGTCCTCTGTCCACGTCACGTAGCGCATATTCAAATAGAAAAATCACAGACTGTCTGTCTGAGTGTCTGTGGCTTTACTGTCTCTATAGAATATTGCACCCTTTACCTCCTCTAACCCCTAGCGCTGTGCATGCCTTGGCCCGTGCACCTGTGTCTCACCTGGACTGCATGTCTGCCTGTGTCTTCTGTGCGTGGTGGGGACCCTGAGAGGAGGAGGCTGAGGCAGGCCCATGCGAGGGCGTGTGCTGGGCAGGGGCGCTGCTCTGCGGGGCCTGCTGGGGGGCCTGCTGGGGGGCCTGATGCTGATGCTGATGCTGCCGCTGGCTCTGCTGCTGTTGCTTGTAGCGCGACAGGCTGAAGAAGAGCCCCAGAATCGCTTTCAGATTCCCATTACGGATCTCTGTGGGGTGCATAGGGGGATAGAGGGAATGAGAGAGCAGGAGAGAAAGAGAGACAAGGAGTGAAAGAGAGAGAGAATGAGAGAGAGAGAGAGAAAGAGAAAGAGAGAAAAAGAATGAGTCAGAGAGAGCACATCAAAATTTTATTGTCAACACTCATATAATTCAACGGTAAAACAGATCAGATAAGGTGAAAGTTCAAAGGTAAATGAAACCTAAAATGACAAAAAAACCCTTTTGTACAGTCTGTGCAGTCTGCACCGAGCCACAGCAAGATCTTTTCTCAAGATTTCTTCATCTCTGCTTACCTTCCGCAGACAGACCCTGTATGTTCACACCTTTGGCTGCCAGGAAACTCAGACAGGCATCAATGTTCTCGATCTGTAAGGGTGGAGAGAGGAGAGGAGAGGAGAGAAGTGTGTTGGGTTTAGATACCGCAAACTTCAGTCTTCACTCACATAAAAAGGTAACAGTGTAACATGAAACCACACTTGTCCTCTTTAATCCACTTTTGATGTTGAAATCATGGCGTAGAGTTAGGGAGGAAAAAAATAAATAAATTGACATTAAAACTGTTTGGGTGACCTAGTTTTTTTCCCCCCTTTTCACTGACTCTAGGCAAAGCCAAAGAAAGAGAGAGATTCCCTGGAAAGTCACAACTAATTCATCACAGAAATCCACAGAAGATGACCTGATTGGCTCTGAACTGTCTCTTACCCAGAAGGCCTCCAGTCAACAAAGTTTACTCGCAGTAAAAAAAAGAGCCTTTAAAAATGACAGATAATAAAGACGTTCCCTCCAAAACAATCCGAAGAGAGGGGAAGGGAAGTCACATGGCTATACTGTCCCTGGCTGTTGTATGATTGTGCATTGTAGGGTTAGCTGGATTCATATTTTGTTTTCTACAGCCAATCAGAAAGCCATGCGAGAGTCGTCTGGTGCAGTCAAAGCAGCATTCAAAAGAGCCAGACGTATTCCCAGGGCGTTCTGTCTGCCCGGTTGCTAGGAGATGACTTCAGGTTACAATGCTGACCCAGCTGTGCAAAGCTGTCAGTCAGCTGTGGCCAAGGAACCGTCCTGATAGGCTCACAGCGGGGTATGACAAAAAATAAATAAGAGCTACAAAAGGCCATATCTGGAGGTCAGATTTCAGTCCCCGTCAGCATTTGGCTCGGCACCGTCAGGTGAGACAAACAGGAGGAACAAATTCATGAGTAAATATCATGGAAATGAAATCAAAACCACATCAGTAAAAACAGGCCAACCACTTAGATCCCCAGTAAACAAAGGACCAAATTCAAGAGCAAATGAGAGCACAGGCAAACAAGCACATGAACACAGATATGTGTACACAGAGCACACACACACACACACACACACACACACACACACACACACCACACATGGATTACACCATGGTTACACCATTAATTACCGTTTACATAGCTTCTTTACTGTGCACTGGGTAATATAGTTGTTTCTCTGTACAGTCCTGACTTTTAACTGTTCTGAGATCAGTAAATGGGCCGTCACTACCCCACTGCTCTCCTCTCCTCTCTGAACTCGGCACAGCTGTCCACCAGTGACACATGGTGCCCTGCGGGGTCAGACGAGCTGTCAGGAATCCAGAACATGCTGCCCCCTTCATTCCGCTGCCCTTCCAAAATACCCCTGCCCGCTAAAACCGGGGTAAAAATAACAAGGTTTATAAATAAAAAAGGAGAGAGAGATGGAGGGCCAAGGGGCAATGTGTGAATGAAACGAGTGTGGGGGGGGAAATAGATTGCGTTAGAAAAGAGAGAGAGAAAAGGAAGAGAGGGAAAAGAGATAGCGTTAGAAAAGAGAGAGAGAGAGAGAGAGAAGAAGGAAGAGAGGGAAAAGAGAGGCGGTGGTGGCAGCAGGGGTGTCATACTGGGAGCAAAGGTTGACCAATAAAGCATTCGAGAGCCTTCACCTCTCAAGGATGACTCAGTCTGACCTGGCTTAGATCACCCCACCTCGCCTCACCTGTGGCACACAACTCAACAAACGAATACGTGCACTAACATCCTCCTAGCTACTCTTTGCCCAAGAAAAAAGAACATAAACCGTTCTACTTTCTGCTCTACAAAACCAACTCAGCTCAGGGTCCAAGTATGTAGCTACAAATGATGACATCGATGGCGTAGGCTACACATAGTACAAGAGGAATAAAAATAAACATCCTTGCTTATTTCTCTTGAGCCTGTGCCCTGATGTGCACTGATAGACAGAGCCCATTTACAGGGCAGACAAAGGTCTCCTGCCTTGTATGGCAAACAGCCACACAAGGTGCCAGTGGGTACGTACGTAAGTACCGTAGTGTAGTGGACCAATCAATCCTTGCCCCTGAGAATTATACCATTCACCTGTCTTCTGCGCCGTAAGCACAGGCAGGCAGGCAGCGCCCTATAAACTGAGAGGGAACCCATGCCAACCAGACAGTCGACACATAGAAAACCACCACTCGGGTTTCACTGTGTGTGTGTGTGTGTGTGTGTGTGTGTGTATGTTCACTAGAAGCTCACTAGAAGGCATGTAATGCTACCAAAACTAAGTTGGTAGCAAGCTTTGCTGTGTTTACATGGCTGGTGTCTGCTCTGACAGATGGCATTTATAAGCAGTGCTTCATAAAAAAGGCCCTGTTTGCTGGCACTCATGAATGCGACAACAGTCAACA
>PYXC01000629.1:6705000-6715000 GCA_015244755.2 Tenualosa ilisha
GCTGAGGCTACAACTGAAACCTTTTATGGGGATCGTCACAGCGGCTCAAAACACGTCTATCCATCATGACGACAGCCCCCGCAGCAGACACAGCTGTGCACCAAAAGCATATTAGCTTCACCTACTTTAATATTAAACATTTAAGCAGGGAGCGCAGTACAGTGGTCTGGGGCACTGGGCCACATGTCAAACCTCACCACCGCGCTGCGAGAGGAGATTTATACTGGTGGGCCTGTAACGGATATGATCGGCGACTCTGCACACTGTTCTGAGATCAGAGCTCGACGGGCCAATCCCGCTCACCGCAGGGGTGGCTCCTCTCTCCAAGACGAGCGGAGAACAGTTCAGGGAGCGGGAGAAAGCTGATGTTACATGTGGCTAAAGAGGATTAG
The DNA here is from genome assembly GCA_015244755.2 of Tenualosa ilisha. Taxonomy (NCBI): domain Eukaryota; kingdom Metazoa; phylum Chordata; class Actinopteri; order Clupeiformes; family Clupeidae; genus Tenualosa; species Tenualosa ilisha. Next base: position 6,705,393 of record PYXC01000629.1, read on the forward strand.
CGACGACACATGAGCGTAGCTGCCTGAGTCTCACTTCATGTTTGGCTCTGGTTTGGGTCCCTTTGAGGTTCCCCCTCGCCAGCCAGCAAGGCCCGACATCAATCAGACATCTAATAGTAATCAAAGGCCATGTGCATGTGTGTGTGTGTGTGTGTGAGTGTGTTCATTCATTTATTCATATTTGTGTGGCAGAATCCTTGAATACACACATGCATGTTTTTTCTGAGAGCCACTCAAATTTCAGGGGCAATTGTGTGGTGTGAGATTTCTCCTTTGTCTCTACAAAGGGGGCCAAAGTGGACACATACGCACACACACACACACACACACACAGCTGGATGGGCAGTGATGATGGTGTCACCTGACCTCAGAGTTACTCTACACTAAGTCAGCTGGGGTCACTATGTGTGTACGTGTGCACGCGCGCACGTGTCTGTGTGTGTGTGTGTTTCTGTGTCTTTTGGATTTACCCTGCATTGTTTTCCATTAGTCAGCTGTGCTCAACTGTGAACAGACACTTCTCTCTCCGCACGTATGTCAATTTCTCTCTCTCTCTGTCTCTCTACTAGCTTAAGGCCTGTACAATGACTACAACCAGTAAAGCGGAAGGGAATCTCTGTATGTGTTTGCCCTGCTGAAGCCTCTCTGGGTCTGTTGGTAGTGTAGGCACAGCCCTGACGGGGATGCAGAGTCTGAGACCTCTGAGAGGGGAAATCAGATAAGCCACACGGGGGCTTTCCATCCCAATCTGAGCATCCCATTCAGCTGTCTCCAATGGGGACTTTTCTTTCTTTGTTTTCTAAAAACTGCAGGAAGGAAGGCCTGTGCGGTGGCCGAGTCTGTCTCAGGGCACCCGTCACACTGAGCATGAAGGCGGTCAGTGTAGGAGGAGGCCTCTCATTCTCGAGAAGCAGGCACACAACCCACTTCTCAGCCACAGAAAATCCCCTGCTGTCTGTGAATCTGTGAGTGGGGGGCTATTCTAGCCTGTGTGGAGGGTAGGAGGGAGTCAGTGGCAGGCTGGAGAGGAACTGATGTTGGGAATGGTAAAGATCCTTCCTCTTTATGTGGCAGTGGAAGCCAGGGTGAGGGTGGGAGCTCATTGTATGAGGTGGAGTGGCTATGGGAAACTTGTGGAGGGTGTTGCAGTAACACATTTGCTTTCCCATGGGGTAAGAGTGTGTGTGTATGTGTGTGTGTTTGAGAGTGTGAGTGTGTGTGTGTGTGTGTGTGTGTGTGAGAGTGTGGTGTGTGTGTGTGTGTGTGTGTGTGTGTGTGTGTCTGTGTGAGTATGTGTGACTGTGTGTGTGTGTGTGTGTGTGTGAGTGTGGTGGGGTTAGCTGTGCCATCCCCTCTTAGAGCCCTCTCGAAAGGGGGGAGTTGGGGGGCGGGTGCTTTGAAGTGATGCAATGACAATATTCACAAAAGAGTGGAAGTTTAGGAGAGCAATAACATTTCATTGAAACCAATTTCCTGTGAATTTTATTTCACCAATACTCTGTCGTACAATATCCTGCTGCAGTCAACTATGAACATGGCTCAGTACAAGTCAAAACTTTTATAACAAAATCTGAGGGGTAATTTATAGATCTATATTCTGATGTTGTATTATCTCATAATTAATTAGGACACATTTAAAATTCATTAAAATCATTCGGGACAGGCAGAGGGAAGATCACTATATTACCACACAACAGATAGCCTAATAACATTTTAAATGACCAATTGTCACACCACAGATATTAAATTGACATTTGATTCACTTCACTTAATTGATTTATGTTTCATTCCAATAATATCTTCGTTCTGGTCACGTGTGGAATACACAATTGGAAAGGGCAGGAAAATATAAAAACAAGGACAAAGTGTACAGCAAACTCGTCTCCTTACCTACAACTTGAATTATTTCCGCAAGGAGGACTCCATCCGACACGTCTTGCTGTAAATCTTTAATGAGTCGCTTATGCCCCGACTTGGCCAAGTAATGGTTCGCCCAGTCCGTGTAAATCTGTTCAACACAGAAGAGAATGGATGTTAGCCTCTTTCACGAGTTGCAAACACCCAAACAGTGCAAACAAAAGTGCCGCACGAAGTTTCCAAAATAATAATAATACATTTTCAAAACGCTAAAGAAACATACCAAACAACAAAAGTGTCTGATTATAACGCTTTTAAAATATAATGGGGAGAGGAAATTCGGAACGCGTTCATCTTTCCTTTTGTTAGCCCCGGCTGGCATATCGGCATGGTATTCAAATTCAGTCCCATTGTGCACAATTCAAGTATTCAGAGCCGCCGCTCTCGGAGCTTATTCTCAAATGAGGCGCTCTCTGACATCACGGCCAAGGGCCAGAAAAGACCCTTCACTGGGGGATAAGGGGGCGGGGGAGGGGGATTTGAATTAAGCGTCTGAATAATCTGAATAGCTTCGTTCATAATTGGTCGTTTAAAGGAGCTTCTCTCTCCCGCTAGAGAGTTCAGGCATCTCATTACGTCAAAAGGGTGTGTGTGTAAACTGCGCAGGCACAGCATGTGAGCCCGCGGAGATTAGGCCGGTAAATAAAACAGAGCAGATCGGCATAGAGGGCTCAATGCGAGGAGCTGAACCCACACAATACCTCGGACACCCCAGGGGTATGTGGGTCCACTGAAAAGCAGCCTATGAGTAATTACGCTACGCGCGGACCTTGGAGGCAAGAATCGCAAACAGTGACCTCATCATACACCTCTGTTATCTATTCAAAATGTTAGTTATGTGCGCAATGTTGGATCGCAAGAATAGTCCAGTCTGCGAGCGGGTTAAATCGGCTTTTTGTTTCGTCTCGCATTGGTTCAACAGGGGTGAACATGTATAGACGTAATTTCTGACAACAATCATCTGTGTAGTTTCCCTCTATCAGCTGAGCGGTGGGCTGCTGTGGAGAAATGTTTGTGGAATGCGAGAAATGCATGTGTGTCTGCTTGCCATCACACATTAATGTAAGCATGTCTCTTCACTAAACACACAGAAGCCCCCACTCACCAACCAAACACACTGAGCATTTGTTTTAACTATTACCAGTGAAAACAAATCTCTGTATCAACCTTGTCCTGTCATGATGGATCCCACATGACCATACACACGCACAGAGAGAGAGAGAGAGAGAGAGTTGCCCCACAGCGCTCTCTTGCATAGCAATGCTCACTTCTGTTTTTAGTGAAAACAGACCCGCGGGTACTTCAACTCTCTAACTCCATACATGAATCACAGCACCCTGGTGATAGCAAACAACAGGTGCACACCGCCCCCCAGCACATCAAACACACACACACACACACACACACACACACACACACACACACATTGCTCCAGGACACATACATGTACACCCGTGTAAACATGGATGCAGTCAGTATTCAGGTATTAAACAATTTCTCTCTCTCTCTCTCTCTCTCTCTCTCTCACACACACACACACACACACACACACACACACACACACACACACAAGACCAGTAATTCAATTCACAACGCTAAAACACAGGGAGCGGTGGTCTGGAAGAAGAGGACAGAGAAAAGGGTGCTTTGATGTCATCTCATGCGGGTCAAAGTGAGGACTAGGTAATTAAAAACCAGGTGAAAAACCCAGCTGTCAATCACTGCCACAGCAAGACCCCCACCATCTCACATCCCCCCCTCCAGGGAGGAGTTGTTTTATGTGTGTGTGCGTGTGTGTGTGCGTGTGCTTGTGTGTGTGTGCATGTGTGTGGGGAGGGAGGCAGGGGTCAGTTGGTGGGGCAGTGGTGGGTACAGGTCGAGTGCAAAAAAAAAAAAAAACTAAAAATCTAGGTCAAAGCCAGCTAATCTTTAGCAAACCTTCCTTAAAGACAGGAAACAATAGGCTTGGTGTGACTAATCTTACGGAGCACTTTAACCTCCCCGAGCTTTTCATCTTCTGACAGGACGGGGAGATGAAAACACTTCTGAAGAGAAGATGCGGCGCAGCTGTTTGTGAGCGCAGCGTACAGCCGCGCGCGCTCGCTCGCAGATCACGTCTGCGGACGGACGAAAGCCCCAGAGGCGCACGCTCATGTGCAACACTGACGAAATCTCCTCTCCCCACCTCAAAGCTTTTAGAGGAGGAAGAAGAGGCGGAGGAGGAGGAGGAGGAGGAAGGGGGATCCCTCTTTTAATAGCTGACTTTGAGCTGTCAGCTGTCAGAGGGGGAACGCAAAAGCCCCCTGCTTACTTCCACCATGGGCCTGAGACCAGCAGATGATGATTAAGCACCACTGTACAGCACAGCATCCACAGCAGCCGGCATCAGCAGCAGCAAGAGCAGCTTTTCTCAACACTGCAAAGCGCCTCAACTCCCCCATTCTCTGCAACACTGTGTGTGTGTGTGTGTGTGTGTGTGTGTGTGTGTGTGTGTGTGTGTGTGTGTGTGTGTGTGTGTGCGTGTGTGTGTGTGTGTGTGTGTGTGTGTGTGCGCGTGTGTGTGTGTGTGTGTGTGTGTGTGTGTGTGTGTGTGCGTGTGTGTGTGCGTGTGTGTGTGCGAGTGGGTTGTACGTGTCATGGAAACTAGAAAAGCCACTGATGCCACTAACACTTCTTTGGTGCGTCTCAGAGCCTTTTTTGTCATCGAAGAAGGGAGATTTTCCATTTCATGTTGATCCAAAATTCCCAAAACTCCTTTTACAACCACCTTGAACCAAGACCAATGCCGCCACCCACCTTATTCCAGGAGCCTTCCATGGAAGGTTCTAGATTTTGTGCCACACAGTTTGTGATGGGATCCATCCATAGTGAGAGAGAGAAGGGCTTTTTTTGGGAGTGGTATATTGGACACGGTGATCAGTACATTCCCTACCATGTAACGAGATCCTTCTCCATCCAACAGAATGGGAATCCCGTTCACAAGCACCCTGCTGAGTGAGTCTGCCTGTCTGCCTAACCATTTAAGTGTGTGGCCACATCTAACCCAACCACCCCCCCACAACATCCCCCAGACACACACACACACACACACACAGACACACACACCGTGAATCAGCAGAAATATGGGATGATTTTCAGCCTCTAATGGGCCACACACATATTCAGGGGTCTGATTCATATATTCACCAATTCACATCAGCAGGGAATGTTCTGGAACAGAGCGGCATCCTGTTGAGGGACGTGAAGGTCAACTGTCGAGCAGTGTACCATAACACATTTCAAACACACATACACACGCACAGACACAAGGAGTGACACAAACATAGACTCAGACAACACACATACGTATGCAGTGACACAGCAGTGGCTCTAATCCACCCACTCACCCAAACACACACACACACACACACACACACACACACACACACACACACACACACACACATACACTGTGAGCCTGGTCGCTGTGTCCTCCAGCCAAACACGCTGGATGAAATATGCCACAACAAGAGACTACACGGCTGTGTGTGCGTCTGAGTCATCTGTCAACCCACCAGCAGACGCACACAACACAACACAGCACTCTCTTCAGAGGAAAAGGGCATGTAGCTTAGCGCGTTAGCGCTGAAGGGCAGGCTTACTGCTGCGGTCTGACGCAGGCTCTCTTTTGTTGGAGGGGACTTTCTGTAGCCCAGGCCTAATCACTGATGGTGGAAGAACGAGGCCTTTGATCTCGCAGGAAGCCTTTAGAGTTGGTCATGACAACTCATGGCCTACGAACAGGTGTTGCCTGTGCATCTGTATGTGTGTGTGTGTGTGTAAGTGTGTGTGTGTGTGTGTGTGTGTGTGTGTGTTTAAAAAGTCCCCCACTCAAGTACTCACTGGTGCTTCTGTTGCTGACAAGTCAGCAAGTTGGAACACCAACAAAGGTGTCTCATGAAAGGCTGCCATGACCACCACGCATGCACACACACACACACACACACACACACACACACACACACACACACACACAAACATATACACTCTTTCTCTCGTATATACACACATACATACTCTCTCCCTCTGTCTCTCTCTTGCATGCACACAGACACACACAGGCACACACACACACACACACACACAAACATATACACTCTTTCTCTCGTATATACACACATACATACTCTCTCCCTCTCTCTCTCTCTTGCATGCACACAGACACACACAGGCACACACACACACACACACACACACACACACACACACAGACACACACGTACACACACACACACACACACACACACTCACACACACACAAAAGAAAAGTCTCGAACAGAAGCACCAAAACTCCACCGTTCCCACAGAAACAAAAGCTGGAGTTGTTCTACTGGATGGCTCCAAGTATGTGCCCTTCTGCCTCCCTGTAAAGAAAGCCGTGTTCTCAAAACAGGGCACTTAAAGGGCGATTATTCTCAAATGAACTCGAGTGAAAGCGGATCCAGGTAAAGCAAACACTAGCGCCACTGTGGCATTGAGAGCACCGCTACCTGACATACAGCAATTGTACTTGGCAACCACAACAAACATTCAGCATGAATGGACTACTGCGTACCAGAGGGGGGGAAAAGACTTATGAAACCACAAGGATCATAAATAACATAAAGTCTAATATGGATCTAATGAGTAATAATCTGTAACCTGAAAGGATGAAAACAAAGAGTTCAACTGTCAAACGCAAAGACTCCAGTGGCTGGCCTGCCCTCACCTTTCTCCCCATTTTTTGAACCCGATTCACTTGAGTTGAACTGGCATGGTCTCTATGCTCCTATTCATTCTCCCCTGACAGACCAGAGCTACCTGCTGACTTAGCTCAAAAATAGCCCCCACTTCCTGCATTACCCCTCACCCCACAGACACTTACACACATCCCCCACCCCCCCCCCCCCCACCCCCCCAAACTGGCAGCAGAGTCTGGCAAGGGTTCCCCTAGACCCTAGCTATTTTTGAGCCTGGCCACACCTCCCCTGCCTGTCCTGCGAATGTGTCCCCGCGCTCGGGGGGCGACAACGTCTTAGACAGAGAGCCCAGGACCCTTACCGTCTTGTAGTGCTCGCAGGACAGCCTGCTGCGGCCCCGTGCCGGGGCCCGCACACCGGCTCGCCGGGGCATGCTCAGTCCAGGATGGGTGCCTCACGGGGCGGACACAGGTGCAGGTATCCTCCCTCCCCTTAGCTCCCGCCCAGGAGCAGACGATCCAGACGGGTGCGGCGACGTGAGGCACAGTGATCTGCAGTCATGTGTGCGTGAGAAGACCTTCTGGCTAATTTTAGCCCCGATTGCTCAAGTCCGTCTCCCCGCTGCACATAAACATGCCTTTCATCCCGCTATCTCGCACTAAAGCATGTCCACACGTCTCTCAGTGTCGCAGGCCCAATGCTACACTGTCTCAGGCACTCGTTTGTCTGTCTGCTCTCTCTCTCACTCTCTCTCTCACTTTTCAAAAGAGATGACTCTGTCAGGGCAGTGTCTACATGCCTCGGATCCAGGCGCCCCAGCTCTCCACACCACACCTCCACCCCCACCCCACCCATGCTGATCTCCACCCCTTCTCTAGGTGTACTCCGAAACCACGGCCGTGCCCCCCTAACAGTGTAAACAAGACGAATGCCTTTCTCTCTCTGTCACACAAACACAGTCTCCAGTGGTCCTTGCCCTTTCAGATAAGAGTTTAGAGCACCCTGTCAAGCAACCCTACCCATCAAACCTCCAGATGCCATTCATAGACACACACACACACACACACACACACACTATACATTCACAAGGAGTCTCTGATGGAACCCGCCACTAGACATGGAGTGTGCTGTGCTGTAAAACACCTCCAGACGCCACACACACACAGGCACACACACATACACACACACACACACACACACACATAGACACACACCTGGTCCTGTTCATAAAGGCAGGCTAGTACATGGGAGGTCTGACAGACCCTTGAAAGCTGATGACAGGCCCAGAACGGGAGAGAATTCCCAGCTCACCCTCTCCGTCTCTCCCGTCCTCAAGTCCCTCCACATGTCTACTGTGGCTTTTGACGTTCCCACAGGCTGGAATTTCACATCTGCACCGTGTGACAAAAGAGTGAGTCCAAAGAGCATGAAATTGCACCTTCAGATCTACTTGTCTCTAACTTAGCAACTTTTACATCTCATCATTTCTCCAGCCACAACACAAACCTGAGTCGAATGACACGAAGACGCGTTAAACGTTGGAGATGAATTCAAAGCAGAAACATCTGCTCTCAGAATTAAGACCAAGCAGGAGTCTCCATGAAGGGAAAAAAAAACAACTTGAAGTGGGAGGGGAAACCCTTTTAATGGAGGGTTTTGTCTTTGGCTATCAACTTGACAAATATTTCCATTGTGTGGAAATAAAGACGACATAAATTATAAGTGAGACGTGATGACAGCTTCACGCTGAGCAAATTTTCTCCTGTCACACTCCTACCCTTCACTCAGAGTCTGTCCTGGCTCTCTCCCATTTGTCCAGACCTTCTCCTTACTTTTCCCCAAACTGAGGGATAAGTCCAGACTTTACTAAAGCAATTACTCATTTCCAGCATACTATCACCCCGTGTTGGACCACCCCACCATTCTTTGCCTCAAAGACCTTCTTCATTGTGTACATTCTCATCATTTCAAACCAAACAGAGCAATTGCTCGAGGACAGCACAATGGCCATCTGCACATTCTGAGAAAGTCCCACACATTGCATTATGCTGAAAAACAAGCACTCTAATATCACTGCTGAACTGATAGGAAACTACTGAATCTACAGTCATGGCCATGCAATGCTTTGCTCTACATGGTTATCCTGAAAAACAGCCACTCTGATATCACTGCTGGACACATAGGAAACTACTAAATCTACAGTCTTCTGCATCACCCACAGCCCTTTCATGCAACTGGACGATTCCTTGGCAGCACCAGCCATGTCATGTGTGACGCTGACTACTGTATGTCACACTCAGAGTTGCCCAGCTGAACCCTGAGAGAGTGGCTCGTTCAAAGCCCACAGCCCTTCATCAGTAGTTCAGCAAACACACACACACACACACACACACACACACACAGTGCTCAGCCTCATGAAGCAGTCAAACAGCTGCTGATCAACTACTGCTCAACTTCTTATGCAGCTCACGGTGAGCGCTGTCAGCCAAGAAAGACGTGTGTGTCTGTGTGTGTGTGTGGGGGGGGGGGATGAAGGAAGCGAGGAGGAGAGTAAAAGAGGATGGAGAAAGATAGAGCAACTGAGGAGGAGAAAAAGAGAGTAGGAGGAGGTTGGGAGGGGGCAGAGGGAGCGATATGACACAGAAAAACAGAGAGGAAAAGTTATGGGTGGCTGTGCGCAGCATGTGCAACTGGGATGTGCCAAACCCCTTCTGATCAAATAAGCCTTTATGAACCGCCAGACTGCAACAGGAGGAGAGGAGAGGAGAGGAGGGGAGAGGAGGGGAGAGGAGACATGAGGAGAGGAGAGGAGAGGAGAAGAGAGGAGAGGAAAGGGGAGGAGAGGAGAAGAAGGGAGAGGAGGGGAGAGGGGAAGAGGTGAGAGTAGGGTAGAGGAGAGGAGAGGAGAGGAGAGGAGAGGAGAGGAGAGGAGAGGAGATGAGAGGAGAGGAGAAGGAGAGAGAGGAGAAGAGG
>PYXC01000629.1:6722500-6732500 GCA_015244755.2 Tenualosa ilisha
TTAAGAGGAACCTGAGAGACTACAAAAGAGCAAATGAAGGATACAAAAGAGCATGTTTGCACTAAGTCAAAACTTGTATCACTAGGAGGCCACAATCAGCCACAATCAGATGCTAGCTGTCCCAGTCAAAAACTGACAAAAACACATTTTACTCACAGCATATGAATACACACGCACACACACACACACACATTGTCCCCACCAGTGAGAGCATTACCAGCTTCATGGTGAAGTTCTTCTGCTCCCAGCGGCACATTGTCACACTCATCTTTCTTTCTGGTTCTTCCTCCTCTCCTCCTCTTTCTCAAAGCACCCTCTTCCTCAGATCCAGTGCAGCCACGTGAGAAAGCAGCCATACAGTCATGCAATCCATCAACACGGCCGCTGAATCCGCCAGAGAAAAGACCCCACAGCCTGTCACATAGCTCGCTTTCATCCACCAATCCCAGTCCGCAGAGGCAGGAAAAAAAAAAAAAAAAAACAACAGAGGAAGAACGAGACAGACAAAAAGAAAGAAAGAAAGAAAGAGACAAAGAAAAAAGGGACAGTGAGGAAAAGAGAGAAAGTGTGTGTGAGAGAGAGGTCCAAAACAGTAGCAATAGTTGTATCCCAGGAATGTGGCAGATTAATCAAAAGGGAGGAATAAGCCGGTGAAGTTTGCTCCTCTTCTCTAAACCATCAGGAGAGAATGAATGGAGCAGTTCCAAGACGTGTAGTGAGATGAGGAGAGAGGGGGAGAGAGAGAGTGATGATGATGATGAGAGAGAGAGAGAGAGAGAGAGAGAGAGAAAAGGAGTGAGAGAAGGATGACTTCTGATGGCTCTACTGGCCCCGTGGGTCTCGGAGTGCCGGGGGCAACCGCCAGCAGCGTGTATCACTCCGCCCCCTCACACAGGGAGGAGGAGCAGGGGCAGGGGAGACCCGGGCCAAACCAAACAGTCTTCTGTGTGTGTGTGTGTGTGTGTGTGTTTGGGGGGGGGGGGGGGGGGGGTTGGGGTAGAATGAGCAGCTGGAGAGGGGAGAGAGAGAGAGTCAGAGCATGATAGCAGAGAAAGGCATCAGTCTCCTCTCTCTCACCCCCTCTCTCATTCCCTATGTCTCAGCGTGTCTGTCTTGTACTCTCTCCCTCCCTTAGTCACCATGGACCCATCTCACCCCCCCCCCCCCCCCACACACACACACATACCCCTTCAGTTTTCCCCCTGCTTACATTGTCTTGTGACTATTCAATGGATCATTGGGGGAAAAGAGGCTTCTTAACCCCCTGCCCTCTGCCCTCTCAACAACCCCCCAGCATGGAGGTCAGGGGGGCACATGATGCACGTGGGGGGTGGTGGCTGTGGTGGACTGAAGGTGGAATCCAGAGAGAGAGGCCACACTGAGTTAGTTTAGTTCATTTTTATTATTTCTTTATCATTATTATTTTTGAATGAAGAATAAGAAAAGCAAAGAACAGAAAAATGCCCCCCCCCCCCCCAACCCATCAATTTGCTGGGACATTTGTGTAACACTGTGCCAGGGGTCTTGGGATGTTGCGCAGGAAGCCTGTGATGTGTGGTGGCCGCAGAGGGCTGCTGCTGCTCCTGCTGGGAGCTGTGGTGAGGAGCCACATCACAGGGGCAGCTCAGAGAACTGGCTCCCCCATCGGGGGTGTCCTCTGCTTGGCCCCGCTCCAACAAACACCACTACCACCTCCAGAGCCGCCAAATTACAAGCCTGACCTCGGCACTCCCAGTCCAACCCCAAGTTCCCACAGAGTAGAGGGAGAAAGAGAGAGAGAGAGAGAGAGAAAGATTGAAAGAGTAAGAGAGATACAGAGAGTGGAACGGGGGCCCGCGTCTGTAGCTTGCCAAGCAAGTTTGGCCACATGTTTCTATGAAAAACATTCCATTTTTGCACACAAACTCCTCTCTCTCTTTCTCTCTCTCTCTCTCTATCACTCTTTTCCTCGCACGCTCCTTCTCCCTGCCAGAATCGTCCGTGTAAATGCACAATTAACTAGTGCGTTAATGGTGCTAAATAAACGTGTCTGAAGGCTGTTAACGTCGCCACTGGTGATTTAATGACTCCGGCTCCCTCCAGGACGGGCCGGCGAGGGGCTTGAGAGGCCGAGCGGCTGAGGGGCAGCACTACATGTGTTAGCGGATACAATGAACAAGCTCATTAAGAACTACTGGAGTTCAATCCCAGGCAGGAGTCTCTTTTCAGGCCGCCGGTGAATAGCGGCAAGAAATAAATCTCAGGCAGCGTGGACAATGCGAGGGCTTCAGCCTGTGTGCGTGGGGCTCCTCTTTTGTTTTCGGGGACCCCTATCATCTGCTTTTCAGGGGGCTGGGGAGGGGGCTGGGGGACTCAATCACCCACGCTGCCAGCCTGTCGGGGTACGGTGGGGGGGTTGGGACATATGGGCTTATGGAGAGAGTAGATGGGTAGGGGGTGGTGCTGGGGTGGGAAGTGAATGAGTGGGAGAGTGTGTGTGTTTGTGTGTGTGTGTGTGTGTGTGTATGTGTGTGTGTGTGGGGGGGGGGGGGTCACACAAAAGCTATGGAAACACAAGAACACTAGGAGTGTGAGGAGAGAGGGGCTTTGAAAGATAGAAGCAATAAACCCTTATTCTGACTGCAAGCCCAAATCCAATTTTTTTGCATATCCAGATTGAATCTCTCTTGAATTTTGGGTAGTCTGAACTGCTGAGAACCACATGAAATGTGATTTTTCCAAAACTGATTGAACCCACACACGGAGGTGGTTTTGTCTCGATCTGAACAGTCTAACCACTTGAACAGGGTTTCAATATGGCCTTTCCGTCATTTGCAATGCAACACAAAGCACTGATTTGCTCTGCTTTTCAAAACTGTACTGCTTGTTATAATAACGATGCACCAGATCCAGTAGCCTATGTGCTGCACTGCAATGATGCACAGAAATAAAGATGAGTGTCCCTCCATCTCTGATATTTGTTATTTGTAGCCTTGTGCTACGGCCCCATCTAACCATCTGAGAAAGAAACAAACCTAGTTCTGCCCTCCGGGTTTTGCTTATAGTTTTCAGGCATGATACTTTAGGCTATCATAGTAACCGATGTGGATCTGAGAGATGAAACACGGACATGCAGATCGCTTCTGGGCAGTTTTATTTTGTAATGCGAACGGTCAGTCAGAAAGATCAGATTTTGTTCAGATATGCAAAAAAAACAAACAAAAAAAACAAAACAGATATGGCCTGCAGTCTGAACATAGCCTAAGCTGTCCATAGAGAGGATCTGTGCTGCGGTATGGTTGCACCTTCTTTCAATTTCTCACTTGGGTCTGGTCCACAGAGCTTCTAAAGCAGCCACTGCTTGACAGGCAAAACATCTACAGTATAGACATAACATTGGCATGACTGCTATGAGTTAGGGAACAAGAAAGAACACAGTCGTATGGTATAAGATCATACCATTTACTCTGCAGTCTCTGAATCCCTCTGAACACACCACCCGAACAGTGAGGCAGTGTATGGTATGTATGGTATTCATTCACAGGTTAAAAGCCTTTCACACAGTGCAGTGTAAAGTAAACCACTCAGTGGGAATGAGTGCAGACACAAAGCGCTGTTCTCCCCTCCAAGGCTAATGGTAGTCATTACGGTGGACTGCCAATGAGTGGCAGGTGTCTTGTGTTGTGACAGTGAGGCTAGACGACTTATAGCGACACACCGGAACCTGGTGGGCGCAAGTGTGTGTGCGCGCACCTTGACGACTAAATGGGCAATTAGTGTAAACTACACAGCCCTCTCAGTATGTGGCATCGTCAGGTTCAGAAAAAGCCACCTGTGATGAGGAACACCTGCTTGTCGCCAAGGCAACCACACGTTTTCTTGCCTGTGGCAGAGAGCCAAGGTCACACACACACACACACACACAAGCCTGACCCATCAAGCCATCACGGCCCCCCCGACCCCTCGAACTAACCCTTGGATCAAACGTCACCTGACCTCTGTCTCCCCAGCAAACCCACGCACGTCAACATCAACAGACGCTATCTGTTCCTGAGGGCAGAGCGATGATTCGGTAACGGAGACGTGAGGCTGGATCTCACACGGGGGGGCCCAGAGAGCTGCCACTTCCTCTGCTCTTTGCTCCCTAGGGTGGAGGGGCTGGAAGGGTTGGGGGGTTGGGGGAGTCCAAAGGCTGGAGCGTGTGATGGACTCTAAAGTGACATGGAGACATAAGGAGAGGAGCAGAGAGGCCACGGTGGGAGACGTCCCTGAGCAAACTCACACTGGGGAAACAGATGTCCAGCCTTAATGAATATGTCTGAAGGGAGAGAGCCCTCCAGTGTGTGTGTGTGTGTTTGTGTGTGTGTGTGTGTGTAACTTAATAAAGCCAAGTCAGGAAGGCTAAGGCTACACACACACACACACACACACACACACATGACAGACCTTACATCACATCTCTTGTCCACCATTATTGTCTTATGTTACAGGATGTAATATCGACGAGACACTTGTTCCTCTCGCTCATAGACGGTAAATGTGGGTCTGTTTAGAGTATATGCACAACTAGGCACAACTGGGTAGCGCATTACAGAAAAAAAAATAATATCTGCATAACAAATTTGCCTCGCAACCCACTGGAGCCAATACAGTGACTCCTCCACTACTGAAATATTTACAGCAACAAAGCGAGTGCTGTGAGAATTTCTCTCAGTTTCATTGGTTGGACACAAAGGGAAAACATTGCCATACCAAACCCCTTAAGTTCTCCAATACAGATCACAGACTTGCAAATGATCCCATATCAAAACAACTTCAAAACGACTTCTCTTTTTATCCTCAGTCTCAAAGACTCAGTAAAGTCAATGGGCTCCATCTTCCAGAAACATCTGATAATGCTGAGACACGTTGAGCTCTGATGAAACTTAAGATGTGTACGCGTGTGTGTGTGTATTTGTGTGTGTGTGTGTGTGTGTGTGTTTTGCAGGATAAGACTCTTCAATGAGCTCTAAACAAAGTTGGTTTGCCTCATTCATCTGGCTGTCAACTGTACCCATGGTGCTCTCCTCTGTTCACCAGATAACACTGAGAGAGAGAATAAGTGAGAGCCTCACGAGTGGTGTAGTTTGGGAGGAGAATCAAAGCGCCCATCACACACAAACACCGAACATTTTCCAGCCTCGAACTGGCATTGTGTATGTTTGTGTGTAGGTGTGTGTGTGTGTGTGTGTGTGTGTGTCTGTGTCTGTGTGTGTGTAGTGTGTATAGACTTCAGCTCTCTTGCTCTGTCAATCTCCTGCTGGAGATGGGGATTGTGTGTATTGTGCCTGGTGTGTATCTGGGAGAAGAATCGACCTCCTCATGACAGCCATAATGAAAGGGAGGCAAAGACTCGGCCCTACCATGTTTTCATTTCCTGTCAGTCTTCTACCCCCCACATACACACACACACACACACACACACATACACACACACGCACATCTTCCCTAAATCTGATAAAAACACACAAAGGAGACGAGTCTAAATGTCTCGCGTGTCGCACAGCTAAACTTACCCAGTGTGGGGGCTGGAGAAGAATTTTGTTCTCTCCTCTCTCTGTCGATCTTAAGCGCCTGGAAGTTTTGCAGTGTAAGTGGCGTGTTCAGAACGCCCACTGAGCGCTGTGTGTGACAACCTCCCTAAACAAGCATGAGGGATGCTCCACACAGGATGCTAAAAGGCACCAGGTGTCACTTAGAGAGACGTGAGATAGTCTTTCTATGACTAACAGGACTAATGCTATTGTAATTCTAGTGCTTTATAGCACACACACAGACACACACACATACATACACACACACACACACACACACACACTGCAGTCTGATGCAAAGCCAATACCCAAAGCAAACTCCTCATATGCTTGCTCAGTATGTTTACATTCTACATCTGCTTATTTTCTGGGTATAAACACCAGCTTTGACTGTGTGTATGGTGTGTGTGTGTGTGTGTGTGTGTGTGTGTGGTGTGGAGTGTGTGTGTGTGTGTGTGATGAGGAAGTGAAAGCCAAAAGGAGGAGCAGTCTCATGTGGCCCTGCCACCTTAGCCATTATCTAACGTAGTAAAAGGCATTAACTAAGCCTGACACCCACCCCCCAACCACACACACACACACCCCTGCTGGAGTGCTGTTTGCTGGGTCCCTGAGCCTCCAGGGGGAGGGACAGAGGAAATGAAATGCCCAGACTGAGAGCCGCCCCAACCCCCCGCCCCTCCCCTCCCCTCTCCTCTCTCCTCCCCTCTCTCCCTAATTCTTAGGCACCTGCTGGACAACGTGGGGAGGTTGTGTGGACGGCGCCTTTTGGACGCGTGGAGAATGAGAGTCAATGAGAGCCGAGAGACAATTCTACAAGGGGGCGGAGGGGGCTGGAGGGGTGGAGGGGTGCTTAACAACCCAGGCTAGTTGCATGCATGTGAATGGAGAAGAGCAAACAAGAGCTTTAACACACACACACACACACACACACACACACACACACACACACGCACACACACACATTCAGATTTACTGCCCCTGTTTTACCCCTATGCTAAAGATTTTACCCAGGAGGAAATAGAGGGCCTTGTGCCCATTAAAGAGCACCATACTGACACACAAAAAGGCCTCCATAAGGTCTGTGTGTGCAGAATGCAATTCAATTATCTTGGTCTCCACTTTCACAGTGGAGACCCTCTGACAGTAGTCCCAGAGTGCTGTTTGTCAGGTAAAGATTGTCCAGTATTGATAGATCCCGCAAATTACCTCCACATCTCCCACTCACCCACCCACCCACCCACTTCACCATGTCTGAGCCCAATATGGGCCAATTTCCTGGCTAAACACAGGAGATGATGCTGATGTCACTTAAACCGAATTGACTGGGAGGCGAGAGGGCCCATTACTGCCACTCAACAGGCTCTCAGGCGACCAGAGCGCACCACGCCACATCGCTCCGAGTCAGTCATGTGACCAATCCGGCTGGATCTATGCTAACCTGATAACACACTGACAAATTGCGAGCGTTGAGAAATCAGGGGCTCCTCCATGAAAGCCTCATGAGCTCATGGGTTCAGCTCAAGGGGTTTGTCAGAGATGGATATGAAGCAATTATTTTAATTAGCATAAACAGCTGCAAATTAAGTCTTATATCCATCTATGCTTTCTAGACATGAGGCTGTGTATATGGTCCCACCCTTTCATCAAAGACAATGAAGAGGTGATGAGACATTGACATTCTTCTCTCAGAGATATTTTTTCCCATTGCTGTGTTTTTTCAGATCAGCAATTTGGCTTAAATTGTGCCCTGAGAGAAAATATTGACGGATATGGGGAGCCAATGACCCACTGAGGAACAAAGTCATTGCTTAATTTCACAAAGGCAGATAAGGATGCAGTCTTAATGAAGTTTAATGACAGGCCATTTTTTACCGATGAAAAGCTCAAAAGGGGAGATGGGGTCTTATCGTGGGGAAATTCCTATTATGATACAGTGCTCTTATCACACTGACAGATGGCCAAATAGACACATTATCAGGGGAAATTCCATATGGAGGTTGAAGGTGTGTGTGTGAGAGAGAGAGAGAGATTAAAGGTGTGTGTGTGTGTGTGTGTGTGTGTGTGTGTGTGTGTGTGTGTGTGTGTGCGTGCGTGAAGGAGGGAGAGAGAGGGGGAGAAAGAGGGCATAAGAGACACTCTGTGTATGTGTGTGTGTGTGTGTGTGTGTGTGTGGTGTGAAAGAGAGAGTGAGAGAGAGAGACATTACTGAATAGTTTTGTTGAATTTTGGTCTGGAGAACAGCACAAGCTTGGAGAGCTAAGACCACTGAACAAGCAAAATGCTTAAAATGCTTAATTCCCTCCTGCTCTAACACTCTCTCTCTGTCTCTCTCTCTCTCCATCACATCTCTCTGTCTCTCTCTCTGTCTCTCTCTCTCTCTCTCTCTCCATCACATCCTTGATCTCCATCTCAATCTCTTTCTCACTCCCTCCCTCCCATCCTCTCAGGCAATCTGTTTCAGTTCAAACAGCTTATAAATACTTGCGAGAGCCACCTAATAAACAGCTCTCCGGCTCTGTAAAAACACACCCAGCTTTTCCATGGCTTCCTCCAACAGAGCCACACAGAACAACACCTGCTCTCTCTCTCATCCACATTTAGCAACAGCCTGCAGAGAGGGAGAAAAAAAACTCAAACTATCTGACTAACGTTCCATGCAAACACTTCCACAGTTTAACTCACTGGAGGTGAATTAAGGTGTGCCTGTGTGTTTTTCTATGTGTGTGTGTGCCTGTGTTTGTGTGTGTGTGTGTGTGTGTGTGTGTGTGTGTGTGTGTGTGTGTGTGTGTGTGTGTGTGTGTGTGTGCGTGTGCATGTGCGTGTGTGCATGCAGAGACAGGCTCATGTCTCTGGCTGGGAAAATGGGAAGGCATTTATCCACTAGAGACCACTCCTCGTGAAGTGGGAAAATGAATGCTTTGCAACAAATACACAGGTGCACAAACAAATAAACATGCATACACACACATACACACAAACACACATACACACGCACACACACACACATACACATCCATCTGCATATGGACATGCACACCCATATCCACATGTCCACACACACACACACACACACACACACACACACACACTAAACTGAGTGATGAAATGTGAATATTCTCTCAAATAGTATATTTCACCAGAGATTACATGCATTTATTGACCGGAGATTGGCTTCCAATGGGGCCCTTGTGGATGTTTTCATTTTCAGAGATACTGCAGTAACAATGTCTACCAGTAGGGGGACCCAGAAGCTGCTTTTGTTACTTTTTTTCCTGCGATGTTTAATGCAGGTCTTTGAGTGTCACTGACTCATCCAGACCTGGATACCGGTGTGCACCAGTATGCAAACACAAAACATAAACATACACTCACACACACACACACACACACACACACACAAACACAAACACAGCAGTGAGAGAACTCAATCAGTTAGACATCTACAGTCTATAAATAAGAAGGTGTTCTTGCTGTCTCTCTAACATCACCTCAGTCACCCTCATGCATTGTGCCCTCCACCAACAGCAGACACAACCGTGGCACAACCTGATGTGTACTAGAGGACCATCTCATATTTATGAGCAGTTCTGTCTACATGCTCTCTTTCTCTTTCTCTCTCTCTATCCCTCTCGCTCTCTATCCCTCTCCATCCCTCTCTCTCTGAAATGCTGCATAATGTATACACGAGAGAGCTGGTGTGTTTCACTGGGTCGATCTCTTTAACATTAAATGTGTGAGGCCCCATTTTGCCCGTGTTCATATATTCACCCTGACCCACTTCTCTCTCTCTCTCTCCTCTCTCTCTCTCTCTCTCTCTCTCTCTCTCTCTCTCTCTCTCTCTCTGTGTGTCTGTGTGTGTGCATATGAGTGTGTGCACATCCGGTTCACATCTGGTGAAGTCAGTCTGAATGAACCCTATCCGGGAAGCCCAGAGACTCTATTGCGCAACAGTTTTGTGTCCCAGACCGGAAAAATGATCGTCTGATCCAAACTCAGCATGAACAACAATAACACTTCACTCTGAGTCAGTGAGTGAGGGAGAACACAGCGCTGCTCCGTCTGCACGAGGCACACGCACACACACACACACACACACACCAGGGCTGAAGTCTACTACATCAGCCCACAGACTCAATGAACTCATACACAGTGTAGGAGGATATACAAATAGGACATAACTTAATCACATCAACTAACAATCACTGAGAGAAGGAAGCAGCAAGGGATAAATATGAGAGGGAGAAAGAGAGAGAGAGAGAGAGAGAGAGAGAGACAGAGAGAGCAGCGGAGCGTCAATTTTGAACACAGACAGGTAGAGGCACACACACACACACACACACACACACATACACACACAGTCACGCAGACACATGGTGTCAACAGCCTAAACAACAGAGAGATACTGAGAGAGGGAGACAGACAGGCAGACTGACAGACAGATGGAG
>PYXC01000629.1:6735000-6740000 GCA_015244755.2 Tenualosa ilisha
CACATCGACACATCAGCACACACAGTTGTGGTGATACACACACGCATCAGTCACACAGCTGCGGTGATACACTAACACACACACACACATATCAGTCACACTAGTGCCATCCAACAGAGGACAAAACCAAGATCTACAGATGAAGACAGCAATCTCCAGAGACACAGAGCTAATACCCAAATGTGCTCACTCTCTCTCTCTCTCACACACACAGATACGCACATACACACTCACACACTCACACACTCACTAAATCCACACTGCTGAGCTCTTCTGACCTGTGTATCTTTTCCACCTCCTCTCCCTTGTCCTTCTTCTGCAGAAGTAGTTTTCGCCGTCGGTTGGTTCCGGGTTGTTCCGCGGGCGGACCCCCAGCCTGCCTCACTCTTCAGGGGCAGGTGGCTGGGGTAAGGAGGCTTAAGGGCACAGGGCTGGGGGGCCACAGCCCTGGTGGGGATCTGGGGGATGGGCAGCGCGCTGTGCACCGGCTTGGGCAGACCCGACTTCATCTTGGAGGCCACGAGGATGGCCGGCATCTTCCTCCGACCCACAGCCGGAAACGAGGAGTTTGTTTCTCTTTTTTCTTTCCTTTCCTGAGAAAAGTCCAGCGAGTGTTTGTCTAGTTGAGGGGGTGTGTGGGTGGGGGTTGTCAACCCCCCCACAGGGATAGGCACACACACGCACTAACACACGCACACACACACACAGAGTCAGTGGACTGAGCAGCTGCCCTCAAGTCAGCTTGTGTCCAGCCTCAGAAACGCATGGACACACACACGCACACACACACACACACGCAGAGATAAGCAGTCGCAGTGCGTGCCTCTCCAGAGGAATGAAAACTCAAAGTTGCTTCACAGCTCTGCTTCCCTCTTGGCTCTTGTGCTGTTCCTCCCCTAGTCCACTGATTGTAAATACGTCCAGCTGATAGTCACCTCAGAGTCCCTCCTCTCCTCCCTCGCTCTCTATCCCTCCTTCCGTTATCAGTTCAGCCGTGGCATATGGGAGTGATCCCTTCTGCACGAGGAGCCATCTTCCACGTCCGTGAATCCGTGCGAGAGGATGAGGAGGGATGACAGCTGGAGGAAGATGAGGAAGACGAGGAGGAGGAGGAGGTGGAGGGGGATCTGCAGACGAAGGCAGTGGCGAGGTCCGCGTGAGGCAGCGGCTGCTCAGCTTGTGACGGCAGGGATTAGACGGCACTCGTTTTTCCCTCCCTCGCTCTCTCTCTCTCTCTCTCTCTCTCTCTCTCTCTCTCTCTCTCTCTCACTGAGTTCAGCGGCAGGTGTGGCTTTAAGCAGGCAGTGAGTGTTACGGGAGGATGAACGTTTCAATGTGCAACTGGAGCAACAGAACAGCCCCCTTTTGCCCCCCTCCTCTCTGTCTTTCTCATTCCATCAGTCTCTCTCTTTCTCTCTCCCTCTCTATCACTCTCTCCCTCCCTCTCTTTCCCTCTGTCCCTCCCTATCTCTCTCTCTCTTCTTCTCTCCCTCTCCCTCCCCCCTTTCTCTCTCCTCTTCTCTCCCCTCTCTCTCTCTCTCTCTCCTCTTCTCTCCTTCTCTCTCTCTCCCTCTCTACCCCTCTGTCTCTCCCTATCTCTCTTTCTCTCTCTCTCCCCTTGTCTCCCTCTCCCTCCCCCCTTTCTCTCTCCTATTCTCTCTCCCCTCTCTCTTTCTCCTCTTCTCTCCTTCTCTCTCTCCCTCCCTCTCTACCCCACTGTCCCTCCCTATCTCTCTCTCTCTCTCTCTCCCTCTCTATCCCACTATCCCTCCCTATCTCTCTCTCTCTCTATCTCTCTCTCTCTATCCCACTGTCCCTCCCTCTCTCTCTCTCTCTCTCTCTCTCTCTCTCTCTCTCTCTCCCCTCTCTCAGACATGAGAGCAAATGACTAATAAGGATGTGAGTCCAGTCTCCCTGTGCTCTCCTCACACACTACGGACACATGCTGTGTGTGTTTTTCCCGCTCCTCAGTGAGACTTCTCTCCCTCGCTCATCATTCATGACAAGCCTCCCCTGTGCTGATAACCTGCCTTGCCATCGGACACTTTTAACTGAAGCATATGGATACACACCCATCCAAATAACCTCATTCACCTTCAACACACACACACGCACATACACACACACACACATATGGATGTACACACACACATACACGTATACACAAATGTATGCCAAGGGCAGAGAACAGTGCCCACACAGTATTTCACTTATTCATATATTCTGTATGCTCTCTGATATGTAATAGACACACACACATATTCTGTATGCTCTCTGATATATAATAGACACACACATGCCCTTTCCTCTCTTACAGGCACGTGCAACCCTCACACTCTGATTCGTGCACATGCACACACACACACACACACACACACACACACACACACACACACACACAACACACACACACACACACACAGAGCCTCTCGGCTCTTGCTGCTGTTGTGGCAGTTCAGAGAGCAGAGATTAGCTGTTAGCCGCAGCTTACGGGAACAGAGTGTGCCGGACTCTATCTGATAGCAGTGGAGGGCAGCACACACCAATTAGCCAGACACACTTGAAAGGAGAGAGAGAGAGAGAGAGAGAGAGAGGGAATATGAGAACTAGACAAACGGAAGAAGAGAAAAAGGCTGTCATATGTGGCATCTACAACATCTTCAGCACAAATTTGTTCTCTCTCTGCAGACAGCATTTCCTTTGTCCTCATGTACCCTTTCTTTCATCTCTCCATCTCCATCTCTCTCTCTCTTCCTCTCCATCTCTCTCTGTCTCTCTCTCCATCTCTCTCTCCCTCTCCCTCTCCAGCTCTCTCTCTCTCCCCATCTCTCTCTCTCTCTCTCCATCTCCCCCCCTCTCTCTCCCTCTCTCTCCATTTCCATCTCTTTCTCTCTCCTCTCTCTCCATCTCTCTCTCCCTCTCCATCTCTCTCTCCATCTCTCTCCCTCTCCTTCTCTCTCTCAAATATACAAATTTAATAAATTATCGGGGAGAGAAAAAAAAAAGACATGATTGCAGATGCCCCCAGATCCTGGTGTTATTTTGACCCTTACACTCCACCTGCCAACAGGCAGTAGTGGGAGGCCCAGGGACACCGGCTTTGCCATTCAACTTTAATGGGAGTAGATTGGAGGCGTGCAGCCTAAACTCATTAATGTTGCATTGGTGAAAGCCAGGCAAGAGATGGAATTCAAGAATGGACTCTGACGTTTGGGGGTACTGTGGGTCTCAAGAGGGGGGTGAGGGGAGGGGGGGTGCAGGCATCCACTGAAAGCTTTTGACTTTTTATTTTATTTATTTATTTTTTTGGGGTGGGGGTACAGACAGAGTGTCTGTCTCCCAGAACCCCACACCCCCCAACACACACACACACACACACACACACATACATGGTAATCCTGTTACCATAATCTTAAATCATGGAAATTTTCAGACATGCAAAGCATGCGAAAGAAAAGGAGTGTGCGTGTGTACGTGCGTGCGTGTGTGTGAGGGAGGGAGAGAGAGAGAGAAAGAGGGAAGTGGGCATAAGAGACACTCTCTTATGAGAGAAAGAGAGAGAGAGACAGAGAGAAACATACAGTGTGAGAGAGACAGCTTCAGAGAGACTCTGAGCAATTACTATAATTTGTAGCCGTTTCCATTTCAATCATGCGCTTAAACGTGTAGGAGCAGAGTGGGGAGAGCGAGAGGGGTTCACTGGGGCTAATGGAACACAGATGCTGCTGCCACCACTGCGGCTGTTGCTGTCCTCCTCCTCTCCAACTGCCTCCGTCTGCCCACGGGAAGGACACCACTTAAAACACCACTCACCCTGGGCCTGCTGGGCTTAGGATAGTGTGCATCCTTCGCTAACTGCCTTGGGATCAGGTCTTAGCACTACTATTACTGTTACTACTACTACCACTGTTACTGCTTCTATTGCCACTACTGCTACGACAACTACTACTAACTGTGTGTCCATGCAAATTAGCTATTATGCATTTCGGCTGTAAATGAAATGTCAATGGCCAACACAAGCAAACACAGATATTTAGCAGCTATTTGTTATGAGCGACAAAAGCGATTTTTTACAGTTTTAGTAGCTCTTGGTGTGAGCAGACAGTACTACTACTACTGCGACTACTACTACTGCTACTACTATTACTACTACTACTACTGCTACTACTGTGACCACTGCTACTACTACTATGACTACTACTGCTACTACTACTGCTACTACTATTTACTACTACTGCTACTACTATTACTACTACTACTACTGCTACTACTGTGACCACTGCTACTACTACTATGACTACTACTGCTACTACTACTGCTACTACTATTACTACTACTACTGCTACTACTATTACTACTACTACTGCTACTACTATTACTACTACTACTGTTACTACTGTGACTACTACTACTGCTATACTACTTTACTACTACTACTGCTACTACTGTGACCACTGTACTACTACTGTGACTACTACTACCACTACCACTACTACTACTATTACTACTACGACTACTACTACTGCTACTACTACTACTACTAAAGCATCAGCGGCCACAGCAGAGTATGACAGTCTCAGCAGGAGCTGAGTAGCAGAGGCAAGTTTTATTAACATGCCTCTCAACTCATTCTGTCTCTATAATATTCATCTCAGAGGTGAAGAGGAAAAAGAGAAAGAGCAGATCCCTACTCCTCCATTCTAACTCCCTCTTCTACCTTTTCTCTACCTCCACCCCCATCCTCAACTTCTAGTATACTCTATGTATCGTCACCACCCCAGCTGTTTGGGGAGCTGTTTTAACTTGCATGGTTGTGGCCACCCCTTAGGCAGAGCTCAACCGCACCCGCACCCGCACACACACACACACACACACACACACACACACACACACTGCACATACGTAACTTAAATAGAAATGCTGCTGAGGTCAGCACATGGATGGTGGCCTGTACGCACTGTGTGCAGAGGTAGGCTAGGCCGCAGACCTGCACTACAGTA
>PYXC01000629.1:6747500-6757500 GCA_015244755.2 Tenualosa ilisha
CACACACACGCACACACACACACACACACAGCATATCCTTCATGACCCTACAGCCAAACAGCCTGTCATTCAGGAGCAGCATGGCATCCAGCAAAAGACTGCAGTGGTAAATCAGTAGTAAATCATCTTACCTGCAATTGGAAGTCCCACAGCATTAGAGGATAGCATAGAAGAGAGAGACAGAGAGAGAGAGAGAGAGAGAGAGAAAACGTGGTTAGAATGTGTTCATTTATAATGATAATTACACACAAACATAGTACCAAAATCACAAACAAGCAAAGGCCCTCTAGGAATTATTTGTGTCTATTGGACGCCCTATGTTACACTGTAACAGTTGATATTTTCCCTGGGAGAGTGTTAAGGACAAGATGAACATCTGGATTGAGGGTCCTCTGTCAGATACAGGCACAAAGGCATCAGCTAAATCAGAGCCATGGCCTCTTTCTTTCCTTCAAGACTTCTTTAAGATGTGGCACAAGCTCCTCAAAAAAGACAGTCCAGCCAAGATGAAGGAAGGCCCACATAAAACCACACACGCACACACACACAAACACACACACACACAAACACACACACACACACACACACACACACACATACACCACTGCCATTAAGCACTAAGGAAACGTCCAATAAGACTGTGGCGCTGTTCTCATTTCCTCCTCCACAGCTTTGAAGCCGGCTGGATATCCGCGTGCTTCAGTTTATGACACATCACGGCACCATGAAGTGGACACGCAACGCTCCCAGCGTGATCAGTTCAGCGTGTTTGGGATGAATGAACGCAAAAAAAAAAAAAAAAACACAAACAAGTCAGCCATTGGAGTTAAAGAGAGGCAATTAATTCTTTTAATTTTGACGTTGCTTTAGGATATGGTTCTGTTTACCCCGTTTCACCACGTAAAACAATAAAAACGAGCCCAGATTAAGAAACATGGGGGCTTTGGCAGGCACTGACTGCCATGAAATGAGAGGCTGTTGATTTGCTTTATGCAAGTAATGAATGGAAATGAAAGATAAGTGTTTGAGGGCTTGGAGCGCAGTCAGGATCGGAGCAAGCCAGCGGCAACACAAAAACGGACCACACACCGAACAAGCAGAACAGCCCGGGGGGCAGAACCACTGCAGGGGCAACCT
Organism: Tenualosa ilisha; assembly: GCA_015244755.2. Lineage (NCBI taxonomy): Eukaryota > Metazoa > Chordata > Actinopteri > Clupeiformes > Clupeidae > Tenualosa > Tenualosa ilisha. The sequence continues at coordinate 6,748,638 of PYXC01000629.1, forward strand.
TTAAACTGCAACATGTGCCAGCTCTGCCACTATGCAAGAAAACGTGTACACACACACACACACACACACAATCAAGTGAACAGCCTGCAATATGCCATAAAAGAGCATCTCCCTGAGATACGGCAAGTAAACAACCAGTGCTCTTGATGTAATACTGATGTTTCGAGCATATGGACAGCACACCTCATCCTTCTGCTCAACTTGCTAACATATAAGGGTCTAACACTTAAAACTATTAACTGGCTATCAACAGAGATGCTCCATCAAATTTGATATAAAGACAATGATCAAATATTCTGCTTATTCGCTTTACACTTTTCACTCCAAAATGACTGTCAGCATTTTTGGCCAATTGTTGAACCACTTTTACAACCAAATACCATTAGTCAGTCATGCCATTACATCCCCACCCTGTTAAACCCAGCTTACTTTCACTCCCCGGAGGCCCAGATGGAATGCGCCCATACAGATCTAATTTAGAAATAATGGCAATCCCATCATCAGATTATAAAGCGAGTGGGATTAAAAGGTGAGCGCACCGTCAGCAGGCAATCCCTTTAAGGGCTCTGTAGGTCCTGTGTGGTGTACGACACGGCTGGGAGCAGCAAGAGTCCCATCTCAGTGTCTTGTTGTTTGTCTTTACGGTAATCCTGTTTTCACTGGTCCACAGGACCAGGCTCCTCCTGGCTCTCAGATCATCCGCAGACAGAGTGGGACAGAGCGGAGTGGGGAGGGCAGATCAGCTACCAGTTGCACACACCAGTTAATACCAGTTACACACACCAGTACACCAGTGAATACCAGTACACACACCAGTACACCAGTGAATACCAGTACACACATCATTTTACAATGCTATGTGGGAGATTTTTGAGCACGTCTGCCTTACCATATGTAGAGCACAGTATCTGAAACAAGTCCATGGCTAAAGGGCAGGTCACAGTGCTGCACAGTTAAATTTACAGCAGTTAACAGCTACTGCGATGCAGAGAGCAAGCCCATTAAGAGTTACATCTACTGTACTGCACCACTGCACTGACAACTACAGTAACAGTCCAGGGAGCGTAGCCTCATATTTACAGCTACAGAGTACCTTGTGCCAGTTAACCAGATGAAACTTAACTGCAGGCAGAGAGGAGAGGAGAAGAGAGGAGAGGCGAGGGGGAGCGACCTTGCAGTGACACAAATCCCCAAACAAGCACAAAATAACTCCGTCAAAAATGTTTCAGGGCGCGAGGAGAGATGGCAAAAGGAAGATAAAACCAATCAGACAATGAGGGATGCGGGGCTGCGTTTGGGAGGGCGAGCAGGGGGCTTTTACATGCGTCTTGTTTGTGCTGGGAGGCATCAAGGCCTGGCAGTGTCCTCTCCAATCCTCCGCCGTGTCAGATCACATCAGCATCACTGCCATATTCCCCCTCTAACTCTAGACTTGGAGTGAGAGCGCACACAAACAAACAAAGCTCACACACACTCACACGCAGGGTTAGCGCAGAGCTGAACACAGGCCCAGGAGAAGCCGGAGAGCAAAGGGGATAAGAGGGAAGGACTTATAGGCAGTAGAATCTCCTTAAGAATGTCTTCATAATGTGTTGGCAAACCCTCCTAGAACTCCCCCTAGAACCCCACATCCCTCCGGCAGGGCAACAAGTTTACCAAAGAAGCACGCACCCCCCCAGCCTCCAAATCCCATCATGCCACCCCCCCCCCCCCCCCCACTCCCCAGCCTCCAAATCCCATCATGCCCCCTTTCCCTCGCTCTTACAACTCATAGTCTTTGTCTCAAGCACAGGCAGCCTGGATCTCTACTCAGCCTGGATGAAGGGATGTGCTGGGGGTGTAAGCAGGCTCTTTGTGTGTGTGTGTGTGTGTGTGTGTCTCGTTTGAGAAGGTTGTGCAGTCGGCAGTCGAGGTGACTTACAGGGGTGCCTGCCTCAACCTGTTCCCCAAGGATTTGCTTGTAATACCCTCATCTAATATGCCGTGTTTGCTCCCTCTCTCTCTCTCGCTCTCGCTCGGTGGTGACCCACTTCTGCTCTCCCTTGCTCTCTCACACTGTCTCTCTCTTTCTCAAATTCATCACTCTTTCCAGTGTTTCACCCACAGACACAGATAAACTGGGCTGTAGACGGGCCGTTGGAGAGCAGTAGCGGGGGAGAGATGGCCTCTGACAGGATCCACTCCATCCCCTGAGGCCAGTGCCACAGCCCATGCGTGTTGCAGCTGCCTTCCGCAGAGTGACAGCCGACCCGGGGCCTCCCTGCTTTTATCTCCCTGCACACAGTGGATATCAAAAAAGGGATCGCCCCTCTTACAAGGGGCAAAACACCACCAACAGAGTCCTCTTCAAAATGTGTCTCGACACGGTTTCCACTTTTCCGTATAGAGCACAGCAACAGACTGATCCCACTTTATTATTAATACCATTTGCAAGCTCCTGAGGTGTACAGGCTATTCAAGAACACAAAACAATCTTCAGTAAAATACATCCATGTTACCCTTAAATAGTGCTCTGATTCATCTCATTGTACCATTTGCAATGACAGTGACACATGCTGTGTGTCTATGCTGTGTGTCTGCTTTGTTCTATTTATAAGCTCCCAAGCAAAGTGAATCACATAAAGAAGTGTGATAAACTGAGAAAATGCCTCATCCATCATTGCACAACCAGTTGCTCATTTATTTCTGGCTGAAGCGCACTTATCTTAATAGCCCAGTAATAGCAGAGATTTGGGAGCTAGCCGATAAAAACTGATTTTATATTAGAAAGATACCCCGCCCTTCCCCTCCCCTTATTACATCTCATGGTGACGCAGGGGGTAGAGTAATTAGTTTCTTGGGAGCAGTGGAAAGTATTCCTGAAGGGACAACAGGCGAAAGTCAAAGATTTACCTCCCCCCCTTCTCGTTTTCTTTTTCAGAGGTGACTCATTACCCTCAAGACTTATGTTGAAAGGACACAGCTAAAAATGGCCAAAGAAAAGTCAGGGAACACAACGTAAGACAGAGAGTCTGGAATCTTTTTTTTTTCTTTCTTTCTTTTTTAGCATATTCCAATAAAAGTATGCCTGTCTCTTACATGGGAAAAAATGAACCTTTTGAGAAATTAGCTCTAATGTGCCCTGGCACACACACTGTCCACGTCCAATGGTATGCAACACAGAGAGGAAAATATGCACATTGAAAAGGCCCATAACGTGTCACTGTTAAGAAAGTGGCCATGAATTTCATAAAGGTTTCAGTGAACAAATAAAGAGTTTGTTTGTGGTGACTGAATGGAATCACATAATTCTGTGTACTCTGGCCTAACATTTAAATCTTATTTTTTTCTTTTTATTTTCAGGCAACAGCTCATTGATCCACCCATTGGGAAAATGTTATGCAAGGACAAACAAAGTCATAAAACATCATTAATTTCAAATTCGATTAATTAGTTGTTCCCTAATAACATACGTTAGATTTTGCTTGTGAAATGTGCTTCTTCTGATGTCAGGTACTGCATTACACATTGTGTATGGCACCAACCGCAGCAGAGCCTTCAGTGGCATTCAAGATGCATCCACGATGCTTGCTGATGACCGAAAGCCTCAATTTTAATGTTTTTTTTTTCCCCTCAAGAAATCCAATGAAGTGAAAACACTGCTAGTCTGCCACTGACATTTCACCTTCAAAGGATGTCGAGAGGGTTTCTAACACAACCATGGCTGTTTGTGAAGCAGCAAAGCACCACATGGTAGAACCCAGCACTGGCAGTGTGGGGGGAACAGCATTTCAGGATGATCTCCATATGGGATTAAGAAGGTCTGATGCCGGATTTTGGACGCCGGCCGTCACTCTGCTGGAATTCTCCCAGGGACAACTTTCCCCGGGACTAAAGAGACGACGTGCCAGCCTGAAAGCTTCCAAGTCCAGTGCCACAGAACCAGTCAGCAGGCAATCATAGGGAGGGAGGGAGGGATGGGGCTGGGGATCGGGGGAGTGGGAGTAGGAGTGCTGAAGTGGAATATCAAGGGGGAAAATCCCAGGCAGTAAAAAGGCAAATTTGAGTGTTTATGGGGCCTCGTTGTGTTTAACTCCATACAAGCTTCTCATTAGGCAATGGATCTTTTAAGAGATGCAACCTGCCAAAAATCATCTTATGCTTCAAGACCTGGCTGTGTTTGAAACTACCAAAGCCCTTAAACAGAAATGGAACCTCCTAGGTTGGTTTTGACATTTGCATGAGTTCATGTTCTCACAGTTCTTTTCCACTAAAGACCGAATTATCCATACTAAGAAACAGAACCCTTTTGTCGGCTTATTCAGTGTAAAATATACACACACTGGTACCCAAATGTAAACACTGGAGTCCCCAAACCCAGCACACCACTTCCCTGTTTCCATGACGCCTCAGTCCCTTGTAGGCACCAGACCAGGAACCCCAGACCACAGTTCTCTGACCATCAGCGTTTCCAGACTGAACACACAGACACACACAATCATGTTGTAGGCTGGGGGGATTTGTTGAAAGGTGCTAAATTTGAACTGAATATTAGCCTTCATGACATCATTTCTAAATGGTACAAATTCAAATAAATGTACCTTTTGGCATTAGGCATACATTAAACACACACTGTTAACAGTGCCATAGGCAGGGACGTGTCAGACGAAATAAAAGTTGCAGCTTAAATGAGATTTTCAGACAGTGGAGGCTAAATGAAAACAACAAAAAAAAGCTCACAAACAAACATCACATGTCATAAAAAGTCATTTTAATAGACACAAGTGGCTGTGTCACTTCCACGAACTTGCACAAGCTTTTGTTGTCAGTTAATCTAACTCTTAGTTAGTCAAACCTTGGCAACAGGTTTATCAATGTAATATCAGTGGGTGGACACATCTAACACAGCAAACAGATCAAACTAAACCTTTGCAAGCCCTGGCTGCACTATCAACACTCAGCAAGACAGAGGAAAGGATGGGGAATCATCCATCAGAAGCCCTTGGCAGATACGAGAGACTTCCAGATGGCAATCACTGAGCCCAGATCTACCCCACTGGGTCTCATGCATCTGCCTATTGTCCATGCAAGGATGGCTCAATGGATGCATCTCGCAGGCCTCACTTTGGATCTGACACACATGGATATTTTCATAGCTGGAATCATGCACAGGAACTTTGAAGTTGGTTTTGAAGAGAAAGGCAGGCAAACAAAATTCCAAATATCGAAACGATTCCAAGAGGCTAGAGTGATGGAATATTAAAAATTAGATCAGCAATAACTCCTCATCTGTAGACATGTAATTACAAAAAAAATCCAATTAATGTTCCAAATAAAATGAACTCCATTAAAAAAAATATTTGAATCGAATAATGTGACATGAAATGGAACTGGAGCGTCCTTGATTAAAACGCAAATCAATGACGGCGAGCATCATTAACGTCAAGAGCAGTCTTCGAAATTGGTAGCCATGACAATGAGTGGTGCCCTCTGCCACAGGCCCTCTCACAATTCATTCATTTAACAGAATCAGTGCTCCACCTCTGCCGCTCAATGGTGAGGTCTGAAAAACTTTCATCAAGGCCAACAAATAAATTCCTACAAATTCCTTTCCTAGAGCAGGATTCACTTTATACTCTGATGAATAGAATGGCCTCGGGAGGAGAGGAGCGATTCAACGCAGCTTGGACACTTTCAAAAGCCTTTCATCCACAACAGCAAGGCATTGAACAAGTGTGTGTAGGTGTGAATGCGTGTGTGTGATTCTTATCACACACAAATACGCATTTTCAATTCCATCTTCCCTACTGGGTTTTATTCTGCCAAGACCTGAAGCTGTGATAATCAATCACTAAGCATCAGTTAAGAGTTTTGCCTACAGTCAGGAAGCTTGATCAACCTGCATGTAAAGACTTACAAAGGTCTAAAAGAAACATCTCAAACACTGACAGTGCTCAAATTTGACACTGACTGTTTTGGGGAGGAAGACATTAGCCTAGATTACATGTTGTTGTTATGGAGGAAGATGTAAACGGATCACTCTTCTGATGTGGCACAAGGTCGGCACTGCCTGATATTCTTCCAATCTTATAATTGCAAAGCTGCCTATCATTTCTTCTCTCTGATCATGTCTAACATTTAGACATGAAATGCTAGTAGTTTCATATGGAAGAGAAACAAAGCACTACTGAGGACAGTTATTCTGATTAGTGCACTGTTGCATGCATTCCATCTAATGTCTCAGAATCTTGCAGGAATACTGTCTAAAAAAGACATCCTGACTGGCAGACTGAAATGGCATTACAGCTCAAGCTGATACTGGAAGGCCAAATTCGGATCAAGTCATGAAGACACCGTTGTTTGCGAATAGTTTAGCGTGTCTCATTGGAAAACCTTCAGATGTTTCTGGTTCAGCAGAAGTTCATTCAGCAGGTATCTACAGTGGTGCTAAAAAACACTTTCTTAATCCTTCATTAATCTGCTGTTATGTAAGAACTTTAACGAATGCAATAACAACATTCCCGCGTCAAAACCACACGATCTAAATTTATTTGGGCGATGAGCAAACATCCTCTGTTTTCATTCACAGGTATTACAGCTCCAAATCCCTGCTAATATCCAAGTGCCTCATAGCCACTGGCAGACACAGACAAACGCTAGCCAGCTTTGTCAGCTATGCTACAATGTTCTTTCTACCTCATGGAAAGCATAGGCAGGCCTACCTCCATACCATAAAAAGAAGAAACTCTGCATTTCCAGTCACCCTATGGAGCCCGCGCCGTACAAAGGGGAGTCTTTTCCACCTCCACTTGCCAGAGAGGCATCACGGCATATGAACTCCTTCCCAGTCTACTCACACACACACATTTATGGCTTGATGAAAGGTATGTAAGAGATGCCAGTGCAATGGCGAAAGGAACAAAGCTAGCGGGAAAATATAGTTGTCAAAACCTGGCCGACTAATGCATTCCCTTTGAAACGGGCAGATGCTGATAACATTAGACTGAGCAAGAGTCGGCAGTCGCTCAATTCACACCATTTAATGTGCTGCTACATGGCAGGGCTATGAATTATTATGATTCATTATGTGGAATATCACACCAATCTAATAAAGATTTAAGAGACAAATACATCTTGGCCTTTGTAGAGACCACCCACAAACCATTCACTGCATTCTTTCTCACACTGGCACACATACACACACACACTCATGTTCACACAAAAACAACAGAGACCTCTCTTCCTCTCCTGTGTGGACTGCCTCTCTTCTGCAGTTTCCATGGAAACACACCTCACAATTCTCTGCAGATCGATGGGAGTGATGAAAGTGGGGAGTCTGGCTGTTTTCAGCGCTTAACCAATCAATGCAACAATGGTGTCAAATGAGGCAGCATTTAAAGTCCTCTCATATGATAAGTGTCTCATATTAAGTCCAGTCTGAGAAGCTACCAGTGGATTTGTAAATGGCAAATTCACAACAGGGAAACTTCTACTGCGGGACCTAGGAGCACCTCAAACAATTTGACTTAGTGCAGCTGATATGAAGTCCTACAATGTGTCCTGCAATGAGAGTACTGGCTCAGGAAATGTCCTAGCTAGAAGACTGTAATGGAGTTCACAAAAGTGTTGAAAATCTTAACAATCGCAGTCAAACAACAGCTCGTAAGAAATACACGTTTTGGTGTTCTTTGTATCGTCCATGTGACAAAAAAAACACACAAAGCGACCACACTAGAACACACACACACACACACACACTCATACCCTTATACTGCCAAATCAAAGCCAAATCATTCTACCCTATCACACTTTAGGCTATAGTGCTCCAGCAGATCTATTCTAAACCCCAGCAGTGTCAAAGTTTGAAAGAACATTTATTTGAAAGTATGGCTAGGATATGTGGAAAACCAAAACAAGTTCATGTTTGTTGTATATGTGTGTGTGTGTGTGTGTGTGTGTGTATGTGTGTGTGCGTATGATTGTGTGTGTGTGTGTATGTGTGTGCGTATGATTGTGTGTGTGTGTGTGTGTGTGTGTGTGTGATGAGCTTCATGTCTCTTCTGTGCTGACATGGTGACTGCAACCTCACACGTGCTTCTAGAAGTGGCCCCATTGAAATAAGCCTGTCACCTCCCTGGCCCTTGCTACCTCATAAACCAGATTTACCCTGGGGCTCAATTAAAGTCTTCCACAGTTACGAGCTCAAGCACACACATACACACTCACACACACACACAAAACCACGGGTCTGCCATGCATCATAAATCTGTGCATTGTGCCGGGGTCCACTTTAAGAGACCGCCGTTGGCTTTTTAATAGTGAGACCAGGAGTGACTTCTGAGAAGCTGTGTCCTAGGGACAGATGGATGCGGTCTGGTGTCCCCATGTCTTCTATACAGCCCACTATAAACCCCCTGTGAAGAGGCCACACTGACCGTGTGGTCTGCAAATGATCGTTACTGGACTAGACCACCAAGGACCAGGACCTGCTGCAGCTTGGGATCGATTGTGTTTTTAAATGATGAAGAAATACAAAAACACACACAACACAAGGCAGGGGCAGACAGCTGCTAAAGTGTGAAAGTGTGAGCCAGTGCATGTGTGTGTTCGTGTGTGTGTGTGTGTGTGTGTGTGTGTGTGAGTCGTGTGTGTGTGTGTGTGTGTGTGTGTGTGTGTGTACATACACTGAGACAAAGCAAGAATGAGAATGAGAAAGAGAAAGACAGAAGAGAGAGACAGAAACAGAGAGAGAGAGAGAGAGAGAGAGAGAAACAGAGAGAGAGAGAGAGAGAGAGAGAGAGAGAGAGAGAGAGAGGCAGGCTCCAACACAGAGTCAGGGGTGAGTTGATATTCTGGGAGCGCAGCTTCAGCTTCACGCCTGATA
>PYXC01000629.1:6765000-6767500 GCA_015244755.2 Tenualosa ilisha
CTTACACACACACACACACACACACACACTCACACTCACGCTCTCTCTCACACACACACACACATACACACAGCAGCCCAAACCACAACGGCCAATAGCACAGCTGCCGTACATCGACAGCAATAGAGGACAACAGAGAGCCTAGTCTCTCCCACAACCATGGAGTACACATGGAGAGTATATAATGTACAATAAGTCTCAGCGGTCCAGTTAGTTGGAGGGCAGAGGTCTGATCATTATGTTTAGTCCTGTCTAGTTCTGCATTTTCTATATTATGTGCTAGCATGTAGTGTTATTTATCGCCTGGTTCTTGGGACGTTGCTGGGAGAGTGTCAGGGCACACTGAGTTTCATTGCTAATGGTACACTGTACTACGCACATAGCAAATAAACTTGACCTTGAACTTGATATCGAACTTCCATAAAAGGAAGTAAAATCCTAGATGCAAGATATCAGTTGAGCAGGAGCCCATGGCTTTTGTGCAGAGCAGATGCTGTATGTTCTAGACTCTCAAAAGTCTGGTCTCTGTCTGCTATGTGGGGGGCTTGAGAGGACAGGGGACTAGCTGATGGGTAACAAGCTTGTTTTGAGGCACAACTCTTTTTTGAGAAGAAAGAAAACTCAACCAGACAAGACACTGAATAATGCAGAGAGAAAGAAGTCCGGCAGCTGTGGTCTACAAGAACAATGTCCCTGAAGGAGAAGACATACACTGCTCTAAAGGTTCCTATGCCTTTTGCAACCAGAAACATTAACTGAAAATAAAGTGAAGTGACTCCACTTAAAATGCTGCCTACTTGTCATGTTGGCACATGTGTGTGTAATTCATGTGATATAGCTCATGGGTGCGGTGTGTGTGTGTGTATGCACTTGGAGACTTGACGTCAATGCCAGATGAGCAGATTAGCCCCCTCACAGCTGACAGAGAGAGAGACAGAGAGACAGAGAGAGACTACTCTGGAACCTCTAGAATTGGTGGTGGAGACAAGGATGTTCCAGAAATTCCTACACATTATATACAATACATCACATCCCCTACACAGTACACTAGCAAAGCAACAGTGTTTTCAATTGGAGACTTCGTCAACTGAGTTGTAGTGAGGACAGATATAGGAGGACTTTTCCTACCCACAGCAATAGCACTTCATAATGACTCCTCTCTGAGCAGAGAGACAAGAAGAATCTTTTTTGAATAATCTTGTAATCTTACATTTTGAGATGCACAACGCATTTAACTCTCCCTGGCTGAGAGGGCTTCACTTCACTTTATAGACATGCATATTATGGTTTGTGGATTACTCTACTGCAGTCTGTTGATTAATGTCTACCAGGCAGTCACAGTCTCATTTTGGCACTTAGCATCATGCCTTAACAACTGCCTCAGACTATGTCATGTGGTGAAAGTACTTTTTTTTTTTTTTTTTTTTTTTTTTTAGGCATTAGCAGACGCTTTATCAAAGCGACTTACAAAAGGATAACATTAAGCTACAACACAATGAACTAACAAGGAGTGCATATGCTAACATAGAATTGCGCTGTTTAAGTGAAAGTGCAATAGTGTAACACAATGTAGAGAAATTAAATTATTAAGTGCATTCTCAAAGTTTACACCAGAGATATTCTTGAAGAGCTAGTCTTCACGAGTTTTGAAGGTGAGAGGTATCAGTGAAGTACTTATGCACTACTTATGTAAAAACATACAATACTTATTCCTGGATGTTTTTAAGTCTGCTAAAATAATGGAATTTGGGATTATTAGTAGTTTGTCCATCTATCTATCTATCTATCTATCTATCTATCTATCTATCTATCTATCTTCTGTCTGTCTGTCTGTCTGTCTGTCCTCTGAAGTGGACTCGCTCTGCATGTGCTGCTAGTCCTCCCAGAATCTCTGACAGGTAAAACCACAATTCAGTAAGATCATGATTATTTGATACGATTGCTGAATGATTTTGGAAACCACTGATCTTGAAAAGTTTAAAAGAGTGTGCTTTTATAGTGGCTCATCTGAGCAACATTTTAAAATGTTAAATACAGGTTCATCTATACAACAGATGCACTGTCAAGCAAATGAGTTTGCTGGAACTCAGGCAAAATTAAGATGCCATTACAGAACTCATTGTAATAAATTTCAACTAGCCTAACTTCCATGGGAGGCTACTGTTTTAAATAATAAAAAAAAAAACTAAAAATCAAATACTGCATTGATCTTTCAATCGTGTGTGGCACACATGCGCTATAAATCATTCACACACACACACACACACACACACACACACACACACACACAGCAAGCACACACACACACACACACACACACACACACACACACACACACACTTACAGCACAGGCTTTCAAACCCAGCAACCCTTCACAGAGGTTAGCCTATAAAACAGAGGCAAAGCTGTTACATTGAAACAAGGCGACAAACCACTTGCCTGACTTTGAAGCCCTCAAACATCAATCCAGTTAATAACTCACTGAGCCTCCCACACAGTA
>PYXC01000629.1:6772500-6775000 GCA_015244755.2 Tenualosa ilisha
GAAGACATCCAGCAATGATATAATTTCACAGGCATTGTTTTTCCTCCACACAGAAAAAAGAACAGGATTACACGGTGTGTGTGTGTGTGTGTGTGTGTGTGTGTGTGTGTGTGTGTGTGTGTGTAGTGCTGTATTTGTATAAGAAAGGCTGACAAAGACAGAGGGAGAGAGAAAGAGAGGAAGATAGAGCTGGTGTGTGTGTGTGTGTGTGTGTGTGTGTGAGCGCGCATGTGTATAGGTGTCTTTTCGTTTGGGTGTGTACCCCAATCCCCTAACCAAACACAGATGACTTATTTAGTTAGGCTACTGCTGCAGCTCTCAGTGCAGTCAACCATTCAGGCGATATGTGATTAAAAGCTGAGCTTGACTGTTCTGAGATCAGCCATGTGTTCCACTGAAGACAGAAGGACACATACTCAAGGTGACCCACTACCAAATGAGCACTACACAGTTAATGAGAACAATTTCTCTGTTAGACCAGCTGCTGTGTTATTGATCTGATCAGTCTGGATGGTAATGAGTCTTAGACGGGGCAGATGGTGTTTTACAGCCCCCTGCTGTTGGAAAGATGAATTGCACCACAAGAGAGAGTATTCTTTCTGCTCAGAAATGGAATGTCCTTCCCAGTTTATTTCTATTCACTGCAATAACCCTGACAATCCCAATGCCCGCTCTGAGCCCTAAACCTTCCACTCTTAAACACTTCAAGGAGAAATCCAGTGGGATTCAATTTAAAGTCCTATTGTCTGGGATCACTGAATGCTGTCTGTAGGAAAACGAATGAGAAAATCTGATACAACATAGACCAAATAGCAAACCAACAGCTAATGTTAACTGAATGGGGCATGAGAAAATGATACTGAAATAGTTTCTGTGTCTTGTTAGTTTCAGTTAGTGTTAGCTGCCGGTTAAGTATAGGCTCTATGATGTATCAAAGTTTCTCATTCTTTCTCCTCCCAACAACACTCTGTGACCTCAACAGGGATATGGATTGATTCACACCGGATTTCTCCTTTAAATGGCCTGAACTGGCTTCATGATTGGCTGATTCATGGCGTTAAAGCCTTAGAGGGCTCAATGCTTAGGGTTAGGGGGACCAATGAGATTCAGCCAATGGTGCTCTAAAAGAAGAGCCCTTGTAGACACAGGTGCTACAGTCATGTTTACAATACAATCACCACCACGTACTACTAGTATGGAGACTATGAGAAAAGGGTTAGGGTTAGGGTTAGTACCACTAGTACTACTAGTATGGAGTCTATGAGACACCTATATGAGGAAAGGGTAAGGGTTAGGGTTAGTACTATTAGTACTACTAGTATTGAGTCTATGAGGAAAGGGTTAGGGTTAGGGTTAGTCCTACTAGTACTACTAGTATTGAGTCTATGACACATCTAAGTGAGGAAATGGTTAGGGTTATGGTTAGTACTACTAGTACTACTAGTATTGAGTCTCTGTCTAAGTGAAAGACTAAGAGAAAGAGAAATTCTCCCTCTTTCTTAATGTTCAGATTAGCTTTGCTGTATAATCGCTTGACAGAGAGAGGCTTTTTCTGTTTTACAATTCTCAATGCTTTAGGTAGCAATGAAAACATCATTGAACTAAACTGTCATATTGAGAGGCAGTTAGCTTCTTGATGTGTCCTTCATATCTGACAAGCTAAGCTTCTGGTGGAAGAGATCAGCCAGAGAGAGAGGGGTGTGAGATCAGTCAGTAGGTCACGTCAGGGTCCACCACAAGGTGGCAGCAAACCTTCCAACCTTTTTGATGACCTGACAACAAATCCCTGCTTCATCTCTACTGTGCGTTCCTTCTCGTGTAGTTTTAGCCGTGTGTTCTTCCTACGTCAGCGCTGACATGTCCACAAGACAACACGAGAGGACTTGGAAATTGCACCCATCAATCACAAGGCCTCATTAACTTCGGGGCTCCCAGTACTATCGTCACGTGCAGAGGAGACACAAGAGCCGAGCGGAGTCGAGTGAGCGAGCAAGTGTGTGTGTGTGAGCGAGTGAGTGAGCGAGCGAGCCAGCGAGCGGAGCAGTCGCTGCTCAGATTCTGCTAAAGCACAGCGAAGATTTAATGACTCGGAGGGGGAAGTCAGCCTTGAAATCACCCTGGAAACTGGCATCACTTTGGCTCCATGAATAATGCACCAGAGGAATGAAGGGGCTCAAGCCCTCCTCCAAAAGCCTCTTTGGCTGTCCTGACATGAGGAGTGGGGGGGCAGAGAGGGGTGTGTGTGTGTGTGTGTGTGTGTGTGTATGTGTGTGCGTTTGTGTGTGTGTGTGTGGGGGGGGGGGGCAATGGCCTCACAGCACTCACTCCTTCAAGAGAGGCAGGAGAGGACCACGAGCTTTGACTGATGCTCCTTCAGATGCATCAGGGAGGAGGCCGTTAAGACAGGGGTACACATGCATAGATAGATCACACAGAGAGAGAGAGAGAGAGAAACACACACACACTGACACACACACACACACACACACACACACACACA
>PYXC01000629.1:6787500-6805000 GCA_015244755.2 Tenualosa ilisha
AGAGTACAAAGATGTGTGTGTGGCTTGGGGAGAGTGACACGGAGTGGTCTGCAGCTGAGAGAGACACTAAGGCAGACCTGAGGACCAGAGGGAGGTGTTTTACAGTCTGGGAGTGATGCTAACTGTCAACGATCACACGTAAAGAAGTCCCTTGGGAGCCCTGTTTGTCCATCTCTGAGTGTGGGTTTGTGCGTGGGTGTTTGAAAATGTGTTTGTGCCTGTGTGTCTGTGTGTGCGTGCGTCTGTTTGTGTGTTTGTGTGTGTGTGTGAGCTGATGCTAATCTGGGTGTCCAGGCTCTTCAACATCAAAAGCCCTACTATTTTCTCTGTGTCCCATTCCAAGCAGGGGATCTCCCATTAATTAATGTACTCTCCACATTCCCACATGCCTCCCTCCCTTACATCTCTCTACCAGTGGCTTCCCTCCACCTTGTCCCCAGGATCCACCCCATCCGTGACCACCCTACTGCGCCTAAGATGAACCAGTCAGAGATCAGTCCCAACACCCCCCACCCCTCCCAGCTTTCTGGAGCAGTCCTCTCACACACACACCAACACACAGACATAGATACACATGCACGCGCACACACACACACACACACACACACATACATACAGAGGGAGACACGCCAACCCTACAAACCTGTTAATCGCCTCCCTACCATGAGCCGTGTGCTACTTAACTGGCACTAATGAGCCCCTCCGGGTATCAGAGCACCCTGAATCACACACTTATCAGACGGAATATGTCATCACGGGGTGTGTGTGTGTGCGTGTGTGTGTTTGGGAGGAGGTGGGGGCATGGGAGAGGATAAGCGTCATTAATCAAAAGAAAAGAAACGAGAAGAAAAGAGTAATCAGTGAATCAGGCTCATCACCTCAAATCATGACATGGAGGAGAAATCAGAGAATCAGCTTCATCACCTCAAATCATGACATGGAGGTGAAATGTATCTGATGACACCCAGACCATTTGCTTTCATTTATAGGAGATATCCGGTGTTAATCCATAGCCCTGTTGTTCGAGGTCACTGACTGCTGTCAGTTGGAAACAGGAACATTTGATACAATCTGGACCAAATAGCGAATCAGCAGCTAATGCCAACCAAAAGGGGGCCAGCACTGCACTGTCAAAATGCTTCCTAGATACAACGCTTCCTTGCAAGTCGGTTTCTACAGAGGAAAGGCGGGGAACCTCTCCAGCATAGAACACAAATGTGTTCTACTGCAGTGCCACTGCCATTTTTAAATCTGACAACTTGTGTATGTACACAAAGGATTGTGGGTATTTCTTTCACATCGAGGATACACCGATGCATCCTCGAAAATTCTAAGAAGGAAGCACTCTGCACTTTGATAGAATTTTGGATGATCTCTGACTTTGACAGAGAGACTTTGACAGAACAGTGCTTGGCGGTGTTCGATGACACAACAAGCAGCCATTAAGCCTGGTCAAGCATCCATCCTTGACTTTAGAAAACAGCCTTTGTTGCTAAGTATACACACAGAAATATATCAAGTGTTCTTTTTTTACTACCCCTATAAATTCTACATATATTGTACTTGTATTACAATTCACTGTTTACCCATGAACCCTTGCAAAAGCCTGGATCAATAGACCTCTATAAAGTTCCCTGAATGTTTTATGTGCCCAAACATTCCTGTTGAAAATAAATCTATAAAAAAAGGGTCTGACAAGGCCCTTCACTCAGCCATGCTCCCAAAGTCAGACAGATATGATAGGACTGTGCTGAGGACATAAGCGAGCCAACGGGCCGAGTAAGACTGAGAAGCTATGACCACATTAGCCTGAGTCCATCTTTCTGAAGACCACACCAGTGCTCTTGTATTTAGTGTGGTCAAGGCCATTTAATATGGGGCTTTGAGGAACAGACCTCAGTCCCTACAAACCAGACCAAAATACACAAATAAAACACTGCTGCTGGGACCATAAACCCACTGTAATTTTCATAGTCTTGTTTTTTATGCCTTAATCATAGAATCCCAAAACAGTGGTAACATCTGCAGTGCATAAAAAAGGTGTACAGAGGCAAAGATAAACAACCAGGCAGCTTCACAGGAAGTGGTTACTATAGAGACAGGCACCTCTGGACATTTGGAGGATTTATCAAAAAAAATAAAAATAAAAAAAATAGAATTAAGGTTCCGTTCAGCAGGCTCAGCTTAACATAATAATAGCCTGGAGAAACACATGAGTGGGCTTTCATTAGAGGGATGTGCTGCACTGTTCACCTTTATATTGAAGCATGCGCACACGCACACACACACACAAACACACACACACACAAGAATATGAGTCTCCTAAATGTTCATTTTTGTGAGCCAAAACCACCCACGCACACACACACACACACACACACGCACACACACACAAATACATACAAATACACACATAAATGTGCATTAATGCTTAGACAGTGATTTAAAAAAATCAGAGAGATGGCTTTAATTAGCGGAGCAATATCGGGCTGGCCCTCTGACAAATGAGAGACTTGCTCTCCTCTCGCTCTCGCTCTCTGTCTCTCTCTCTCACTCTCTGCGGGGTTCCCACTGGCCCTAAGCTATGGCCAACTGACCGCAATGTCACAGCGCTGAGACCGACAGTTGCAGCAGCTCTACAGAAATACAGAACATGTTTAAGAGAGAGAGAGGACAGAGAGAGAGAGAGAGAAAGAGAGAGAGAGAGAGGACAGAGAGAGAAAAGAGAGACAGTCAGACATTAAAATGCCTCAGTGCTCCTCAGCAGTCTGGATGTGACTGTCCAGGAAGTGTGTATTCACAGACAGCTCTGCTGTCCACACCATTCTACACTTATTGTACGCAGGGACTATGTGAATCAGTGTGTCACTGTTGTCTAGCCACACCATTCTACACATACTGTGGCTGTTTCTCAATGTCAACAATGTGTCCTTAATAGAACATTTACATTTATGCATTTAGCAGACGCTTTTATCCAAAGCGACTTACATTTTGTTCAATTGTATCAATTGTTCAGGGCCAGTCTGCCTTAAAGCAACTTAGGGTTAAGTGCTTTGCTCAGGGGCACAACAGAGGCAGCTGGGATACAAACCCACAACTTTTCAGGCTACTAGCACACTAGCCAGGAACACTTCCTTGCAAGTTGGTTGCAACAGAGGAAAGGCTGAGAACCTGTCTAACATTATGAGATAAATGTGTTCTGCTGCATACCATTTTGAAATCTGGCAACTTGTGTGTGTACACAAAGGATTGTGGGTATTTTTTTTTCACATCAAGGATACACCGATGCATCCTCGAAAGTTCTAAGAAAGGAGTACTCCGCACTTGGTAGAATTTTGGAGGATCCCCGACTTTGGAACAGTGCTTGGCAGCGTTCGATGACGTAGCAAGCAGCCATCAAGCCTAGTCAAGCATCCTTCCTCCACTTTGAGAAACAGCCTAAATGTGCATTAGTGTGTCACTGACTGGACCTTACAGTAAAAAGTAAAAAAAAACAAACAATGTCACTTCTACCTCTACAGCACCTCAAGATCTTTATTTTAATGTTGTGGAAAGGTTTGCAATTAAGTCTCACTTTTGTCCAGGTTTTTCAGCATTAAATGGATTAGCATCAAGGCTTGGTGCTAATTTATGCTCTGCACCCTGCCTGCAGGTAGCAAGACACAAGACAGCGGTAAACAGCAACTACAGAGAGATTCCCTCATTGCATCCTGGCTGAGATAGACGAGAGGCAGGTAGAGTGGGGGGAGCAGGAGGGAGGAGAGAGGAATGGGGACGGCTTTCTGTTGCCATTTCTCATTCCAGGAAGTTAAATAAGTTGTGGTGCCTCGGGCCGTTCCACACGAGCGCTGTATGTTCAGCACGTTCCTCAAGCGAAGGCATGGAGCAGGGAGAACCAAGCAAGGCTATTTGACAGGGAGAGGAAGAGAGAGAGGGAAAGAGAAAGAGAGAGGCAGATAGACAGAGAGAAAGAGAGAGAAAACAGAGAGAGAGAGCGAGAGAGAGAGAGAGAGAGAGAGAGAGAGAGAGAGAGAGAGAGAGGGAAATGATATTTTTCTTTCATCATGGCCCTGATGCTGTGAAAAAGGAGTGGTACCTTCCAGCAGTGGAATAGGTGAAATAAATCAGAGGGAAGGCTGGGACTGGAATAAGGCCAAGGAAATGCAGCAAGACACACACACACACAGACATGCATGCAGGTGTACACCTGAAGTACTAGCAGAGGGCATCTTCCACCCTGGAATTCATCTTTGAAGTTCTGACACATGTCAAATTTGTTCCAGAGCACATATGCAATGTCCCAATTCCCACCTCCCACACACTATCCAGAGAGAGGACAAGGGTGGCGAAACAGGATAGGTGGAGGGGCTCTCACTTTTTAACACATGACAATCACAAACACATCACAGATATCCTCTGGCAAAAAAGTACACACACACACACACATACACACACACACACACACACACATCTCTAGGCTTATCTTGCAGAATAAAGCAGGTGCTTGATAATAAAATGACATCAGGAAACCTAGTTCAATCAACTGCTCACAATAACAGGAGCACCACTCCCTCCTCCTTCTTACCATCTCTCTCTCTCTCTTTCTCTTTCTCTCTCTCTTCCCCTCTCTCGTTTATATTTAGTTATGCTAAACCAGCACCGCCACTGACTAATGGCTAAGACCAATGCAAGAGCAATTTTCTTTCACTTTCTTTGTCTCTCTTTCTCACACTCACTTACACACACACACACCCACACACCCACCCACACACACACACACACACACACACAAACCAACACCAATCGGAAAAATGTGAAAAGATGCAGGCAGTAGGTGATGAGCAGCACTATGACCACACAGCATCAAACTCCCATTGAAAGAGCCAGGTCCATCACCTTCATCTTCACCTTCAAAATGGATTCATTTTCTCTCCCACTCTCTTGTTCTCCCTCTCTCTCTTTCTCTCTCTCTCCCTCTCTTTTCCTCATCGTGCTCTCCCTCGTTCCCCTGAGACGGCTGTCGGGCTCGTTGCCGTGGCGAGGAGTTTTCGGACACAGCCATTACAGTCTGATTGGGTTCTAATGATTCCCATCCTTGCCTGCTCATTACTCACCAGCCTGCAGCCGTAAACTGAACTCCAGTGTTAGAGGCCTCTCACCTGCCCACAAACTCAACTCCAGTGTTAGAGGCCTCTCACCTACCCACAAACTCAACTCCAGAAGAAGTGTATCACCTGCCCACAAACCCAACCCTATCGATAAAAGTCTATCACCTGCTCACAAACTCAACTCCAGTGTTAGGGGTTGATCGCCTGCCTACAAACTCAAATGCCTCAGTGTTACAGAGGCATTTCTGCTCATTGACTCAAACCCACGCAGGCCATAAAGCTCCCTCACCTGCCCACAATCCCAAACTCATCTGGCCACACTGGGACCCTATTCACCCTCCCAGACCCCTCTCTAAGGATCCTTCACTCGGCATCCCTCTCTTGAGCTTCCTGGCCTGGGTCTGGGTCTGATTCACTGGCTCTCAGTCACTGGATGTAAGTTTGCTTAGGACACTTAGTGGCAAGCTGCTGCTAGAAAACACACACACACACACACACACACACACACACTCAGTTCATCAAGTGGGCCCAGTTTCTTCCTCTGCTACTTTCTCTTTCTCACTACCTCACTTTCTCTTATGTTCACTCTCTTTCTCACTGGTCTAACCTCTCCCTTCTTCTTCTCTTATTCTATTCTATTCTATCTCTATTTCTCTCTGTTTCTCTATCAGTCACTCCCTTTTACTCCCACTCTATTTCACCTTTCTCTCTCTCTCTCTCTCTCTCTCTCTCTCTCTCTCTCTCTCTCCTTCCCCTGGGGTATTTGAGCTGTGTCTGTGACACATAATTAAATCGGAGCGCTACAATCCTGGCACTGTGCCCAGTAGCCAAGAGGGGACTGATGATGCAGATTTTCGGTTACACACTAGAGCACATGACCACATGACGCCAGGGAAAACAATGAACACATCAAGGCACCCGAACAACACAATGGCCTGCAAATAATATCCTCCAGTCAGCACGAAATATTAGGGCTATTCAGGAGAAAACAGGAAACAGACAATAAAAGTAGATAAACCGAGACAAAGAGTGATGTGCTAATGCAATGTGGGCCTTATCAAAATGATTTGGGCTGATGAAGCCCTGGCCTCCAATAAACTGACGTCCATGTTGCAATGGAGAGTAATGCCAAAACGATTACAACAGGACCATCAGTTACTATCTAAGTGTTTATGAAACGCAAATGGCCAGTCGCAATCAATACAGACATTATGTGTGATTATTGCCGTTTATCAGATCCTTGTTTACTTTGCTGTGATGGATCTCAGCTGCAAGGCTGTGTTCTCTCTCTCTCTCTCTGAGAGCAGAGACCAAGAGCAGCCTGTGTGTTTGTGTGGCTGTTAAGAGCTGTAGCCATCCCCAACAAACACGATTAAGCTGGACCGCTCGCCTACAGCGCCGAAACAAATGTCATTTATCCAAAATGAAGCTCGGTGTGCGGGCATACACACACACACACACACACACACACACACACACACACACACTCACACTCACACACACAGAGGCACACAGGGGTCAGCGCTTATACAAACACACATGAGATCACATTCCCAGTGACATACACCTCCTATATAAAAGTGCCAGTGTCGTTATTGGCCTGTCTGACTCAATAGTGCTTCATCCTCCCTTTCTCTCTCTCTCTCTCTCTCTCTCTCTCTCTCTCTCTCTCTCTCTCTCTCTCTCTCATGTCTATTAGAGCGTGAGCATCAAATTAGCCGAGCCGAGAGAATCCTCATGCTATCTTCCTATCATTCCTCCTCGAGGCAACCGATGGGGCACGTGTCTCCGGGGACGGGCGCAGTTTTCAGTAAACAACACTGACATTTTTATGCAAATAACCTTTTGATTAAACAACAAGGCTTAATATTGCGAGCCATTAAAAGGGGATGAAGGCACTGAACCTGTTCTAGTTTTTGCACACATTAGGTGAATACTAAACAGCATGAGTCCTTTGGGCATCACACAACCAGGCCTGGGTGAGCATGAGGATGATATAGGTGGATATTACAAAAACCATCCAATAACTTCATTTAACTTTAGTTATTATGGCTGAATAACAAAATGTAGACTTTACATGTCAATTCAGAATTCAGACATTAAAAGTAGACATTAAAAATAAAACATGTGTCTTCTTGTCTGTTCTTAACAATCTTTGAGGAAAGTGATCAGTGAAAGTTCTGATTCTGGTTGTTGGTTGATATACTACTGTGGCCACCTCGCAGGCATAATACCAGCATGTGCTATTTAAATTCCAATCTGTGCACAGAGCCAATCCACCAGCACTCTCAGGGGATGCTGAAGTCTCATCAAATCACACTTGTGTGTTGAACCCTGGCTTCTTGCTGTTGGCCGGTGGCACAGCGCTGAGGACCCGGACGCTTAAATATTTAACAGCTCTAACCACAGCGCGTACAGCATGACATCATGCCATAAAAACACAAGGCAATAAAAGAGAGAGACAGGAGGACAGAGGAGGATAGAAAGAAATGATGGGAGGGAGAGAAGAGAGGGAACACACACAGTGAGGAAGAGTGACAGAACACTGTCTGCTTTTACTGCTCTGAGTGATCTCACACTCACACTAGTGAGGGTTCAACTTTGAACTTTCCTCTCTGTGCACTGTGTCAGAGCATTCCACAACGCTCCACTCTCTGTTACCTGTCTGCAATGTGGTCACTGATTTTAATGAGATTCAGACGCACAGAGTCAAACACCCTCTCTCTATCTCTCTCTCTCTCTCTCACTCTCTCTCTTTCTCTCTGTCACACACACACACGAATGTAATAAGAAGCATAATGTTCCAGTCTATGTCAGGTCTGTGTGATCCAAGAGCAGGAGCCCCAAACCCAGCTGCCAGCATCTCTGGCTACTGTCTGTGTAAACATGAGACGAGGGAAGGAGGCAGGCTGCTCCGATGGAGATGATAAGAAGGAGGAAGAGAGAGGAGGAAGCAGCACAGTCTGTTCTCCTCAGAGGCATGTGTGTGTGTGTGTGTGTGTGTGTGTGTGTGTGTGTGCGCGCATCTTGGCTGCCACGGTGACATGAGACAGGTGAGACGGAGAGGAAACAAACGTTGCCCGATCACTCTGTAGGGAACTGGGTGGGACCACACAGGCACACGGGCATAGCACAGACACTCACCAACACAAGCTACTGTGGTATGTACACACACACACACACATACACTCACACACACACACACCACACACACACACACACACTCACACACACACACACACCACACACACACACACACACACACACACACACACACACAGAGCTTCACAAAAAAGAACAGTGTACAATCACATGTACACATTAATAGTCAACTATTAAAATCATAAAATCTTAGTAATTGCTCATATCAAAACCAAGTAAAGTTGAGCACAGTGAGCTGATAGCTGTAAGGCTCATGCAAACTCTCACAGCACAACACACTCTTTCAAATCATCAAAGTGCAGCACCAAGTACAAATTAACCACACACACACACACACACACACACACACACACACACACACAGACAGACAACAGAAATAAACAAAAATCCAAAGCAGAGACCCAGTCTTGGAAGCACTAGGAGTAATTGATGACTGTCCAGTCGCTTGACTGCCCTTTCCCTACATAGTGTTGTTTGGTGTAGAGTCAGCCAATAGCCAATGCAGAGAAAAGAGAATGAGACAGAGATAGATAGATAAATAGATAGAGAGAGAGAGCGCGAGAGAGAGTCTTCATTAGGGACCTAATTGATTCCCTTTATGAGTGTGAGAGACTATGAATGGTGTTCGACATTTCACCAAAAAACAGGCTTATATGGGCAAACCATTCAGCAGGCAGACGGGATTACAACAGAGAGAGAGAGAGAGGGAGAGGGAGGGGGAGAGCGAGCGAGAGAATGGGCCTCTCTTAACAGGGGGAGCATAATAGATACAGTTATGGATGTGCTTATGAATGTGGAGGCGTTTCGGATGGGGGAAAATGGGGGAAGAAGCTGTGTGAGACTGGGAGGAGGGGAGGGGGGGGGGGAGGGGTGGGGGGTGGGAGGTGGTGGGGGTGAGGGTGGAGGTTCCAATTCCATACTCCTCTCCTCCCTCTCTCTCTCTCTCTCTCTCTCTCTCGCATCTCCCCTCTTCTCCACTCCACCCGCAGAATTAAAGACTAATTGAATTACAGCTGAGTGATTAAAAGGCGGTGCGGGGGAGACAGCGGCAATCCAACACCACCCCGGTTAACCACCCCCCAACACACACACACACCCTCCCCAGCCCCCTTTTCTCCTCTCTCTCTCTTTCTCTCTCTCTGTCTCTCTCTCTCTCTCCCAACTCCACCCCGGTTAACCATCTCCCTCCCCACCCCCCCACCCCCCTTTCTCTCTCTCTCTCTGTTTTCCATGGTCCTTTCTGGAAAGGAGAGGAAGAGCAGGGAAGAGAAGTTGTGGGACGAGGGATGAGTAAAGGGAAGGATACAGATGGGAGGGTGGGTGGAGAGAGAGAGAGAGAGAGAGAGAGAGAAAGAGAGAGGGGGGGCTGGGGAGGGGGGGTTAACTAAGGTTTTATTGGGAGAGAGGGAGAGAGAGAGAGAGAGAGAGGTGGGTTAGGATGAGTGGTGAGAAGATGGAGGATGAGGAGGATTGGAGAAGACGTGAGGGGAGAAAAAAAATCAAAAAACAAACCTCCCACATAAAGACCTCCTTTCCCCAAAGAGAAGGAGACTCACTGGGAGAATATGCCAAGCAGGCAAACATGGAAACTAGACTGAGCTCTACTCTGACTGAATAATTCCCTTAGTAAATAAACAGACTCCATCCGTTTCCATTTGACAAGGCTTTGGGCTGTGATGTATTACTCTGTAACAGTCTGTATGAAAAACAGACCATGAGAATGCAGGATTGGCCTTGAGAGGAGGATGGCAGGACGTAGACGCTATAAATCTCTCTAAAGGTGACATCCACTAAGCAAAGTGACAGACAGTAACTACAAAGTCACCCCACATCATGCACCTTCTGTACATGCTTATGCACACACACACACACACACACACACACACACACACACACACACACACACACAATCAAACACAATCCTACACAAACCTGATCGCAGATTCATCAAGTCTTAGTGATGAAGTTAAAAGTGATCAGATTAGATTTCCTCCAATCCTGTCACCTGTGAGACGATCCTGATTGTGATTGGTGTACGCCACAGCTGAGGGTTTGTGATTAAGCAGCTCCTGTGAAGAGTGGTACCTCTCCTGTTTTGTTCTGTCTCTACTGCATGTCTGGGAACATGAACACGTTTCTT
Organism: Tenualosa ilisha; assembly: GCA_015244755.2. NCBI lineage: Eukaryota > Metazoa > Chordata > Actinopteri > Clupeiformes > Clupeidae > Tenualosa > Tenualosa ilisha. The sequence goes on from PYXC01000629.1 coordinate 6,797,911, forward strand.
TTTTTTTTAATTTCTAATTTTTTTTCCCCCTGAACTGGCCATTTATCATCACTCCCTCTGAGCAGCAACTCCATAGGAAGAAAGAAAGAAAGAAGAAAGAAAGAAAGAAAGAAAGAAAGAAAGAAAGAAAGAAAGAAAGAAAGAAAGGGTGGGAGGGAGGGAGGGAGGGAGAACAAGAAGTGAAAACATAAAAACAAAAACAAAATAACAGCTGTCAACGAGCAGTTACCATGGCAACCTGAGCTACTGGCTGCCAAGCAGCTACCACAGCAGGTAGAGGGTAGAGAGTAGAGAGAGAGGAGGGGGGAAAATAAAATTAAATAAATAAATAAAGGGAAAGAGAGAGAGAAAAGGAGGAAAGGAAGAGTTTTGAAGAGGCAAGAGGCATCTCTCTCCAAAAGGCCCAAATGTGACATGAAAGACTGCCTCCTCTCTGTCTTCTGCTGTGAACAACTCTTTCCAGGGAAGAGAGAGAGCGAGAGACAAAAAAATACAAAATCACATAGGGGAGGGTGAATGAAGGGTGAATGGAGAAGTGATTCTGGGATACGCGGTCTTTGTATGGCAGTGCAGATATGGATGGGGGGGTGGTGGGGGTTCTAAAACACAGACTCACTGCTACGCCAGCGCTGCCAGTGCGCTAATCCCCTGTAGCAGTGTGGCACCGGATTAGCCAGGGAACAGTGCGCCCACAGACAAACATATTGTTTTAAGTGCCAGCCTCATTTAACTTGGTGACAACAGATGCTCACACACCAGGAAAGAGTGGGGTCTTCTTAGCGCATGAGAGGAAAAAAAAATCCCTTCAAAAAGCAAATCCTGTGTGGTACTAATCTTCAGTCTTCTTCAGCTAATCTAATGAAATCTCCATGCCATTAACAGACATAAGCAGCAAGAGGATGGCAAACATTTCAAATTCATCCTGTTGTCACAGACACATTATCTACTGGTAATCCCAGGCCCAGAAGTGTAATACTCCAAACTGACAGCATATAACCACCACCTAACAATGTGCTGTGGGGAAACTGACTGTTATATGTGGCGCCCACTGCTTCCCTTTTGGAGTTTTAATTGAGGGTAGGAGGAATATTTTAGTAAGCTACCACATCCCACAGGTTTCAACTCATCACTAAAGGACGTGATGTGATCTCCCTTGTACAATTAACCCCCCGAGGTAGCACTAATCCAGATAATGAGACCCGGCCCAGCAGAGAAGGCAAGTGGCTGCCTGCAATCTGACGGCTGTGTCAGCGCACGTTTTCCCCTGCGCTGCTGCACGGCACATGTGGTGACGGGTGCCGTCGCCGTGATTAGGATCTCCATCAGCCTGACAAACTCTCATTTCATGTCATGCCGATTCCACGCTCATTTGCTGGAACTCTCTCGAGCGTGTCAGCAGCAGGCAATTATGAAACTTCAGGCGATTCCTCTCTGATACTGCAGACTTACGGGCTGAGATCCACTGGCCACATCGACCATAACACTCGTCGCGATTTCAATTCATTTTCAATGAGGAGCAGCGAATCGTCATGCAAAGCATCTTGGGAAGGTGGCGCAATGGCTTGGAGTAACTTCGTCACGTCAGAAGTTGGGCTCTGCTCAACTTTATGCAAATTAATCTGTCAAACACGACACCTTTAACCAATAAAAGCAGAGTGTTGTGCTTGTGCAGTAGAAATCAACCAGTCAGGAACAGCAAGGAGCAGCCAACTGAAATGACATACATCACATCCAAAACACAGGAGGCTTCGCGAAAATCTGAAGGAGCCAGAGAATCACTAACCTTAGACACAAGCTTAAAGACCAAGAAAAAGTTCACTTGATGGAGTATCACAGCACACTTTATAGATAGAGTATAACAGCATATCTGATCTCCATTTATGTAACATAACACACAACCATTTCTATGAACAAGCTACAGAAATCAATAGCCTAAGTGTACCAATGGGTAAAGGATATGAAAACATTATCATTATTGAACTGAAGAAAGCATTGCTGCAGGCTAAGCTATAAAGTTTGCATGCTATCATAGAGTCTATCATAATGCAGGCCTAATTTCCGACTAACTTTTCCGTCAAATTTCCCGACAAACTAGCAAGGAGGCAGAACAGCAGCACAGAGGCCTAGCACATGTCAGGGCTTGAACTCAGAGACATGTATGATCCCTTACATCCAATCCAAGTCTGGGCCTCACGCCAAAGAATCGGCCATTAGATAACCATTTCCTCATCACGAAGAGTGTAAGCTGCACAATGCGCTCACACACCTGAGACTGCTGAACAGATATAGAGCAGGTTGGTCGGGCCTGCTGCTCTTTCTGTGTCAGTCGCACAGCTGACAACCCCCCCACACACAATCCCGCCCCCCTACCAGTACAGCCAGCTGTTTGCCTGTCAGCTATGATAACATGAGCTCCATAAGCTACTAATCGTGCACCGCTGCCAAATTATCACACTCCTGCCAAATTGCTCACCAGAGCCAGGCCTTCACCACGAAGCCAAATTATGAACCATTAACCGCCAAAAAAAAGGGGGGGGGGGCCATAGCGATGCTGCATCCTCTTCTGCTGCCGCTAGCCAAAGACACGCTATAGCCAAGGGAAAAGTCCCGAGCCACATTGCTAATTGCAGTCAAATTGCAGCACCGAAAGCAGTCACAGAGACCTCATTAAAGGCAAGGATAATGGGTCCCATTTCAACTGCAAGGACCACAGGATTCACCACAGCCAATTTATAGCAGCACTGCCACGTCATCTGAAGTAAACATAGTGTTGGCATCTACAGTGGCACCTCCAGCCCTCCTGAAGTAAACATAGTGTGGGCATCTACAGTGGCACCTCCAGCCCTCCTGAAGTAAACATAGTGTGGGCATCTACAGTGGCACCTCAGCCCTCCTGAAGTAAACATAGTGTGGGCATCTACAGTGGCACCTCCAGCCCTCCTGAAGTAAACATAGTGTGGCATCTACAGTGGCACCTCCAGCCCTCCTGAAGTAAACATAGTGTTGGCATCTACAGTGGCACCTCCAGCCCTCCTGAAGTAAACATAGTGTGGACATCTACAGTGGCACCTCCAGCCCTCCTGAAGTAAACATAGTGTGGGCATCTACAGTGGCACCTCCAGCCCTCCTGAAGTAAACATAGTGTGGGCATCTACAGTGGCACCTCCAGCCCTCCTAAAGTAAACATAGTCTGGGCATCTACAGTGGCACCTCCAGCCCTCCTAAAGTAAACATAGTCTGGGCATCTACAGTGGCACCTCCAGCCCTCCTGAAGTAAACATAGTGTGGACATCTACAGTGGCACCTCCAGCCCTCCTGAAGTAAACATAGTGTGGGCATCTACAGTGGCACCTCCAGCCCTCCTGAAGTAAACATAGTGTGGACATCTACAGTGGCACCTCCAGCCCTCCTGAAGTAAACATAGTGTGGGCATCTATGGTGGCATCTTCAGCTATCAGAGGTTGGTCTAACTGTCACTGAGCCATGCTCTATGGGTAATCAACCAGCTGCCACAGACAAGAACAGAACACATAAATAAATAAATAGATAACACAATAGATTAATAGAAAACACAATAACTCTGACTTGCGTCTCTACATCCGCTGTAAAGTGAGCAGTCCTATGCACAAACAGACACACACACACACACACAAACACACATGCCCCCCCCCCACACATACATAAGAGCGCACACACACACACACACACACACACAAGAGCACACGCTCTCTATCAGCCAAAGCAATTTTTACATTTCGGTGCGGCAGAGTTGGAACAGAGTATCTATGTATCAGAGTATCTATAAATGAACATGAAGAATATGTGCACAAACTAAACACTGAAAAACAGTTCAAACAGACTGGCACAAAGACAGAGATGCCCATACTGACACACTGTACAGTCACAGGTCATTTCAGTTCTGATACTGAGAGTGAGAACTGCAGACAGTGGAGTGAGTGAGTGTGTGTGTGTGTGTGTGTGTGTGTGTGTGTGTGTGTGTGTGTGTGTGCGCGTGTGTGTGTGTGTGCACGTGCATTTGTGTGTGTGTTTGTGAGTGCTTGTGTTGTTAGAGGGCTACTCTGTAACCAACTCTGAATGCCAACATCCCTGTGCCCACACCACTGACCCATTACATCATCATCCCTCAAGTGTCCCCACAAACCCTATTCGGATATACACACTCACTTATTCACAGTCACTCACACTCACACACACACACACACACACACACACACACTCTAACACAGCCACAGGAGGAAATGAGAAAAGGGTGAATATAAACATGTCCAAAGATGAGGTGGCCTAGGGTGCGTGTGTGTGTGTGTGTGTGTGTGTGTGTGTGTGTGTGTGTGTGTGTGTGTGTGTGTGTAAGTGCGTTTGAGTGTAAGTGTGGATGTGTGGGTGAGTCTGTCAGTGAGTTGGCAAAGACTAGAGGGCACTAGCAAAACTATCTTACATAACGCTGAACCAAAGCCCCCATCAAGATAACTCAGGGGCTGGGAAAGCCAAAGCCATTCCGTCCCACACTCCCCCGTCATCCTCTCAAAACACACACAGTAAAAGCAGGGCACATGTGAATTTGAATGTAGATGAGAAAACACAGGTGTGTTAAAGACATCACAAACACACTCTCAAAAACGTCACATGCAGTAAACACATATACAAACATAAAGACTCATTACCATCAGTACAAGATAAACATGATATAAGCACATGTTGACTTTACTAAACTGATGCAAACATCATATAGACAAATACACAAACATTTATCATGGTTAAGCCGTGGAACATTGACATGAATATACATTGATGTATGCTTAAGACAAACAGATCTCAGGCACAGACTGGCATAAAACTGCCAGTACACACTCACACACAAACACACACACACACACACACACACACACACACACACAAGAGCACACACACTCTCCATCAACTGCCTACCTCAACGCCACGGCCCAGATGTCTCCTCTCCCCTGGGCCCGGATTCCACGCGTGCTCAGCACCAGTAGCAGCCTAACAACACACACAATTATACCCCTCATTACCACAGCCAGGCCTGGAGAAGGAGACTGGAAACACCCAATGCCCCCCCAACCCCTCCAGCCCCCTTTGTGTGCTAATCTCACCCCATGCTGGCGCAGGTGGTGGCCTGCATTGTTTATGGGGGTGGCCGGGGCAAGACCCCCTTGGCAAGGCCCTGGTCTCAGTAGCTGGCTGGGGGACCAGTCGCGGCCAGATTACAGCCGAGTAATCCACTGTTTGTCTGACACTGCCTCTGATCCCTTAATCCAACCAGCTGCCTGACGGACGAACGATCCAACCATCAAGCAGCCCCGGCATCACCATGGCGGTCAAAACCAGAAGTCAACTTAAGCCAGTGGCGCGCACACACACAAGACTGCACAGGCGATGAAGACCTAAGTAGGCATGTTTCTCTCGGGGCTGACACACTCGGTGATTTTAAAAGTAGGCTACAAAATAACAGAGGTCTACTATAGAAGAGAACCTCCCTAGAGAACCAGAGAACCTCACTAAAGAACCTCCCTAGAGAACACATGGTCCACTTGGAGATCAATACATAGACCTAAAAAAAGATCTTTCAGATGGAATTTACATCAGGGAATATGGATTTAATGTTGCATTGGGGTATTCAAGTCAGTATCTTACTGAACCTTTGCCGTGAACACACACTCTGGGAGAGTAAATATCAATATGATGAGAAACAAGTTAAAGTGACAGACACACACACACACACACACACACACACAAACACACACAAACACATTAACAAACATGTACTGGAGACCACACTTATTGAGGAGACACTTCTTATTAGGGAACTGTTAGGAAACAAATCCTCATTCCTCTGCGGGAGTCAGTGGGTTTACAGAGAAGCACAGAACACAGGTTGGAAAAGCCATCACACACCACACAAAGGACAAGCTATTTATTGGCATCCCTCTCCATCTGGAGACGATAGCATGTGATAATTAAACTCTGCCAATTTTTCACAAACACACAAACACACACACACACACACACACACATACACACACACACACAGGGGGTTGTGGGGAATGAAAAGTGTCCGCAGCTCTGGTGGTCTGTCAGCACACACTGTGGGAGACGGCAGACTGGCTACAAGGACAGCAGCATCGGCTGTCACCAGAGATGTCACTGCCACTCACAGATGAAGCCCCCAGGGATAACACACACATACACACACACACAGACCTCAACAGCCAATGAGTCTCTCAACTGTCCTTGCCCACCCACTTGCCTTCTATCTGTCTACCAGACAGTTTAACACACACACACACACACACACACACACACACACACACAGTCACACTACTAACCCCCACCATCTCCATTTTAACAGACCTCTGGCTCCATTTCCCAACGCTTCAATTAGAGACATGCTAGTAACGGCAACATAATAATGGGTTAGTGCACACACGCAATGGAGCCTTTGACAAGCTATTTCATTCAGAAGGGAATGGAAACACTTGCTTTGAAAATCACCTTGGTTGAACACTTTACAGCAGCTACACACATAATAAGCCCAAGGATGGATCTCATTTTCTCTTTCTCCTGATATGAAAGCAATACAATTTCACAGCATTGATACGAGAAGTGTGCTGCCTAATTAGCCTAGCTGATGCTCCAGCCTAGGTTTTGCTGTACTTCAAAGAGAGCAGGATAGTGGCACACCATACAAATTTCATTTTAAGATTTTAAGCCAAAAAACAGATTTTCACCATGGAAGAGGTTGGAGAGGTTTTTATAAGACAAGTTATAGGTTCCCCGTGGATATAAACAGTATGCTGTTTCTCATCTATCTGCCGTGGGGTTCCTTTATAGTGCCATGTAGGTATGCTCTCACACTTCAATAAAAGTCAGTGTCTCCCGTCGCATGTGTCGGACACGTGTGTGTAGTCTGCAGTTATCCTCCCAAAAACCTGCAGATGTGTGCACAAACATATATGCACACACACACGCACACACACACACACACACACACACACACACACAGGCTGTCTGGGCTGCCCCCCAGACAGCCCAGCTTAAATTTGCTCTCTTA
>PYXC01000629.1:6815000-6817500 GCA_015244755.2 Tenualosa ilisha
ACACACACACACACACACCTCTCACTCTCCTCTCACCAGTGGCCTCTGAAGCCTCCAAAGCCCTTTTCGAGCTCCTCTTCCTGCCAGATCAATCCGATTCTTATTCAGTGAGTCTCTCTCTATCACTCTGTCTCTTTCTCTCTCTCTCTCTCTCTCTTCTCTCTTCTCCTCCTCCCCACATCTCGTATGATGAGGCACTTGGCACTCAGTAGCTTTGTCTGGGATTTCCTGTGCACCGAAGAGCAGACATTAGCGAGAAGGAGGGACAAGGGGAAAAGTGTGTGTGTGTGTGTGTGTGTGTGTAGTATGTGTATTTGTGTGTGAGAGAGAGGGAACAGAGAGCTCGAGCACTCTGTCTCAAAGGAGACGAGAGGAAGCCAAACAGGGTGTCTCTGTCCTCTTGTTAATGGACGGATCAGTGAGGGTCACCTCCACTAAGGCACCAATGAAGCGCTGCACACACACACACACACACACACACACATAAACTTTCTAATCTCCTCACATTACACCTCAACACTCCACCCCACACACCACTCCATTCTCCTCTACACAGAGCCACAGAAAGAGGTAGAGAGAAGAAAGAGAGAGAGAGAGAGAGAGAGAGAGAGAGGGAACGAGAGAGAGAGAGGGGGATGAGGGATGAGTGAAGGAGAGGAGGATATGGAGTGGAGTAGAGAGAGTGTATTAGAGGGAGAGAAGCAGATAGGCAGAGGCAAGACAAAGGATACACAGAAAGTACACCTTGAATAATGGCTCCCCATTTTTGAGCTGGTGGTGTTAAAGGGTAATTAAAGTGAGAGTAAATGGATCACATAACAGAGGAGGAGCTCGTTTGTTGTGTTGGAGGGCCCCATAGGCCACAGGCCATTTAAGCAGGAGCAGAAAGACACCACACCACAGCAAAGAGAATTAAGGGTCCTACTGGCTATGTGGATAAGGCACTAAACAGCAGAAATGCCAACAAGCGTTTTGAGCATCATTGATGATCTTGATGAGTGTAGGATGAGTGATGAGTGCTTCTGAACTGAGAGGGAGAGAAAACCAAAAAGCAGGTAAGCAGATATCTTAAGGCACGCTGAGGCCAAGAGAGGTAGGTTGTATACTACACCGCAGGACAGACAGGCCTCTGCAGAAAGACCCAGAGAAAGAAAGGAGAGAAACAGACAAGCGAGTGTGAGGGAGGTGTAGAGGGAGCCATCTTTGCTAGGGGAGATGAAAAAAAAAAACATTTCAGCCAAAGCCCAGGGGTCTGTCCGGAGCAGACTTCAGCACCAGGATGATGGATTACATGCATGATACAGGAGATATACGTGCTCTCCTCAACCCCACCCCCAACCCCCTCAACACCTCCCTCTCACTGCTTCAGCCTCGGACAAACTCTTCCACAGCACCTGCTAGGACCACAGTCCCCATACACATACGCACACACACACACACACACACACACACACACACACACACACACGCACGCACGCACGCACACACACACGTCGATCTGCCACCGCTGGGAGTTTCATATCTACTTAATTAAAACACAGAGCGAGACACGGAGTTCTTTCTGCTCCTCTGTTGAAGGAGAGTAAGAACAGAGAGAGGTGGAGTGGTGGGGGGCTGAGATTGGATGGAGAGAGAGAGAGAGAGAAGCAATCAAATGATAAAGAACAAAAAGCATGCTCTGGTGGTGTTTACTGAAGGCTCTATCTGTCTAATATTTGCTCCGTCGCGCCTACCCTGATTTTTTTTTTTTTTTTTTTAAATCAAGACAGAAACATTGCAAAAGCCGAGAGAAAAAAAGCTATATTTTCCTCAGGAAGGCTGCCAATTACATACTCACTCACACACGCACATACACATACACATACACACAGAGAGAACACGACCTGCACATCAAAAGCATCTCCTTCAGAAAAACTTCAGTAGGGTATAAAAAGAGAAGCCACCGGGTCTCACAGCATCCTCTCTCTCTCTCTCTCTCTCTCTCTCTCTCTCTCTCTTTTCTCTGTCTCTCTCCCGAGCCAGTAGGCACAGCATGATGTCTCTTCAGTGGGTTGAGAGGTGATGTGACGAGGAGGACGAGCCGGTGAACTCCAGAGAGTGAACTTAAAAGTGGAAGAGACAAGGGCTGGGAACACACTGGTACCCAATCAAAGAGCAAGGGAGAGTACACACACACACACACACACACACACACACACACACACAGAGAGCACCCTTCACTTCACGGGACAGTCAGGAGTTCAAGGAGGGCATGCTGGGAGTTTACCCACAATCCCCGTTGACATGGAAACACCGCACTCCGCACTCTACACTCCACACTCCGATGTAGTGAGTTCACAGGAAGGAAAGAAACACTCACACACACAAAGATATAAGCACACACACACACACAAAAGGAACTAAGAAATACCGCAACACACTTCTGCTAAAGCTGACCCCGAAAACCCACAAACACAAATGAAACTGCCTAGCACAAATTATTAATCCTTGTGTTACAAGT
>PYXC01000629.1:6820000-6822500 GCA_015244755.2 Tenualosa ilisha
ACGCTCCTGCACGCCCCATACATCATCTGCCCGCAACAGAGACGCCCAGAAGCACCCAATCCACACCACACCACCACCACCACCCAACCACAATCACAACCACCACCTCCACCTCCACTGCCCAGAAACAGGACGAGCTCTGTGTAATGTGTACCTCCAAAGAGCACGTAAAAAGACGCCATCTAAACTACGCACAGGAGAATGTACGAATTATTCGAATGTTGTTGGAAGATGAGTTTATGGAAATTTATAGACCACTTTCCCATAAGGCAAAATTCATGCTATTTTCAATTCCCAGGAATGAGTAATGGAGTGCTAACCTCTCTCAGCGGTAACATCGTAAAAAAGAAAAGCCTCACACACACACACACACACACACAAAGCCAATAGGGTCTGATGGGAAGGCGTGCCTTGGGAATGTGTTGGCATGACCTTGGGAATAATTCCCATTTCAGAGGGAATCAGACCAATGAGGAGCGTGAAGTGAGAGAGCGCCAGTCTGGACTCATTTTATCATTCCCTCTCGGCTCACACCTCACGACTCCGCCGCTAACAGTTTTACGGCACAGGAGGGAACAAAAGGGCGAAAAAAAACACTCCCGTGTTCAAAGCGTGTGACTGCGAAACCTCAGTTGAGCGAAACAACATAGATATCTAGCGGATATCTTTTTTTTATCTTTCCATTTAAAGCTCTTCATCTTTCCGTTTTTATGGGGAAAAGATTACAAATGACGATATTTTAATACAGTCTGATTTCACTGGCAAGCGTATCATGTGGGGTAGATAGATCCTGTGCTTATCCTTGCCTCTCATCTCGTTTGGCTTGACTGCAATCAGGCCTTTACATGAGGGAAGCTCCATCATGCGAAATGCAGTTAAGGCCCAAACATATTAGATTTCCTCACCGCCCCTCAGTAGATACGATCTCCAATATAAAGTTATCTGCTCCTGACTATGGTGATGCTTCACTGAGCCTTACCATCATCATCAATTCTCCTCGCCGCACCGCAGCAGACCACCGCTCTCATAGGTCAGCCACTTGGGACATCTCTCCAACAAGCTGAGGAGCACTCTGATTGGCTGAGGTGATGTTCTTCATTAGAGGACCACTTGGACAAGTACCCGCACGGAAGGTTCTAGAACATTAGATGATGAATGAGTTCCGACCACACATGCTGCCCCTACCCCCCTCAAATGACGCGCGCGTACACGCACGCACGCACGCACGCACGCACGCACACACACACACACACACACACACACACACACATTCACACCAACCCCCCTTGAATGAGCACTTCCCATCTACTGCTAGTAGGGAAGAGGATTTTAAAGAGGCAGAAGAAAAGGAGACAGTACACGGCTCTGCCTACAAGCCTCTCGTCCCTCTTCACATTGTGAGGCTGACAGAGAGGGACCCAGGCTGCTTCACGGACAAATTAGCCACTCTGGATGGCCAAGTGCTTGATTAGCATTCGGCACAAGGCTGCTCTGTGCTCTCTGGCACCCTCCACGGCACTGCGGCCTGACCTCCAGCGCCTTTCACAGAGCAGGGCACGCATACACACACACACACACACACACACAGACACTGAGCATTGACAGAGAAAGGCTCTGTTGCCAAACACACACACAAACACACACACAACACACACACACACACACACACACACCACACACAGGATTTGCTTCTGTAGCATTACCTGACCACAAAGAGAGAGAGAGAGAGAGAGAGAGAGAGAGGGCTGACGGAGAGAGAAAAAGAATGAAAAGCCTAAAGACAAGTGTAAACTGGAGACAGAGACAAAGAAAGGGAGAGCCAAACAAAGAAAATGAGAGAGAAAAAAAGAGAGAGAGAGAGAGAGAGAGAGAGAGAAAGAAAGAGAGAGAGACATACATTTAAAGATCTCCTAGGCCCTAGTGGGCTGTGAGAATGGCTTGTATCTGCAGGGAGTATAAATAGCATCAGGGCCACCCCCTCACTTTCAGAGTTTCAGGTGAGGGAGTCTTAGAAAATACAGATGATTTGGCACTTGGGCCAAAATCCTGTTGAGACTGTTAGACCGCATGTGGTTTTCTCACTCTCTGTCTCCCCTTCTCTCGCTCTCCGTCTCTCTCGTTCTCTGTCTGTCTCTCTGTGAGCTCTCCGGGTGGGGGGGGAGGGGGGGGGGGCACTAATCTTCCTGCTGATAAATGTACTGCATTGAATTTCATTCTGTCTCTCCCCATGAGCTTAAGAATATATTTGACACTGTTTGGAAGTATGACGCCAAAGACGAAAACTGAGGAATTCTACAGAAAACAGAAAGCAGGGGTGAAGGGGTGCATGGAGACAGCTCAGCTTTTGGATGTGAGAGAGGGAGAGAAGGATGGAGGAGAGCAAGAGAGAGAGAGAGGGGGGAGGAGAAGGAGACGGAGAGAGGGATGAGAGGGTAGAGAAGGAGAAAGGGAGGAGAGAGAGAGAGGAGAGAGAGAGAGACAGGCAGAGAGAGAGAGAGAG
>PYXC01000629.1:6827500-6885000 GCA_015244755.2 Tenualosa ilisha
ACACCCCACCCCTCCCCGCTCTTGTGCAGGACAGTCCTCCCCTCCCCTTTTGTGCTAAGGCAAGCACTTCTCAGTGGCAAACGGCTGAAATTAGGGGAGAAGAGCAGAAAGAGGAGGAGGAGGAGGAGGAAGAGGGATCTTGTTTTCCCAAATTGCTGGCACCCAAGCCCATTGTTAGCAGCTCAAGAGGAAGGTGTAAGGAGACAAGAGAAAATGCATTTAACCTTTTAAGACCCTGACATCCCTCTTCCTCCTCTTCCACTACAACATCATCCCTCCATCCTTATCGACACAGAGGGACTATTGCTGTTGCTCAGAGGGCAAAGAAGAGAGGAGAAAAGAATAATGGCTGCCTTTTGTGGAAGATGAGTAGCATTCCTTCTCTTCTCTTCTTTTCTCTTCTCCTCGGCATTGTGGGATTGCTTGAGGAGTTGTGATGGGTTCTGTAGTGAAGCTGTGCTGAGGATGGAGTTTTGGATGGGTTTGGGGTGAGGAGGTGTGTGTGTGTGTGTGTGTGTGGTGTGTGTGTGTGTGTGTGTGTGTGTGAGCATGCAAGGCCTTCACTCAACATCAAAGCCATTCAGAAGTGTAAGGAGGATGGGTTCCCCCTGTCAGCCTGATGTTGCTATGATGAAACAAGTCAGACACATTCAGACTTGCGCTTGCGCACACACTCACACACACACACACACACACACACACAAACTCACACTCACACTTACACTCAAGCGCACACAGACACACACACACACACACACACACTCACATATTTAAGACTTTTCCCCCCTGGCAAGACATGCAAGCACCAATCTCTCATCCACATTCGTCTTCTTCCACCCTGCCACTGATGACACCACCCACATCCCCAGCACAGCTGTCATCCACTCCCATCCTCCGTCAGACCCTGGCTCAGCAGCCCTGGAGCCTTCAGTGGGGACAGACAGAGAGAGAGAGAGAGAGAGATAAAGAGAGAGAGGGGAAAGAGAGAGAGAGATAAAGAGAGAGAGAGGGGAAGAGAGAGAGAGAGAGAGAGAGAGAGAGAAAAAGAAAGAGAGAGGGGAAGGGGGGCAGCAAAATGCCAACTGCAATGATGTAGGCCTATATGGGGCCCTGTGTAACACTGACCCAAAAGAACACTGTTCTGGACACTGCTAAGGACATGCTAAAGCAGTGTAGTGTAGTACGATGACACCGCGACACAGTCAGTTCACTGGAGTGTAATTCATTTAAAGATTATCCTGACTTGTTTCATTACATTTTAATCAGCAGTGATTACCCATGGAAATGAGGCTAAATTAAGTCTGCTTTGTGCTTGATTGTGGTTTCATTGGCCAGCCAATAAAAAGCATAACCGTGATTTCTATTAGAATAGTTTTATGTTTAATGCTAAGTAAATGCAACTGGTAACAATCTGTCTGCCCTAAAGGTACCAAACAGCTTCTCAAGGCCCAGAAGAAACCAAAGCTCTTCTTACTGAGTATTTCCAGAAGGTTGGGGCAGTTAAGGGGGGAAACCTTCTGTGTGTGGACATAAACCAGGTCTGGAGACAGCCAGCGAGACATGGGGGAGGATGCAAGAAACCCTCCCCAGGAAGAGTCACTCTCCTCTGGGCGAGCCAGCGACTCATGGAGTTGGGATCAATAGCAGCGAAGAGCGGGTATTGATTACGTGTGTACGTTATATGAGTCCTGTGAGTTTTATGGTGAGGGAGGGCCTTGGTGGTTTGGAATGGGGGGTGGTTGGTGTGTTGTGTGAGGATGGTGTGTTCAGAGAGGAGGAGGTTTGTGGGCTGAGGTGAGTTAATGAGAATATAGTGATGGTGCAGGCATGGGGGAGAGAGAGAGTGTGTGTGTGTGTTTGTGTGAGTGCGGGGGTGGTGTGGGAAGATGGGAATAACTAATTAGTCCCCGGCGCAGGTAATTCCATATGTGAGGATAACCTCTTCCTCCCACTCCCCCGTATGAGGTCATTGCCTGTCGCCAGCTTCTACAGACACAGAAGAAGAGAGAGCTCTGGGAAGCCTATCCCGTGTGTTATCCTTGTCCACCCCTGGGAGACTGGCACCTGATAGGATCCAGCTCAGGCATCTGATATCCGATATTAAAGCCCAGAGCCACTTCAACCACATGCTCATCCCCAGTAATGGAGACATGTTCATTCACAGCCCAACCAAACACTGAGAGAGGAGGCCTGTTTAGGCCCAGCAGTGCTTTTCACATCCATTGATCAAGGAGATGTTTGCCTTAGCCTTGTGGGGATGCTCCAAGCCAAAGGACAACGAATAACACATGTTCCTGCAAAAAGGTCCAATTACCCGCATAGGAATTAAACGGTCCAATTAAAGAGGAGCTTTTGAGAAAAAAAACATTTCCTGAAGGGATACTGAAACATGACATCCCATCAGAGCTTTCAGCAGCTAGGCTCATCTCACTTAAGAGTCGGATGCACCTGAACTAAATGCCTTGCGGGCATTTTCAACCTCAACAACATCATTCCAGATTTCTTCCTTTCTCTCTCTCTCTCTCTCTGTCTCTCTCACTCGCTCTCTCTGCCCAATATTGCCTTCTGTGCTCAAGCAGGTTCTCCACCTGCTCAGTTGACATGCGTACGCACACACACACACACACACACACACACACACACACACACACACACACACACACAATAACCTCCCCCACTCTGCCGGCAGACGTAGCCACATTGAAATGCAGCATGCTCACCTGCACATTGCTAAGGCCAATGGGTGACAGGAAATCATTCAGTGATTCATTCCGGCTCATTCTCAGCTGATTGCATTGTGGGAGAAAGCACATATGGAAATCCACACACAGGACAAGGGGTGATAAAAAATACAACGGTTGGTTTCAATTCGGGGCAGACCCGGCCGGGGGACTGGAGTAAATTACAGCTTAACAGCAGGCAGTCGAAATCAGTTCAATCTCTAGGTCCCTTTCACTAAAACTGGCCTATTTCTGAACATTCACTAAAATATACCTTACGAGTGACAGAAAGGAACCAAAATATTATCCTTGAAGAATCTTGGGGGATTCATTATACTGTATACTTTTACTTAGTCATCACTAAGTGAAAATCTATATGTGAGAGATAGACAAACAAAAAGTATCAAATGTACTGTCAAAACCGGCCTACTTGGAAAACTACATGGAGTCTTAAAATCAATATTGATAACACTACAGGAAAATCCATGAAAGGCTTTGGGTGATGGAAAAGAAACATGTATTTATTTCCCTGCCCAGACAAAAAGGGCAAGAGAAACAAGCACCATTCTCTTGGTCACCTTGGCCAGTCCATTCCCATATCGCCACGGGCACCAGAAATGACTAGTTTGCTTTTTGCCCAGTGACATCCGTCACAACACACACACACATACACACACTTCACATTTCATACAATCCACGGGATTCCCAGAGGTATGCCATGTTCCCCTCTGGCTTCCCCCGGCTTCTCTGTCTAGGACCCACGTCTGGTGCCTTGGCGATTAAGCTTCCCTTTGGAGGCTTCCTTAACACAGGGGGAGGGAATCCGGGAAAACTCTCACCTCACACACCAGGGTACGAATGGAAAAAAAGAAAATGATAGAGAGAAAGCGGGAGAGGGGGAGCGAGGGAGGGAGGGAGGGAGGGAGAGAGAGAGACAGGGAGACCCATCTTCACCTTATCCCAGCTTATCAGTGGAGAATTCCTGGAGTGTAAAATAGAATTCTGGCGGGCTCTTGCTCGACAGCCGTGGGGGGGGGGGGACACGAAAAGCAAGAATAGGGGAGGCCCAAGCATGAAATTCTGGAGCATTACATCTCCAAACCCTCTTCCCAACACTGACTGGGGGGCGCAGATAAATACTCCACACCCTCTTCCCAACACTGACTAGGACCCGCAGATAAATACCACAGCCATTTTTGAACAGCTCCGGGCAAACTGGGAACTCACCTAATTATAACAAGGAGGCACAAAGCATCATGGGTAGTGGGGTTGGAGGGGTGGCTTGTGGTGATTCTTGCTCCACGGAGCAGGGCTCCGTTTACACTTCCTGGTAATAAATGACTTGGAGACGGGCTATTTGTCATTTTGAGAGCTTGACTTTTATCTACTAATTTATGCATTTGTTTATTTATTTACATGCCCGTGCACACTATCCCTTGTCTGCCATGGAAAGTCTGGAGCAGCCCCTTGGTGACTGCCCATTTTTCATCGCTTCATGTCACAGGAAAAAAATATGGCGCTAATTAATAGAGCACCATAAAATATGTGAAAATTGACTACATTAAATGAGCGACTCTGACTTATCACATGATAAGATCCATAATGCTGAGGAGACAGAGCTATTAGAGGCAGACAGATTAAAAGACATAATCTCTCCTTTCAAACCAATTTATTCAAATGACTCCCTGCCAGCTGAATTCTCATTTTCTAGCTGAACTGAAAGGTGATAATTGAAATGATTCACAAGTCAGTGCTCTTGTTCAGCACTTCACAAATGCACTGTGAAACAGATGAACAAATTCCAGAGGAAAAGGAAGATAATGACACAAAGGCACAGAATTCCATTTCAGGAGCATCATTCCGACAATTCCAATTAAAGATGAATTTGTCTCCATATTGACCAAAAGACATCGCCTCAGTGCGTATCTATCTAGCCTGTATGTGGACAGCCTTGGTCTACAGGACAAGCTAGGGATGGGCCAGGGGCCAGTCATAAATCCCATCACTGCGGGAATGAGTCTTCACACCTGCTCACTGCCAAACCACGGCCACCAATCCAGACGCAAACAGATCAGGGCCGGTGACCCACAATGAGAGGCAAGACCTCATAAATGTTGAGCTTATGGTAACGTGCTCTATAGAACGGAAGGACACTTTAAAAAGAGAACAGCAGCAGCCAATCACCAGGCAGGTAAACATGCATGCCCATACCAAAATATAGGCAAACAGCAAAAAAGGATTTGGCTTGTGGTTATTTAATATGGCGATGGGCTATTAGATTTTTTAGCAAAAACCAGATCCTGTCATCAATCCCTTTAGCCTCAGTAAGGATGGAGGTTGGGCGAAGCCAAGGTGTTAAGAAAGCAAACTCGCAGCCCTGGACTCCCATGGCCCAAGCATGGCCGTCCAACCAGCCTGGCCACCTGTCCTCGGCCAGCCCCGGTGCTTGGGGACAGTGGGTCTGACAGATGGCGCTTGGAGCCTACCAGCGGCCTGGGCTGCCGGCCCCACCCTCTGACCCGTATACCCAAACCCCCAAATCCGAAGCTTATCAGTGCTGCCTGGGTGGACAGGCACAATCTCTGTGGCCCACCACCACGCCACTCCACGCCTCCCAACCCTCCCACTCCCTCTCCTTCACAAATGGCTCCGCTCCTTTGCTCACTGCTCATGGAGGCCTGCAGAGGCCGATTAGGCTACCTGCTTCACTGGGCTGATGCACAGGGGCACAATGTGGTGCACCACGACGAAAACCATGACGAATACTAACGGCCTATTAAAAACGCACATTTGTTTAATTCATGCAAATTTTTTAATGAGAAGATCTTCAAGCTACACACACATAAAGCATGCTGTAGGGCACATCAATACAATAACACATTTGGGCCACAAAAAGTAACAAATCTACTGTGTTCTCATGCTCCTCTCCACTCATTTTCATTATTGCAACAAGGGCTTGAAGCCATTAAGTCTGAATCAATGCCTAACGGCTCACAGTGTAAATAATCAAAGGCTGAGGCCCACAGATATTATGTTCAGCTAGTTCCTCAGATATGAGAGGTAGGGGCCTATGGCATGTGCAATCAATCAAAGTTGTCAACAACAAAACATGGCTCTCTTTCTCTCTGGGAAACGTGCCAGGGTTGCATTATATTACTTACAGAGGAGAAGAGGGAGTGCACTGAAAAAGCGATTACTCTGTTTAATGGAGATCTTAAACTGCCGTTGATATTCTATGTCAGAGAAGCACTTCATCACTGAATACAAGACCCATCAGCACAACCCAACTAATAGTCCAATGTGATAAGACATAAACGAAACAAGCCAAGGTCTACATTACACAATCATACTGTTAAAATTTCATTAGTCTCGTCGATGGTGGTTGCATGATGGTTGTTTGGTTTCAGTGACAGAAAGTCCTGGGAAATCTCTAGAGCGCTTTAAGGGGTTAAAAGCACCATTAGCACAGATGCTGTCCCCTAAGTGAACAGCAGGTTGGAAAACCTGATGAGTGCAAACAGCCTAAATGACCTTTGCCATATGTTTCAACAGAGACACAACTGTCCTGTCACAAAGAACAGCAGCGACACACTGTAAAAGAGACGCTTTACACAAGATAGTACTAGCAGTATAGTAGTTAAATGTCTGACACAACAATAGCATCTACAGCACTTCTCATTAATGCCCCAAAGGTGTCCGAATGGAAGTGCTGCTGCAGTAAGAGCTGTTCACAAATTAATTGGTCTGTGAGATTAGTGGTTGCCCTCAGACAAAAGCATTAAGGCTGCCATAGCTTGCATGATCTAAATAGTCCTCATTAATGCTATTTCAGGGGGTGCCTTCAGTTACACAATCATGCTTACACACTGTACACACATACCCTAAGATCCTGCTCAATTTTAAAATGAGATTGGTTATGGCTCCATTCCAAAAATGAGAATCAGACATTTTTTTGTTAATCTTCCCCCAGACCCTTTGGCATTTAAATTTCCCAGGAAAACTGAATGGTCTCTCGCTTAATAGGAAATAGCCTTTAGATAGTTACCTCTCAAAACAACACTCCTCTCTGTATATGTCCCTCATTTTTCATCTTTAAACCAATGTTTCATTTGCATTATTCTCCTTCCTTTTGAACTGTTTGCAAACCAAAGTCAACACAGCCTACGGTTTCTCCGTATAGCACCTATGACAGGCCATATTAATCAAACCGTATCCATGGCAACCTCGTACGAGGTCAAACAATAGATCAAGTCATACATTCACAAACCCTTGTCTTTATAATTCATTTATTATCTTTACCGAGACCTGGAAACAATCTGCTATCCATCAGCTATCTCTAGAGAAAGACCAACACATCTTTCATTTCATGGGTTCTTAGTATGGATTAAAAAAACATGGGATCTTTGCAAGCACGGCACAGTTCATTCTGGACTTCCATGAACCCTCCAACACCCCTGTTTAATTGTCATCACCTCGTGAAGACAGGACTTGAGCTTGGGCACCAGGGCTGTTCCAAAAATAGACGACGATGGCAGCGCAAAGTGCAAACTTAGTTGGAGGGATGTGGCAGTTCAAAGGCTTTTAGCAGGCTGACACACGCACAGAGTTAGAGCCTTCATTTACACATTTGGGGCGGACTGCTGAGCAGCAATCACAAGGTGCCGAGTGAGAAGCGGGGGTATTTTTATTACCTGTGACCCCATTTTCACATCCCCGTTGAACCCCATCAAAATTCATGTGCAAGTACTGAGCAAATAAACCGAAAAATTTGGCAAGTGCACATCAGCGCTCCGACATCAGGCAACTCCACAGTGACAGGCCAAGCATAATATCCCTGTTGGCATTTCACTGGGCCCTTGCAAAAAGCCATACAGACTCTAAGTGAAAAACCACTTCTGAGTAGGGGATATCAAACCAAACCACTCGAGGGTACACATATATAACCTAAATATATAAAGCTCCGGATGTCTTCCACATAGATTATCATACAAAATATATGCCACAGACTGGGGTTAACTAGGGTAAAACCTCTGTAGAAAATGCACAAAGATATCTCAACGGTTCTGATCGTGATATCTGAGCAACAGTCCTGAAGTGACCACAGAGCCTCAGAGAGGAGGGGGCTTCCCTCACATAACATAATTTGCTCATTTAGTTTGCAGAGAATATGAAACTGATTCCAGTTCTGGGTTGGAGAGACTGCAATATTACATTGAATTTCAATTGATGAATAACAATACTCCACTGGGGTTTGTGGATTTGAAAAACTGAGGCTACCGTGCGTGTGTAATACTCCATCAGGCAGACACATGCTAGACTCGCCGCTTCAGCAAATGGATTTCTAGTCCTAACAATGGTTTCATAGTCTGCCCCCTCAATCATATTAGTGTTCACTGAATGACAATCATCTGAACATCTGAAGAAAATAAAATCCAAACAGAAGGATTGGGGGGGGGGGGGGATCCAATTACTTTAGCAACCCAGACAACGTGTGTAGACCAGGAGTATCTGTAAAATCTATCCAAAGCCAGGTAATTGGGGAGGACCGTCGCCTGCAACCTATTCTACAGAAGGCAACAGCGTTTTACAATGGCCTATTCCTCCTCTAGGCACATCAGCACCTCAAGAGTGCTCTAGTTTATTAAGGATCAACGGCTGCGTCGCACAGCAGCAAAGACAACAGCCACGCTGTCTCCCTCCCCTGAGCATTGAAAGCCTCCCACGGTAATGATGTCAAAGTTGGAAACCGATGCTGACTTAAAAGGGTAAGCCTCCCTGCGAAAGCCAGGAGATGCCACCTAGAGCTCCTCACAGCTGAAGACAGTCGTAGCCATTAGAGTGGGGGTCTTCTGCACTGTGAGAGGAAGCTGCAGATGTGTGCCGTGGCTTATTTGTTTGTGTGGAAAGACTTTTTTATCTTCAAGCGCAACACAGGGAGCAGAACTCAACTGCTGTCAGAAAAGGACTTAAAAATACACTTTACTCTTATGGATAGCCAATGTAATTACACTGCATGTTAACATAGCATCAGTATTAGGACTGCTATTTCTATACACAAGAGATGGAGCACATAACATCACAGAACTTCTTTACAAACAAGTCAACAAGCCAAAAAAAAATTAAAAATCTGCAACACTAGTCTGCTCAGCCACCAGTTCTTAATTACCTCTCATCACTTCTGGTTTTCAGCAGCTTTGCCTTAGGTGGTGGCATCCTCTAAAGGAATCCCGTCTTTGGAAAACTAGAAAACAGCAGCTGGGAGGTTTGTTACACCAATTAATATTCATGCTAACGGAAATCCCAGGTGATCAATTTAATTCATCGGCTACCTGATCAAATCAATAATTTAGCAAAATATGATTGGGGGGGATTCACTGTCATTCCTTCGAACATCCCCGTGTTCCAAAAAATGTCTGCATGTATCAGATTAACAGGGGGGGAAATAACAGCCTTTTCCACAGTTTGGCAAAAGGCCCAGAGCACCTAAAGTAAAACCACACAGGCAACAGCTCTCCTAAACTATCCCCACTGCATGGCTTCCATGCTCAGTCAGAGGAAAACACTTCAGTGTTGAAGAGGCATTCCGGGCGCATGGGGAGATCCACTTACTCAACCGATCTATCTGACGGAACACAAGACGCGAAAGGAAAAATGCTTCACAAAGACAGCGAGTCTGCTGTATACATATACTCTCTCTGACCGTGAGAGCCAAGCCTGGAGGAGGAAGCTTATCAGAAACTGATCAGAGCTCACAGCACAGTTTGGCTTCTCGAACCCTGAGCAAGAATCATAGCCAGAAACAATGAAACAGCCTGCACTGAGATACATTGTAAAACACTTAGCTGTTCTAAATCTTACGTACTATACTGACAAAAAAGAGGTCCCATACATTGTAAATTCACAATGCTTCAGCACATGATTTTTTAGGAATGTGTGCGCTATGACACCATTGTGAAATCATGCCACCCCAGATGCCATCCTCGCCTGCTGAGCCATGGCCAGAACAGATGGGTTCCCTCTGCAACCCCTGAACACCATTGACAACCACTGCATACTAATGTCCCGCCAACATCCTTGGAGTGACCATTAATGCAAGAATTCATCATAATGCCTGTCCAAGGCTATCTCCCCTTTTAGCTCTTTTGGACCTCAGCTTCCAATTCCCAGCACCCAATGTTTAACTGTAGCATAAATCAAACAAATCACACAAACAAGCTCATTTATTTACAGTCCAATGTAAGTCTTTAGTCCTATCAATGGCATCTCCTCATGCATCAGACGGAACCCATAAATGATCCCCACATTCTCAGCACACGAGTCAATTAAGCACCCACTGCACCTGATACCTCACCACTGGCCCATCTGGCACGGGATATGCCAGACCACAGCCAATCATAAATCAAAGCACTAATGTGGGGGATATAGCTGAGAATGGTCCACTCAAGCCTGCTTCTAATCTACTAGGAATGTGAGGAGCACTGGGAACTGAATAAGAAAGAACATGCTGGAAATTGTATGAAGTTATGTAAAAACATAAGGCCATCATCTTTATTTAAAGAGTTCATGAAACTAATGTTGACTGCCAATGTTTTGTGTAAGCAAAGGGTTTCATGACATTTTGATGTCACAGTTAAGCATAATGTCAAGTGCAAAAGCAAACAAAACAAAAAAAATTAAATGTACTGCAAAAGATTGAAAAAACTTTATTTTAAATTCAAGACTGACCTTCTTCTGGTCCTCCAAACCATGCATCACTGGCTTCCTCCTTTGCTGCTGGGGTTGTGGGGCCTCTGCTCCTGACTCCATCTTCTTCATATGATGTCCTTTAGTATCCACAGTCCCAAACAAATATCCAACCAGGCCAAAACAAAACACCCTTTCGTAAATAAACTAAATGTCTCCCAAACCAAAGTCCCTCAGGCCCCCATACTCTCTCTTCCAAAACTCTCAAAGCATCACTTTTCCAAACACAAGCAGGCACCTGACCTACTGAGTAGCAGTGCAACGAGAGTCAGAGGTGAGGTCGGATCATAGTGCTTTTCTTCAGCTACGGTCCAGAGAGGCTGGTAAGTGATAGACATCAGGGAGAGGTGCGCTCATGGAGACCAGCAGGCCCTGCTTCATGATGGCCCATGATCCATCACCTTTCAGTGGAGTAGAAGTTTCTAAGCCATGCGGGATACACAGTCAACATTTCTCCATTCACTCGGATATTCTACATGTCTGACCTTTTTTAGCTGCCACAAAAATTAAGACACAGAAAAGACAGTGTTTCTTGGTGATGACTTGTACACCAGACAGAATGTCCTCTTACCCTTTCCTCCACCAATAGGATATGCCTGTATAAAGAAAACCAAAGGAAATGTGCAATTGATTGGCTACATCTGTCATCTGTAAAGGTTTGTCAGCTTCACTATTAGCTTAAATGGGCTTCTGATCATACAGTGACATCAGCTAAATTATTGCCCCTAATAGGACTGATCTTCTGCTAAATCATCTACAGCTCCAGTTGGAATAAAAAGTAGCAGCTCTCCGTCTCAGAAACGCGTAGAGATTTATAATATCAAACACATATGATGAAAATTTAAAGTATTCATACAGACTCTGTATAAAGGAATAGTTGCCTTAATTACTTTTATAGAACAGAGATAATAAAAAAAAACACAGCTGAACCCATTAAGCACTGCTGGCTATTGGGGTGATGAGTTCTCAAAGCAGGTGCACGCCAATGCGCCACTGAGTTATTGCCGTTTTGAAAATCTTAACCCAAACTGACTACCGGTTTAGCCAACCCTGACAACGGCTGTTCTTTAAACGCTTCAAACAAACGGATTGGTTTGTCAATAAATCTACTTTAATCGGCTTTTTATTATTATTTCATTCCGAGGTTGCTAAAGAGCCAGCACATTTGGAAGCACAAGATTCCAAATGCGCTTTGGGTAGCTGAAGCAGTTCCGCAGGGTTCTCATTCGTTTTTTCTGACTAAATGTTAACGATTCTCCAAAACACAGATTTCACTTCTTATGTTGCAACCGGACCGCTTTTGAAAGCGATTATTGAAAAAATTAAATAAAACAAGACCATGCAGCTTTCTTACCCCCAAAAAACAACTGTTCAGGGTCCACTCGCGCATGGGATGCTCCTCTACACTCCTTCCTCTCTGTTTCCTAGCTGAGTCGTGCGGCAGACGCAGCAAGCGCATGCGATTCTCTCTCACCGCTAGAGCCCCACTACAATCGATCAAATTACGTCAGTGCTCCGCGCTCTGTCTACCCCGATTTTTTCCGCGTTTCGTTTCCATGACAACGTGCTGCGAGAATGAATTTGTTGCCATCTAGTGTCGAATCTTCGAATTTTCAGAATGCTCTCCCACTAACCAAGATCCCTCTGCCCATTCAACGTCCTGCTACAAAGTTTTCATTTGCAAATAACCCGTGCATTCGCCACGCCTTCCCCCACAGATCCACCACGATGTGTCACTTGCCCCGGCATGTTAAACCGAGGCAACTCTCCAAGGTAGTCGGGCAGTATGTTGGTTCGTGCTGGAGTGATATAGCGAAATGAATGATGACGTGAGGGAGGTTCATGCATTTTGTTTAAGCGGAGAAGCAAATCATAAACTCTTGTTTGAAGCAACACTGAAGCAGCATTTCTTCCGTTGAGCTATTCTATTAAATCTTTTTCATCTTTTTCTGCACTATTCCAAATTGAGGTGCAGAAATGAATGGCAATGTCAGTTTATCACTGACTTCATGCAAACAGCGCTGGTCGAAACACTAAAGGTTTATTCATGGAGCATGGCATGTTGTTCAGGTTTGGATTGTAGGTCTTTATGGAGCAACTGTTTCGGCGTGACTTGTATCTGTTTAATCAATTATAATTGATGACTATGTTAAAACAAATAGTAACAGTTACAGTTTGACCCCTCCTCTGTTAATCTCGGCTATCCTCTGGTTGGCTGGGGGGCAAGCAAAGGTGGGGCAGATTAAGGCGCGCTGTATACACATAGTACTGGGCGGGACAAATGGTCAACTTGGTCATATAAATTTACATTTGTCTCACTGGGATTCTTGAATGACCTACTGGCCGATGAATTTAGAGGAAGAGTATCTTTAGGTTTTCAGAATACATTGATTCGAATGAATGATATGGAATGATATGTTGCAACTTTAGGGTGACCAGTAGAACTTACTTGTGATGCCATCAAATGATGGTAAACGTTTTCACTGATTTTTTCCACATTATGGATGTATTTCGAATCACCGAATTACGAAACATCAATTGATGTTAGTTGGTACCCCTTAGCTGTTTCTGGGAACTTCTCGGAGCTTTCGGTGTGTTTTGACCCGTCCATGGACTGAGTGTACGGAGTAGGAGAGAAGTTGGAGATTTGTCGACTTGAGTAGGTAAGCTGTTCGTTTCATTGCATGCATGTACATAATGATGGACATGCAATAGCCAAGGGATTCTTTTGTTAAGTCGGTTTATTGTGTACAAATCCTGGCGGGCCACAAGAAAGCCCGGGTAACCTAACGTCAGTCTCAAAGTTTTCTATAGTTGACCTATGGAAGGTTAGCGCGCTAGCTAATTTATGGTAACGTTACCGTCAAAGTACACGAACTGTTGATTGTGAGAATCAAAGACGGTTAGCACCATTCACAAAAGAGAATGGCATGTGTGTATATTTTTAATGTTCATAAATGCATTCAGAATATTAATAGGAGTGTGATTCTCAAATTAATGTTTACACAGTTAAACTGGAGCGTACCGCTAAATTCAAACTAGCACTGAAGCAGTTAATTCGCGCTCACTCTTCTCGGCTAGTTAGCGGTAGACGATAGTGATTTTTATATATAATGAGTGTGTTTATGTAGGAGCTGCATATTCGTTGAAACAACACTATTGAATTTATACTACACAAGAATATTTTTTGTTCATGAAAGCCAGTGATGAGTGTGGTGTCGAAACCTAGCAGCACAACGGGTGAAAGCACTTTCCTAGGGAAACTAATTTGAATGGTTAGTTTGCTTTAAGTACCATTTATTAGACTATACTAAACGAAAGGGTAATATAAAAGAGTTGTACATTACTAATTTTCCTTTTCGCTATGATACAAGTAAGGTTTCTTATTTCCGGGTTGTGTTATTGGAATGTGCATAGGGGATTCCGCGCCAAGATTTTTAAAAAAATATGTACCTGCGCGGGACCGTCTGTACTTCCTTGAAACCTTCTCCCGCTTTGCTATTATTGGTTGATAATGGTAGGGGGGCGCGGCTATCCATGGGTTCTACAGTAGTCCCATAGAATACTTGGCAGTTACCGCCAAACGTTGGCAAGAGAAGTTTAAATTTATCTTGTTACTTTTATATAGTTTAGCACGAAATGTAGCAGACTTATGGAATACTTGGAGAGTGGTAGCTACAAATTTAATTTATGCCAAATATATAGATCAGCTATTACAACAATGATTTCTCCACGAATGTATCATGCAGTGAAGAAAAGGTGTATTTATCTGTATTTGTTGACTTTCCCCTCTAAATGTTAACCTAGCCTGGTTAACCAGATAACTTTGATATTAGCTAACCCTTTGTAGCAAGCCATGTGTGCAGTGATTTCATGGTGATTAGGATTTGTAAGTTTATTTAACAGACTGTTTGTATTTCTTGTAAGGTGGAAAATGACCAGTGCTTTGCAAGATATCAAAAATCTCAACCAGGAACCACAAACTCCTGTGCAACCAGCACCAGGTCAAAAGGTCAGTGTGTCATATTTCTGTGCAGAGCAGGAGTAGCCTGAATTAATGCATAAAGTTTACAGCAAGTATTTCATGTGATCATTGAAAGTGCCTCTACAGAAATATGCTGACAGGTATTGTGTACAATATTTTCAGGATAATGTGTTTGTGGAGCCAAACTTGTTGACTAAAACACCGGGGAAGGTTTTCTCATATTCTGAGTGCCAGCCGAATATGGGGCCCCTGACTACCCCCACAAAGGGCAAAGGATCCCTACCTAGTGAGCCCTGGACTCCTACCTCAAACCTGAAAATGCTCATAAGTGCAGCCAGCCCAGAAATCCGCAACCGTGAAAGAGAGCTTTGCAAAGAGGGCACTGAAGGAGACTTGGACAATTTAACAGCGGTAAGAAAGAATTGCGGATTTGTGGATGTATTTGCCCATCATCTGTTAATTTTACATTTTACATCTACTGGTGTATGTGCTGACTGAACTATTGATTGCACTATTGAAGACTGAACCAGAGCCAGGACAAGGAGAAGAATCAGAGAAGCTTCAGATCAGTCGAAAAGAGAAGAGCTTGGGGCTTCTCTGTCAGAAATTCCTTGCTCGCTACCCCGATTATCCAAACTCTGCTGTCAACAATGATATTTGCCTCGACGATGTGGCGGGTGAACTGAGTAGGTTACAGTTTCTTCTTCTAACTGCAGACAAGATCATAATGACAGGCATGTTGTGTTGGCTGTGATGTGATATATATCTTAACACAATACTCCCACCCCCCCTTAGATGTTGAACGGCGGCGCATCTACGACATCATGAATGTTCTGGAAAGCCTTCACATGGTGAGCCGCCTGGCGAAGAACCGGTACACGTGGCACGGGCGTTCCAACCTGCCCCAGACGCTGGCCAGGCTAAGACGGGTGGGTGAAGAACAGCGCTACAGCCAACAGATGCAGCAGATCCGCCAGCTGAGCCAGGAGCAGGAGGACCGCGAGTTCGACCTGGACGGAGACGAGAAAGAGAATGACGAGGCCTTCCTGCACGACACAGATGCAGAGAATGGGCAGAAGGAGATGTGCTTTGTGGAGCTACCTGGACTGGAGTTCAGAGGTGGTAAGTTAACAAAAATATGTCTGCATAAGCTGCCATATATTTGAAAAACTTTCACATGCATGTAGTGTGGTGTCATTAGATATGACATGAGAGTGAGTGTTATGTTGACTTTTTTAGGTGCTCAGCAACATTGTTTTTTTCTGTCCTTGCCCAGCTTCAGTTAACAGCCGCAAAGACAAGTCCCTGAGGGTGATGAGTCAGAAGTTTGTCATGTTGTTCCTGGTGTCCACTCCACGTGTGGTCAGTTTGGAGGTGGCTGCCAAAATTCTTATTGGGGAGGACCCGGTTGAGGACATCAACAAATGCAAATTTAAGAGTGAGTCATCATCACCAGCTTTCTGTTTGTTTTAGTGCTTGTATTTACACTTGAATATTTTGATGCAAAACCTATTTTAAATCTAACCTTCATTGCCTGCGGTGTTGTTTATTTTTAGCTAAGATCCGGAGGCTGTATGACATTGCCAATGTTCTAAGTAGCCTGGAGCTGATCAAGAAAGTGCACGTGACAGAGGAGAGGGGAAGGAAGCCTGCTTTTAAATGGACAGGGCCTGAGGACCTACCATCTCCAAAGGGTGAGTAACCCACACAAATATTAGTGTTTTATGTCAGTGTTTTTATTTGTTCAAGTTTTGGGGAAATTTTAAAAAATTTCATGCTGTGTCATATTTGGAGTACAATCCCTCATGAGTGTGACCTCTATTTTCATTGCTCCCTTATTTAGAAATGCCCCGAACCACATCATCTACCACTGAGACAGCAAGACCGCTAGAGTCTCGGTCATCCATTGAGAACTGTGCCAAAAACCTCTTCTCATCCCCCACTGGGAAGAGGGGGTTCACAAGGCACCCCTCACTTATGAAAATGGTGAAGAGCATCCAGGATGATCGTCGGAAGATCAGCTCGGCCCCCTCGAGTCCCACGAGGATCACCTCAAGTGAGTCCAGGACCTTGGTGATGTAGAGCAGTGGTTTTCAAAGTTGAGGCTGCAAGGGGCACCGGGGGGGGCGTAGCTAGTTGGAGGGGAAAGTAAAAGCAAATAAATAATTGGATAAATTACACTGCAAAAATATTCCCATTTGTTATAAAACTGCATTAAAAAAATCTGTTACATATCTGAACATTACTACTAGTGTTATTATATATATATTTTTTTATTATTATTATCTGTAATCTCATGCTGATTGACTGCCATTCAAGCACGTCCGATTTTGATCACTGACCAGAATCGCTTTGGTGACAGACTTGTGACTTTTGCTCAAGCTACTAAAATGGACAAATTTTTGAAAAGAAAAAGACCTGATGAGTAGCCTAATAATCCACCTGACTAAACATCTGATGCGATTGCAAAAACTGGCCAAAAAAATTGCGCAAGTATGAGGCTGCATATATATGGATTTACCGTCACTCATAAAAATGGATATAAGTGCCCCAGATGTGTTCTCTGCTTCTGAATCCACGTCTTTGAAATTACACGTCTTTAAACCGTCCAAATTCCAACGGCATTTGAATCAAAAACATTCAGCAGAGGCCGAAAAGTTGGTAGACTATTTTAAACAAAGGAAAGAACATTTGACCAGACAGTCGGCAACATTCGTGCAGCAAGTCTAAATCTCCAAGAGAGCACTGAGAGCATCTTCATCATCATCATATTGCCGCTGTGTTTATTGACACACTTTCCATAGAGGGGGCCTTAGCTGGAATCTACTGGTATAAGGGGGGCCTTGTCATGGAAAAGTCTGGGAACCCCTGATAATACAGAGAGTCTTCTTGAGTTTATTCACAGAGAGTAAGCTCATCAATGCCATTTGTTTTTTCATAGATGATTCATCAAGTTCGGAGTTCCTCCCAAGTAAGATGGCTCAGCTAGCTGCTATCTGCAAAATCCAATTGGACCAACAATCAAAGTAAGTTGAGGGTTTTTTTCCCCTATGGGCCATTACTCAGAGTGGAATTTTGTAATATAATTATTCCACTTAATCACTTTTGGAATTGAAGTGTCAATTATTTGATGTTGATTTTTCAGGAAGCTCAACAAGGAATCTAAAGAATTGTCCAAAGGGTATAATAGAAAGAAGTCAGAAGAGATCCTTGCCAAACCGACCGAAGAGAAACCAGCATCTGTCTCCACCCCTGTGTCCTCCGAGGCCCCTGGCAAAGACAGTGCTGGGATGACTCTACCTCTTCTAACCCCAGGGGCGCTCTCCCACATCCCGGCTACGTGTTCACCCCTCATACCCGTCCTGCTACCTCAGCATCAGGTCGGAGGCCCCATCGCTGTCTACATGCATCCAGCTTCCCTCCGGCCGCACACCTCAAACAGGCCAGCGCCCACCAGCCTGGCCGTGCGCTCCATGACGTTCGAGAGTCCCGGAGCAGATGGCGCCGGCCGGTCGCCAATGACGGCTGCCCCCAGCAATCAGGGGGGCGGTACCTCCAGCAGTGACGCAGGCAGTCCCTCTGCGCTGAAGCGCAAATGTGGGGACAAGCCATCTTCAGAAAATAGTCCATCAAAGATCAAGAAAGCCAATGGAACATCAGAGGTGAGTAAGCCACTTCCCATGGCTGAACCTAAAGGACTGAGTATTGTGCCTTCAGAGTCAAGTGGAAACAACTTAATGCATGTGGCTGCATGTGTGATAACACACGTACCTTATGGCTTATTGTGGTGCTCACTGGTTTTGCCTTGGCTGTTTTGTCAGGACGTGTCCCCAAAGCTGTGCGAGATCCTCCAGGCCAGGCTGAAGGCCCGCCGGGGGGGCATGGTGTCCAGCCGGCCCTCACCCAGAGCACTCCACCTGGACCCGGAGTTCACCAAACCCCTTGACAACCAGACGTCGGCCACAGCAAGCGCCCAGCCTCTGGAGCACAGCGTGGAGACCTTCTTGGAGAAGGAGGAGAGGGCTGCTGCGTCCGACAGCGAGGCCAACCTCACCCCGCTTCACCCCACTCAGGTTCAGAGTCAGAACCACACCATCCCGCTGCAGGAGGTGGTCTTACCAGCCGGACACTTACACGCTGAGGTAAGCTGCACTGAGACAGTAAACAAACGCGTCTCTGCTAACTGGATTACATCAGTCCCTCTATTGTTCAGATCCAAGATTCAGACATTCATATGATAATGTAATGCTAAACATGGTCAAAGAAAGCAAGAAAGAAGTCATAATGTTTCTCCCTCTCTGTTCTAGACTCTGATACCCACAGGCTACCTGATCCCCATCACACCTCAGTCGCTGTTTACATATAAGGACTCCCATGGAGTCAGCGGAGAGACTGGCAAAGCATCCACACCTACAAATATCTACAAAACCCCCACAGCAGGTAAAGACATGTTCATGCTGGCCCACACAGTGCCTTTCTGGAGCTCAGTAATGACCCAGCACTGGTGCTTTTATTAAAAGTAATGCCTTTTATAAAATAATCAAGTCCTTAGTATATCTCATTATATTAGTATGTGAGAGTAAGGTACTTGTGTTATGGCAGAATTGTCACCTCTTCATAATCTCACTGCCAAATCTGCCCTGTGCCTCTGTCAGGTTCCAGACCCCTCCAGCCTCAGGAGTTCACCCCCACCAGCGTGTCTCTCCAAGCTGCCCCATCAATCTCGCCCTTCCCTGCCCACATACAGCGCACCCACAGCCCCAGCCCAGCCATCCTCAACTTTACCCTGCAGAATATCGGCCTCATCCCCGCCACGGCTGCCAGCGTCCCGGGTGGCACCGCTACAGCGAGCCCCACGCCCGCCGGCGAGCACGCCAGCCCCCTGCCCGCGGCCCACATTGGGCTACCTCACCGAGGGATGATCTTTGTCAAGCCCATGTCCCCTGCTGGAGCACTCCAGCCAGCCCCCGCTAATCAGCCCTTGGCTCTAATTAGCTTACCGCCGGTAAGAAGCAAACCGCTCACAGACCAGCAATAGCAGCTAGGTGCATGAGATTGTGATAAGACATTTCTGCTTTGACCATTAGTGTAGGTATTTTCACATCACGCATGATCTTATCCAGTAATTGGTATTTCAAAAAAAGAATTTCAACTCATAGCCATGTTGTTTAAGGTCGACAGAACAAGTGCTGTTGGTTTGGAAAAAGAACAACAAAAATTGTTACAACATAGACCGCTCATTTTCAGTGTCATGTTCCTGCACCCTGTTCCGTTAGCATTAGCAGCTGTTGGTTGACCATTCAGTGTGTGTTGTAGCAAAATAATATTGTTGTAATAAGAACAATAAACTCAGGAACCGTTTTTGGAGTCAGATATCCTTTCAGCACTCACTGATGTTGTTAGAAGTATGTGTCTGTTTGGGTGCCTTTGAAAGAGGATCTTTAAGGGTGTGGTGTGTAACTAATAGGGCTTTGGTGGGGTGTGGTATTTACACTCTCTTTGTCTTCTTCATCTCCCCCTACCTACCCTCCCCCCTCCTCCCTCCCTCCCCCCACCCTTGCAGTCTCTCCTGGCCACGCCAAAAGGCTCCCCATCTGTCCAGCACAGTCTCTTCCACACACCCGTGTCCTCGCTGTCCTCCCTGACCACCATGACCACTGGAGTGGCCACCAAACCCCTCTACATCCCCCAGCGGAAACTAGACGTCAGTCCTGAAGATGCCTCAAAGGCCTGAAGCCTCATGGCCAGGGATCAGACATCTCTCTGCTGCTAAACACCTTTGCACCATTGAGCCAGCCTGTGTGTCTCTGTGTGTGTGTGTGTGTGTTGTGTGTGTGTGTGTGTGTGTGTGGTGTGTGTGTGTGGTGTGTGTGTGTGTGTGTGTGTGTGTGGACAGAGGATGTTTGGTAGTGGTGTTGTACTGTGGCATTGATGATTGTTGAAAATGGTGCTTTTAGATATATGCATTAAATCTATACTGTGGGTGCCAAATGGCTGTCATCGTGTACTAGTGCTCAGGGTAAGTAGTTTTTGCCAAAGCTACGAAGCATTTGGTCATGGTGCTATTCTAACGCCAGTCTCTTGCCCTGAGGGGACAGGAGATGAAGAACAGTTTCAGGTTGAAGCCGAAAACTCAAACCTTCTTTTAACCAGCGACAGTCTGTTGAGTTACAGTTTTTATCTAAAGTGTTTTGTTTTTTTGTGAAAATCCAAGTGTTATAATGTGGTATAACTTGAAATTAATTTGTCAAAAGGTTTTGTATACACAGGAATCTTAGATGTCATAAAATGACAGCTGTATCTGATAAGTATAAACATTTTTATGTCAAGAAGGGAAGGAAATCTCATGTCCTTTGTCTCAAAGTGCCATAGAACCGTAGTGAACCAAAAACCTGGCTTGTGGTCGCCATTTCTGTTTAAAGAAAAGGGCCGTCAGACTGAAAAAAGTCCAATGAAAGTATTGTAGATAATACTGTAATGTATGTATTAATAAACCATAGGATAATACTACAACTTTGCACACTGTACATTTGGACTTTACCCCTTGAAAATGATCTGTAATAGAATTGCGAGCTTAATGACATTTAAAAAAAAAAAATCAGGCAACTCTAATAATATAGGAATGCTTTTTTCATTCAGAAATGTAATAAATATAATTTTTTTGGAAAAATGTCTTGTCTTTGTTTTTGACTTCGTGTTTTGACAGCTGCTTCTCTATAAGCAGCACCTTTGCACCCCTTTGTCCGTCATAAAAGACCTTGGTCTTTCTGGAATTTTCCTCTGTGCCAGCGTAGAAGGCCGATATGAGTCATGACCAAATGTACGGATAGGAACTGCACTGCCCCAACTTGGGGCCGCAGACCGGCGGCTCTTGCCCCCCTACCCCCTCGCTCCTGTCACAGGCTATTTTCAGAGGATGGTTTAACTGGAAAGGCCCCACTGCTAGTGGTCCAGCAGGGCAGCGTAAGGAGGTGGCTGAAAGATGGGCACTATATAAGGGACCTCATCCCATCTACATAGCAAGGTTAGGCTCCACTGGTGGAGAGGATATACAACAGGATATCAAAGGACCTTAAAGTAAGTGTATATTTCTATAAATTCTCGTATTGTCTTGTATAGGCTCCTGAATAGATTTTGACATACCACTTACTGAGATATTTGTTAGGATCCACTTTGATTGGGCCATGGGACAAGAAGGTAATAGAACTGAGAATATGGAAAGAAGAAAGTAATGCTTTTCAGTGATGAGTGTTTCTAGAAAGATGCTTGGCGGTGTTTGACCTTTCACTGGGCTTTTTCTTGAAAGTAATATTAGACAGACTGGTATGCATAGTAATTCCTGGATAGTCTGCATTAAAATGCTATTCCTGGACCCTTATCACATTCCGTCATGGTGAGGCAAGCGCTTCCTCAAACACTGTTGGAATTACAGAGATTGGGAGTGGACCTCTGCCTCTTGATCTAGATTTACAGTGTAGAAAATGATCCTAGATGGAAATGTTTTATCTTTTATATAGTGTAGGTGAATGATAATTTATTTAACAAATGTATTTCTATCAGAAAATATGTAGTAATGATCACAGTATTTTATAGTACATGTTACTGAAGTTTTGTAATACATTCTACGGATGTTAGAAGACAGACATTAGAAGGTATTTTTGCTGTCTTTTTCTTCTCAGACATAAAAGAGATTTTATTTGGAGATCTCTTAATTCTGTCCTGTGTCTCCTAAACCTTTAGGAGAATCAAGGAGCTAAAGAACAGATCAGTATTTTAAGTATTTTAAGATCTTAAATTGAATTTAAATAAGACATGGTCTGAGATGAAGAAGGCTACCGGTAGTTTACAAATTGAAGTCATGAAATGTCAGATAATGGACAGTAATCAAGCATGCCAAGGAGACCAAACAAAAGATTTACTGATTTACCATATGGGTAAACTCTGGGAATACATTAAAACTTAGTAAGTAGAATTCTCTTTTCATTTGTGTTTTTTTAGAATTCTGAATGAGTGGTTTATTCTTTTGAGGAGGAAACTTGAATATTGAGGATGCCAAACTGGGGTGGAGGAGCCAAGTGTCCTGCCTGTGATAAGACCGTGTACCACGCAGAAGAGATCCAGTGCAATGGCAGGAGCTTCCACAAAACCTGCTTTGTTTGCAGTATGTGCACTTCAAATTATACTGATAGAAAATAACCTGACTATTCCACGTGTAGCGTCAAACAGCATGTCTGCCATTCCAGTTGATATTTTGTTTACAAAACAACTCTGATACATAATACTAATATACAGATCTTCACATGGAACAATTTTAGTTATTAATTGTATAGTACAAATATTATGTTTGATAGGTTGTTAGACTTTGATGTGACTCACATTATTACAATTTCATTGGTGTATTTATTCAGATATTTCAGACTTCCTTATAACAATTAAATATAATTTTGTTGTATAAGAGCTTTCCACAACAGTCGTCCTGTCAAAAGCTAGCTGGCGTTCTTAAAGGAGAATATGTGTCCCATTCCCAATTTTATTTCTGTTCCTAAATTGCTTTAGATGTTAATCCACTGTTTGGGTAAGGCTTGCCTAGTGGCATACTCGTGTTAACCCTGTACACAGCTGCCACAGCTGATATGACAAATGCTGGGCAACAAAGATTGTTTTCCTTCAAGTGGCCCACTGAACCGTACAGCAGTAACAACACTATGAGGAGAGATTTCAAATACCCAGCCAAGCCAAAAGCTAAATGGGGTGAACTCTGATTCTGTAAACCAAGTCTTATCTCCAGTGCCAAAAACAACCCTCATACTTCTGTTTCAGACCAATAACTATATTTCAATCCCACCTCATTAATAGTGAGCAGGCTGCACTGTGTCTGGGGGGTTCCTGATAGGTGGATAGGGCTATAGGGACTGCTAACAACCATGTAATTAGCTGCAATTTAGAGGCTGCAACTCCATCTGCTGCAGTTGGCAGAGGACCTTCCCTGCTAAGTCCTGCTCTATCCTCCCAAAAATACAGGGAGGCAACACGGAGCACCTAGTGTTCCTGGTAGAGGGGAGGTGGAGGCAGGACAGCTGGGGGGGGGGGGGGGGGGTCACAGGGAGGGGATGAAAGGGCTCAGATGATGGACACATGAGGTCAGTGTCCCACCAGGGCTAGGCAACTCTGGAGTGGAGCTTGACCAAAAAGCCTTTTTCAACCATGTCAAATAAATGAAATATGTACTGTAAGAGTGTATCATTTTTCATAACAAGCTGTTACACATGAACAAAGTCCTGTGAAATCGACCATCTAAAAAAACACATGCAGATTGTATTTCTTTTTCCAGATTGTAAGGATTGCCTCATTTGTCCACATGCTCTTTGATTTGTCGTCCTAGTGGCCTGCAGGAAGAGTCTGGATAGCCACACCATGGCCGCACACGAATCAGAGATCTACTGCAAATCTTGCTACGGCAAGAAGTATGGGCCAAAAGGCTACGGATATGGACAGGGAGCAGGAGCGCTGAGCTCAGATCCAGTTGATCCAAGTCTGTCTCAACAGTAAGCACAACAAAGGAATAACACTCTCCCAGAATGCAGGCTACACTACACTCAGCCTCACACAGCTTGGCTGTTGGATCAATGGTTGTGTAAATACAGTCACTGGTTGAGATAAACAGTGGGAAACATAATAATGTGGGATGAGTGGTGACAGTAACAATCATTGAAATAGCTATAGATGATTGAATGAGCTGGTTGGACAGATAGCACACTTCAGAACAAATATGGTGAGAAAAAACTAGCATATGGCTTTGGCTGCCGAAATGGCATATTCTATGGGTGGCTTCATCAGTTTGAAGGAGCTATCATCATAATTACCATCAGCATTGATGTGGAATAAAAGGCCTTTAATTAAAGTGCCAGAAACAAATGGGTCTAGAAGCCAAAATGGAGAGAGAGCGAAAGAGAGGGAGGATAATTAGTTGCAAAGCAATTAACATAAACAGAAAAACACAAATGCCCTTGATAGAGTATCACCACATGCAGAACTCAAGCATAACATTACCAAAATCACATGTATCTGCTTTAAATCAACCATTTTTTTCTTTCACTTTGTTTATATATATTTTTTCTCCGATCTATTTCATAGCACACAGTCTCAGCCAGCATCCACCAACTCTGTCTCCAACAAGTTTGCCCAAAAATTTGGCAGCACTGATCGGTGTCCTCGATGCTCAAAGGCTGTGTACGCAGCAGAAAAGGTCATGAGCGCAGGGCAGGTAAGACCACTCTAAAATGCACATCACATTACTGAGAAATAGGCCTACATATCAAAACAAGGGTAGACAGAGATGCTTAAAAAGGGAAGCTCTGTTATTTGAAAATTTGATACTATTTCAGGACAACTGCTGGAGTAAAAAAAAAAAAAACCTTCCTGTGTTAGCCAAATGTACATTAACACTCCACAGGAAATAAGCTGAAAAAGGTTCCAGTAACATCCCCACTCCCACCTCTGTTTCTAGACTCATCCTGATTGATGCGGACAGGTGTGTGAATTGAGGGAGGGCAGAAGGCAAGGTGTTAACTTGCCTTAACACCTTCACTCAGAATAGGATTTCTAATCTCTTCAGCCTTTCCCAACAAACTCCTCCAGTGTTGCTAATGTGTTGTTGTTGCTCTGACTTCAGCCCTGGCATAAAACCTGCTTCCGCTGCGCAATGTGTGGCAAGAGTCTGGAGTCCACTACAGTCACAGATAAAGACGGAGAGATCTACTGCAAAGGTAACATATCTATGGGCAAACCATGATGTCTGATCCTTGTAATATGTATTTACTATATGCAGTATATATATCCAGTAGTGTCTCCATGCACACAAAGGTCTGTTCAGTTAGATATGAGCTTATTCAAGTGCCCAGAGTCTCAATCAGACTGCAGCAAAGTGCTGTAGCGTCTGTGGTCTATTGCTCTGTATGATGGTGTCCTTACCACTCAGCAGTCCAGATAAAATCAACCTAGTCGCTGTCATATTGGCCTCTGAGGGGAGACTGATTGGCTCTGATTACACTCTAGATGGACCCCAGAAGAATGGCTCTGCTGAGGGCCGTGTGTGTGCTTATGTCCCACTCAGCATCTGATCAGGGCTGCAGTGAATTTGCGCCCACTTACCATGCTGTTGTTTCGAGCAGATAGTGAGGCCTCATTCTAACCTCTAATGTCATCCTTTGATCTGGAAAGACAAGACATGACAAGACATCACTCCCCTGAAGTAGAGGGCAGAGACAGAAATTGGTGCTCTCACCAAACCTGGATGATAGATGCCAAATGCTAGATGTTTTTTTTACTGAGTCCCTGTGACCACGCACACCAAATTATATAAAATAAATATTGATAGGTATTAGGCTAATAAAGAGCACATCTTTCAAAGGAAGATTTGTAAATGAAAACCACACTCAAGGGACAACAATATGGTTGATATTCTTCTCATATATGGATTTTCAACATTGACCACTCCAAGGAGGTAAATGAAAGGCAATCATGGTATCAGGGTACATGGTACCCTGTCCAAGAGATATTGAAATAACAATCAGAACACCACTGAGACCCCATCCATCACCACGGTGCCATTCAAATTACACTGGTTTTCCTGAAAGCAAAGCGTTGCATATGTAGATCAATTTGTACACAGCTGCTGATGTGTTTTTTTTTTTTTTTTTTGATCTGTCCAGTGTGCTACGCCAAAAACTTTGGCCCTAAAGGGAGAGGCCTGGGCAACATGGGAGTGGTGGAGGACAGAGACTGAAGTTCTCTTCTGACGACTGGGAGAGAAACGGCTCTGTTTATGGAGACGTGTTTTCACTCATGTTTGTATCAGATTTCAGACTTATTTTAAATGATGCTGGTACCACATAAATATTGAATACAGGAGTGGAGGATCCAGCAAGGATATTGCAACAGCTTGACAGGAAATTGAGAAAGGTGTCAGGAGAAACAAAGAGCAGAACCATGTGCAAACCAGAATCAAGACATCTAAAGAACATCTTTATCAACAGTAATCACATATGCTAACAGAGTGCAGTTGCCTGACAAGTCCCTATCAAAAGCGACATGAAACAATGCGAACAAAGCATTGCATCAAACATCTAATCAGGGGTTGCTGAAGTTGATTTGCATTTGTGTTCCATCTGTGTTCATTCTTAATTAAAACCAGTCAGTGCTCATAACTCAGCCTGTGAAAAATGTTAATAAACAAAGTCCTTCTCTGTACTGCTGGGTCTGTCTGTCTCCCATCTGAAATCATTTCATTTTAACTCCATCGTTCCCTGGGTGACCAAGCAGAAATGTATTGTAATTAAAACATGCAGAATGATAACAAGGGGACTTGAATAAACTTCACCAGCATTTAGGGACAGTCTTTAAATATGAGCATACTCTGCAGTCCGTACAGTTTCAGACTTGCTTGGTGGTGAGAATGAAAGGCACATTAAGTGCCAACACCGAATAAAAAAATGCAACACTCTGTAGCACACCACTACGCATCAAAAAGTATAAGCTCAACCAGCACAGTATGTATACATAGTGTTAAATACAACTAGTGCAGATCAACCAGCACAGTATGTATACACAGTGTTAAATACAACTGTAGTGCAGCTCTTTAATGAGTATATCAACCATGGGTGCTAGACCATACAGTTGACAACCACATCATCTCTAGTACCAGACAAATCACCTTCTATCTTAGCAATCAACTTAGCACAGGTTTCAAATAAAACATCTTTATTTCAAAACTCCTATTAGACTGTGACACACAGTTATGAGAAGAGAGAATGCTGAGAAGCAAAATTCACAGCATAACTTGCAAACTAAAAAAATAACCATTGTCCACCAGCTCTAGCTGAATGTATAGTGGCAGCTGACCAACTGGAATGCATTTCCCAAAATGGTAGTTGCTAACCAGTTAGCAACTTTGTTGATCGGTAATGGGTAACAAAGTTGCTAATATTTTTTGGCAATTATGGTTTTGGGAAACACACCGCTGGCTAATAAGTGCAAGCAAACATAGGAGGCATAGGGAATGTGCAAAGAGAGAACGCACAAACAAAAGCAGAGATACACACCAGTAAGATTAGTGGTTTATATTGGCAACATGTGCATTGCTTGTCTACAGTATTCTGACTGAATGAACTGGGCTCCTTCATAAACATGCAGTGGAATGTGCAGGAGAAGGCATTCGTCTGAGCAGGATGTGGAGGACACACACATCCTCAAACAAGGTGCAGTGTGTGTGTGTGCGCAAGTTTCAACAGGCAAAAACATTAAAAAAGCATACAATGCCATTTAAGTTGTAGATATAAAACAATTTCAAAAAAAGGTGTAAAATATATACCATTTCAAGATTGTTCTTCATCTTACAAAGATCAAAATAGAACTGTCAATACATATAAAAACAATAATCAACTTGTATATATTCAAATATATTCAAAGCCATTCTAAGGCAGTTTAAGATTATATACCCTTGATGTTTATGTACTCGTTTCATTTTTATTTTACAGTGTAAGGCAAGTGTCCACACAAATACTGTTTCAGGTCAGTCATTGTGTTTCCATTTATCCCTTTCTTTTCTTTCCCCTCTTTTAGAGCTCTCGCCAATTGTTTACAAAAAAATAAAAACAAAAATAAATAATCAATCCATCTGGTAAACAGATCCACAGGTTTGGTAGGCTTCTTGTCAAGGGTTAGGGTTAGGCTAACCCTAACACAGTCTTGACTGGTTAGCCCGGTGACTTAGGGACAGGGCTGTCAGACCGCGTCCGAGCCGCTGAACATGGGGCTGCTGTCTCTCCCCAAGCCAAGAGAGTACTGCTGGGTCCAGTCCACCACCACAGGCTTGCACAGGCCACAGCAGCGCACCTGGAAGAAGTTGACCAGGTTCCGCAGCACCCCAAAACTACCGGCAGAAACCAGACACAGGCAGCAAAGGAGGAAGGGAGGAAAACACATATTAGTCAATGATCTATACACAGTTAATAAAGCATCCATACACAGTTAATAAATGCTCCATGAGTCATTTTCACTGTAAGTAACTAGCAGTTTACAAGCATCGTATGCAGCAGGGGGTGCTAGTGAGCTGGTTTATAGTGTGGCCTCCTCAGTCTTACTTGTAGGGGTTCTGCCTCAGAGACATGGGTTGTGGGAGCTTCCTCTGTCGCATCATGAGGTTGGCTCTCTCTGCAGTGGTCAACCCAAGGTATGCCACCTTGCAGCAGACAGAAGAAAAGCAGGTTATGAAGCTGAACACAGAGGCGGGGAGCTTTGCGTTTTTACATAGACATAGACCTGCACTGGAACCAAAGATTCTAGAACGGAGCACTAGCACGCAGTTGGAAAACAACTGATTAGCTCACCATTTAAATAATTCAACAGCAACAAGCACATTAGCCCACAGGAAAAAGGGCTACATTTGACTCAATCCACATCTGCACAACTGACATCAAACTAACCTTTTACCACATATTTGTACATAGGGCATAAGTATATAGTTTTGACTTGACAGGACTTGCTCGTCGTAACAATCAGAAAAAACATAATCAATGAGGTAAACAGACCAAGCCCAAGGGGGGGGGGGGGGGGGGGGGGCTGTGGAAGTACCTGGAAGAGCTGCACCAGGAAGGTGATGGAGGACCAGCTGAGGTGGAAAAAGGCGATGCTGAAGATGTAGAGCACCCAAGGGGAGCAGCCCACCAGGCCCGTGAGGGCTGCCCACAGGCCCTGATCCGAGTAGTGCAGTGGACAGTTCCTTGAGTAGTCTAGCAACACAGAACATATAACGGCGCTTGGTCAAGCACACACAAAAAATAAACACACACACACGAATATATGCTCTCACACTTGCACTGTCAATACTGCAATAAATGCAACAAATTAATGTAAATCTGAGATGTGTTGACAATTGACAGATTTTGCCATTTGATACTAAAACCAAGTTAACCAGCACTTAGAAATAGTTACTTACAAACCAGGCTTCCATAGAATATCCAGATACACAGGAGACAGAGAGAAAAAAGGAAGAGGACAAAGTAGTGATGGTTCCTGGCACCTACACACACACACGGACAGAAACAGAGGACTCAGTAAACATCACACATCACCGCTGTTCATCTTCTTGAGGTGTGTACTAAATCAAGAGCTGGCCCAGGGCTGAGAGCTCACCAATGCAGCCATTGATCCACATGGAGTGGTGGTCTTGCTTTGCGATGCAGGCGTCACAGGAAAAACAGTGGTTGGCTCTCATTGGCTTTCTCATCTACCATGCATAAGTCAATGCCCACATGTTAGCTTAGCACCAAACGCACAGCAGTCTCAGATTCAAAAACAGAAGAAACATCACGAATAGCGGCGAGGGAGACGCCTCTAAAAGCCTTTTCTTACTTACCAATTTCAACATCGACAAGTA
The DNA here is from genome assembly GCA_015244755.2 of Tenualosa ilisha. NCBI lineage: Eukaryota > Metazoa > Chordata > Actinopteri > Clupeiformes > Clupeidae > Tenualosa > Tenualosa ilisha. The sequence goes on from PYXC01000629.1 coordinate 6,857,385, forward strand.
CAGAGACATCCAAAAACACTGTCTCTTGTCTTAAATTACATTTATGAAAAGAGTGATTGTGATTGGTTCATCTCACCATGCAGGAAGTGCAGAAGATTCTGGGATCCAGGCAGCCAGCCTCAGCCAACACCACCACATTCTGCAGGGACACCCGCCCAACACACAGGCAACAGTCATGCATACAGCAAGCCTCTGTGCCAACCAACACACAGCTTATCCATACACACAGACAAAAACTATGCGCTGCGCGCGTGTGTGTGTGTTTGTGTGTGTGTCTTTGTCTACATCTATGTGTCTATGTGTCAGTGTCTATGTGTGTCTGTGTGTGTATGTCACCTTCTTTTTCTCCTCCTCTGTGGCCCTGATGATGCCTGGGTCAGTCCTGGCACAGCGGAAGTAGTAATAGAGCAGGGCGGTCACATTGAGTGTGAACAACACCTGCACTGTGGCACTCGGGCCATGTGAGGGCTGCAGGTTAAGGAACATTACACATCCTTCTACACTCTGTCTCCTTCTCTCTCTCTCTCGCTCTCTTTCTCTCTCTCTCTCTCTCTCTCAGACAGACACATATACACACCTTTGTATTAGCAGTGGTGAGTCTAATGTCTAAAATCATTAAGACCAAAAGACCTCCATGCAAATGCATAATAATAATAATAACAATAATAATCACCATCATCATCATCATCTTCATCATCATAGTAATATACACCTCTGTCCTAAATTTATGTCCTCACTTACACAGTACACCTCACATGTATTAAACACCAATTGAGCATAATGACTACACTCCTCAGTACATGCCAGTGTATTAACATGATGACTGTGGTCATACTGTCCTCATTTCCATAAAAACTACACAGATCAGTCGTACAGCATCATCTGCCGACTGAGGCGCACATACAAAGGGACTGCTTATCAGTTCATCTCCAATGGGAAATGGCAAACTGCCTGTGCAATAAGACGCCTCCCTGCACCCCTCACCATCACACACACCGCTGGTTTGACTGCTTATATCAGAGACTAAATGGTGAAATTAAATTACATAGCGGGTTAATAAAAGAACGAACTAGGGGGGTGGTAAGTGAAGTAGAATTAAAGCTTTTTCTAGTCTGTATATTAACCCTCTCATTCCCATTTCAGAAACAAGGTGATATCCAAAACCTGCATGCTGGCTCCATTTGTCTAGTCAATGCCAGTTAATTAATCCTTCACCACGTCGACCTTCAGAAACACAAGAGTCCAGTGGCAATAGGTAAACCAAATGTGACCTTTCCTTGAAAGGACATAATAACCTTACTTTAGATAGTCTCCTCACACAAGGTTTTATTTTTGTCCCCATGACCACTGACACAGTTGCAAATGAATGAATCAAACCCCAGGCGAAACAGTGGGCATTAGCTTGGTAATAAAACCAGCCCCTCATTCTACACTTTGTTTCGGACAGAGGGTCTGGCCGTTCGGCAGTGAGAGACAATTGCTTGCTGGAGGTGTTTAGGTTTAAAAAGATTGAATCAGCCCTTGACTGATAGCCTGCCTTAACTGATAGCACTCTAGCTCTGAATTCATAATGCCTCCCTCCTCTGTTCACTGATTGGATCCGGTAAAAAAGGCAACAAGCTCAATGGGATCAAATCAAGACAAGCGCTACAGGGAGATGATAATCAAGCAGAAGGAAGGTAAGTCCAGGCTAAAGGAGTCTGGGAAAGGATATCAGGAATGAAATACAGAAACCATGTGAAGAGCATCCAGAAGATGGAGGCAATGAGAGCAATGGAAGGGATCTGGTTTCGGAGGTTGAAACCCGAGGTTTGTCTGGAGAGGTAAACAAAACAAAGCACAGCACAGACTGTTAACACACTTGGCATAACAGTTCCACCTTGTGGTGATTGTAAGTATTACAACTAAGTTCACAAACACAAAATCACAAAGCACAAGACAATGCAGTCCACTGAACTTCATGGAAAGGACAGTCAATTTAAATGGCTTCTCATCATTATGAGGATTGTTTATTGAGGTCAACCCTGTTGTTCACCTGTGGCTACAGAGTTTTCCAGCAATATCACTTGCTGATGCTTTTGTACATGAAAGCAAGGGAAGATGAATCTGCACTGTGACCATTCTAACTATTTTCTGTAGACTAAAAACTAGTTGGCACACAAACTATGTACTGCAGGTGATCAAAAGAAAATAAAATTTACATTAGGCAAACACAGATTTTTCATACTTTGAAAGTGTATTGCCAGCATTTGTTATGTGGTTGCTATGCAAAATGTGTCCAGGTTGGCAGGACGTATTGTAAAGGCCTCTGTGTGTGTGTGTGTGTGTGTGTGTGTGTGTGTGTGTGTCTTTACCTTGAGGCGAGGTTGACCACTGCAAGCACGCAGGCTAGGAGGACCCCCTTGAGCAGCCACGACTCAGAGCTCATGTTCAAGATAGCCCCAACAGCCCACATCACCAGCACACAGAACACCATCTGCAGGCACACCTGTACCAGCCAGTCAATGTACACATCACATCAGAGACAAAGCCACACACTCACACACTTGAACTGTGTGTGCTAACTCCTACACAAATCAACCACGACTTCCCCATTAGCACTTAGCATCCGCTCCCTAAATGGACTGGAAATATAATATTAAGAGGGCTAAGCTAGGGTAAATACTTAGCAAGAGAAAAAAAAAACAACTGTGTGATGTGGGTCAAAGAGAATAATGAAGGCCATTTGCTGAACTAAATAAAACAGCGTGAGCTGCGGGTGCTTTTTCCTCCCTCTCTCATCACCCCTTCCTCTCCCTCTTTCTCTCTCTTACTCACACACTCACTCACTCATACTCTCTCTCGCTCTCTCCCTCCCCTCTCCCTCTCTCAAGGGGTTCACAAACAAAATGAGTTAAAATGGCTTCTGCTTTACTGGTTTTAACACAAGGTTAATTATTCCCCAATGTCGGAGCTCCACAGCAGTGTATTATCAGGCCTCCTGCTGGGATCTAGTTTTTATTTACTGCCTGGAATTAGACTCAGAAAAATGCCTTTAGAGTGGTATGGTACTTAGTGAAGGACACAGGTAATCAAAGTTTTCATTTTGGAACTGCATTCACCAGGAAGATTTAATGTCAACATAATTGTGTGTTTGTGTGTGTGTGTGTATGTGTGTGTGAGTGTGTGAGTGTGTGAGTGTGTGTGTGTGTGTGTGTGTGTGTGTGTGTGAGAGAGAGACAGAATGAAAGTGTGTGTGAATGTGTTCAAAAACAAGGTGCATTCCTGCGACAACACAGGGTGAGATCTGCCGGATGCCATCCATACCCTGTACTTGGTGAGGACTTTGAGGCACGTGGAGTTGGATTTGATCCTCTCTTGTTGGATGTGGCTGAGCATGTGAATGAGCAAGGGGCTGTGCACCTGGTGCGCCAGGTCGATCGGCGTGTGACCCTGCACACACACACACACGCACGGCTGATGCTAAGTAACAAAGTACACAAGTCATATTGACAAATGCACATTTATATCCACAGAAGTATTCAAATATTAATGAATCCATCATCATAAAAACATCAAACCATCTAAATGCCTGTTCTATTGATACAAAATCAAGTTATTATCCTTGACCAAATCACATCAAATCTGTTTGGTATTCAAAGCCTACGCATTTTCAACATCACAGTCACAAACCTCTCAACAACTAAAAAAAACGAAACAACTAAAAAAAAAAAAAAAAAGACAACACTCACTAACAAACTGGAAAAAACTCCCCTGCACCACACACCCAATTTAATACACTTGTTCAAAAGTAACCTCTGATTGCAACCCAAAGTATGATGTGTACTAACCAAACACAAACAAAAATCAATAGAAGGCATCATGTGTGTCAAAATATAACATCAGCTGTAACATATGACTTTGATTGAAGATACACCCCTACCCTAAGAAATTTCTCTAAGACTCTCTGCCTTCCTTGACAGACATAAAGAAAAGCATCAGTCAGTCTAAACCTGCAAGTTCAGTCCATTTTAAAGGTAGAAACTTGTCACTTCCTGTGTTGCAAAACCTTAGAGGCTCCAATCAACCCACTGAGCACATGATCAGATATGCCCAGTTTATGGCAGCCATATCTGCCTAGGACTGCAAACACAAAGAATGATTGACGCATTCCTGGCTATCAGACTGATTAGTCTGATTAACACTAACACTGGCACATTCACAGAGATGTTGATTAATGTGCAATGTCATTTTAACTAAATAAATGAAATGACTGCGCCAGACAGATCCCGGCTTGGCTACCAGTACTTACGTTGATGTTCTCGAGGTCCACACTGGCACCGGCCTCCAGTAAGATGTGGGCTGAATCCACGTTCCCTGCCAGCACAGCACAGTGCAGCGGCGAGTTTCTGTTCACCTTATCCACAGCATTCACAGAGGCGTTACACTTCAGGAGGAAGTTAGTGGGCTCAGGCCTGTCGTTGGGAGGAGGATGCACATAGATACAAGAACATGAACAAGACCGACCGATAAATAAATAAATCAATAAGACACATCTCCTCAAAGCACAACGAACAGTATGTGACTTATACATGGGCAAGCTATTTTCTTCAGATATCGCGTCATGATGCTAACCATTTACATTGTGGTGAAGCCATTATGTTCATACAGACCTATTTATAATCATCAAAGAAAATGCACCATAAAAGCAATCACATACCCAATGATTTTCTGAGCAGCCAACATTAAGGAGGTCTGTCCATTAAGGTCTGGTGAATCCACTTCCTGTAGAAAAACAATCAAGCACACATGTTTTATCCTCAGCTCTTTCACAAGAGCAGAAATACTTTTGGGGCCAGTTCTCCATCCAGGTTGAAGGAGAAATCCGGTGTGATTCAGTCGATAGCCTTGTTATTTGAGGTCACAGGCTGCAGGAAAAAGAACAAGAAAATTGGGTACAACATAGGGGGAATAGCAAACTGGCAGCTAATGTTAACTGAATGGGGCATAGGGAAATTAAACTGAAAGTGATTCAGTTAGAGTTAGCTGCCAGTACTCTATTTGGTCTATGTTGTGTCAAATCTTCTTGTTCTTTTTCCAACCAAAACCACTCGGTGATCTCTAACAACAGGAGTATAGATTTATTCACACCAAATTTCTCCTAGACATTTTCAGGAAGAACCTACACTGTAGTTTTTACGATGCTTACAGATACTGCGGATCAGCCCACAGAGTAAGTGTGGAGGGCTGTCACTCTGTGCTTGATTACCTGTCCTTTGGCCATGAGGTATGCAGCAATGGGCATGTGCTGGAAGAGCACAGCTAGATGCAGGCCTTTGTATCCCTCCCCATCAGCCACGTTGGGGTCTGCTCCATAGCGCATCAGCTGGATCACCATGGCCAGGTGCCCTTGTCTGACATGCCAAGAGTACGTCAGATTTCAAAACAAAGAATAATTACCATCTTGCTGAACATTGCAAGTGCATGTATTCATAAACAAATAAGTCCTTGTTTCATGCAATCATTGAAATATTTTCCTCTAAAAAGAATAAAAATAATCTGGGAATGAAGTAATCTACATGAATATGGCACACTAAAAATCACTGCTGGTAATAGACTATTTGAAGCACTGCAGATTAAATATATATATTTCAATAGTAAAGATAAATGAAACTATTTTTACAGCTAAATGGAAAAGTTCTGTTGAAGATGGTTGGCCGACATAAATGAAGTTCAACCGAGGTGAGCAGATCAGAATGATGGCCTGCCCAAAATACAGTGGATCACAAATCAGACATGCTGTGTTATAAAGCGGATTCCAATACCTTATGGCCCAGTGCAGAGGCGTTGAGTTTAAATCACCCCCAAGCTGGTCGATAATGGCTCCTTTGGAGATGTAGTACCTATAAAAGACATGTCATGTAGAAATGGTTCATTATCATTAGCTGAAGCATTTGTCCAAAGTGAATTACTACATCATAACAGTAAATAATGCTTGTAGGCCTAAACAATACAGAAATACTGAATGTCAATTATAGTTTAACGACCAATTAAAAACTATAACTTTAGAAGTTATGTTTTGATGTTCTAAACTTCTATACACCAGCACTGACAAAGTAATTTGATGGCTTTGCATTCAAAACAGACTGATTCATTATAAGTTTGTGTTCATGACATATGCATAGCTGCTTACAAAGCTAAAGTTCACGTCAAGGTGACAGAGAAAAAAATCTTCGATGCTTAACAGTACACACTTTTAGTTTCAGAAAACCAGACCAGACAGGTTTCACTCAGGTGTCACTGAGATCCAGCGATAATGCATCAGCCAAAGTAGACACTTTTCTTTCTACACCATGAAATGAAGTCATGACACCTACACAAACAAGGGATACTTACTTGACCAAATCCAAACGGTTGTTAATGGCTGCCCAATGTAGCAATGTAACATTCTCTTTGTCTGGTTGTCTCACATCGTATCCAGCTTCAATGAGTTCTTTACACCTGTCTAGGATTCCAAACCTGCAAAACAAAACATATCATACTTACTTCCTTGTATCTTACAATAAAATGTTAAGCTATGTGTTTACGCTACTTTACCACCACATTACACATTACACACTACATTACTTTTAGGATTCAGCTTTGACAACTAGCCTACAGTGTGTTACAGTGTGTTAAATGGTGTTGTGGAATGTTCTATGTGTTGGCACAGGACCCTCCCAAGAGATGTGTCAACAGCGCCATGGTAGGCCAACAACATGGACATTCATTTACAACCATCCTATCTGTGAAATCTGACAGTGTGAAAACAAAGGTAAACATGAGTGTTAAAAAGTCATACAGCGTAACTTACTGAGTTGCTTTAACTATATCCCAGCTGCTACTGTCGTCCATGTGGGAACGTTTCTTGGGCTGTTGTGTTGGATCTGTCATGGCTTCGCCCCTCTGAGCAAACTGACCAGGAGGGCCAGGCATGAACCCGTGGCCCATGCCACCGAAACCATGCCCCCCTGGCCCATGACTATGACCGTGTCCGTGTCCATGTCCGCCGTGGCTGTGACAGCCATCGCTCATATGACCATGTGGCTGTACAAAATACATTCTTTCAGAAATAGCCTCCCAGCATACACTGACAGCAAAGGGTATTTTAACAAGTCTATGCTACAAGATATAGCCATCCTACATGACACCATCTTGCTGTACATGAAGTGTACCCACTGACGTTACCTTCAATGTCCATGTTTATCTATTACTTGGCAAGAGTGTTTCCTTCGAACACAATGGTTTACCCTCCTCTTGACAGATCTCCGCAAGAGTTAGTTGGCTTTGTAACATATCATACCTTACTGCCGCCTTCTAACGACAGTAGTTCTTATTCACTATGCTTGCTTAAGAATCACTTTCCTGACGTGTAACTTACAAACAAGGCAAGGTTATTTTGTTTTATAATGGCCAGTCCAAAAAACTCATGGCGCTGATAACTACTGGTGGTCCGAGTAAAGACTGACGTTACCCATCATACTGGACAGCTACTTTGATAACCAAATGGTTCACCAGCTAGATAGCTACCTGCCCAGCAATTTAACCCAGGTAGCTAACGCTAGCTACCATACAGTTATCGTTAAGGTGTGGTACACTTGCCATGATAAAATGAATAACAGTTAGTCTTAATCATTCAGCTACAGCATGCTAATTTAATATGTATCATAGCTACTAAACCAGTTAGCATACTAGCTAGAATAGAATACTAGAATACTAGCTAACTTTACCACTCATCACGGTTAGCATACTACCCTTCATTAATGGCACAACTGGTCAGATTAGACCAGATTATTCTATGCGTGAAATAACCCTGTATTGCACAATGTAAAGTGCAAGCCATGATTCCGTCACATAATCTCATCAGATAATGGTTGCCGACGTAGCATATGCAAAAGAATTCACTGTATGTTATTCTACCTGGATAGCGTTACTACATCCTGTTAGCTAGCTAGCGAAAGCTGAACACAGTTACAGAAAACAACGACGTCAAAACCGATAATAAGGTTACTAATCACTTACTTCATTGCTTCCTTCCCAGTCCATTACGAAGATCTGTTCGATGAGGTAAGTAGGCTAAGGTTTGTTGGCTGACCTGTCTGATCTGTTCTTGGAACTATCTTCTGCTTTACTTTGGCAGTGTACCCGCATGCGCCTCCTTTTCTGAGAACTTCCTGGATACCAACCCCATCCGTCCACTGATTGGCTCAGAGACCGAGCTATGCCTGTAGTCAATTTGAAGCAGGGAGGATGGAAGATGGTAGCAAGAGTTTCCTTGGCAACGGCCCTATGGCAACAGCCCTAACGACAAACGTATTGTGTCGAAGGCTAGATGCCTAATGGTGATAGAAAATATGTTGAGTCGTTTAATGTTCTTCACTTTATTATTTAATATTACTTGATTATTGTTATGCTTGGCATCCCCAGGTCTGGGAAAATGTCCAGTAAAAGATCAGAAAAAGAAACTCCAGCCCGGTTGACGTTGGCCCGAGGAAAAATCATTAAGCCTATGTGGTCAATCATGGCCTGTCAAGTCGTTCAGGCCTGGGTGTTATCACTGTTCAGTAGGATTTTTTTTTTCCAATTAGGCCTGCTTCAAGCTTTTGGGGGCAGCCGTGGCTACTGGTTAGGGCTTCGGACTTCGATTCGATCCCTGACTAGAATAAGGATGTGGGTGGGAAAGGTGGGGTGACTGAACCGATTGCTTGCCCACATCCACAGCTGAGATGCCCTTGAGCAAGGAAGTAGGCTGCCTAACCCCTCACTGCTGCCCACTGCTCTGGGTTAGTGTGCGCTTCACCTCACCGTGTGTGTTCACTGTGAGCTTTGTGTGTGTTCACTGTGTGCTGTGTGCACTCATTCACAATTAGGATAAATGCAGAGACCAAATTTTCCTCACGGGATAAAAAGAGTAGGCCTGGTAAGTAAGTGAGCAGCCAGCTCAATGGTATAATGCCTCAACTTTCCCAGGTGCTCATTGGCAGGGCAAGAACAACACCAACAAATTCCCACCAAGGCTGAACAGTTCTGGAAGGGCATCTGGGAGAAGGAAGCAACCCACAGCACCAGTGCCCAATGACTTGCAGAACTAAGTATAGTAAGTATATACTCTTTTGATCCCGTGAGGGAAATTTGGTCTCTACATTTATCTCAATTGTGAATTAGTGAAAGTACAACAGCACATAGTGAACACACTAACCCGGCGCAGTGGCCTGCCTTGCTTAGCTGCCTTACTTCAGCCAACCAGGGTCTACTGGGATCAAACAGGCAACCCTACAGTTTTAAACCCAAAGCCCTAACCAGTAGGCGGCGGCCTTCTCCCAGAACAAGAGTCAATGACCATCCAGCATTGACACAGCGAATCCAAGGTAGGGCCTCAAACAAGAAGAACTGGACAGCACCTGGACCAGACATGGTCCAGCTACTGGCTAAAGTGAGTAACTTCCCTACATATGAGCGAATAGCGACACAAATGAACCAACTGCTGAGAGATGGAACCCAAGGCTGGTGCACCAAACACTTTCACACCGTTTCATTTCGTGCTAAACGTCTGCAATCCCTTAATTGGCGTACATTTCCTTCCTTGTGGGCACATGCTTTCTGTGAACTGTAAAAATATTGGGTGTACCAAAGCCCTCTGTTTGATGATTGCCATCCATCAAAAATGAATGGAAAGGTCCCTGACTGTGATGTAGCGAAATGTGCATTAGGCAGTGCCAGCCTGGCTCATGGGACCCAACCTGAATGGTTGACTGAAGGACAAACAGTCCTGATCCTGAGGGATCACCAGAAGGGGGCGGTCCCGTCAAAGTACAGGCCTATAACCCACCTCTGGAAGCACCTCTCAGGCATCATAACAGATGAGATGTGGGCACATGAGTCAATACAAAAGCAGGAAGAGAAAAGGCAAGAACACCAGAGGAGCCAAGCACTCATCTACTGGTGGATAGAGCAGTATCCAGAGAATCAGTTTGCTGCATAAAGATGAATCTCAGCATGGGCCAGTGGCTCAGAAGGTGCTTACCTTGTTCTCCACTACTGATCCATATTATAGGGAGTTGTCCTGAAATTGTTGAATAGTACAAATATCTGGGCACAATGACTGAAAACAAGCTGAATTTTAATATAAACACTGTAGGAAGGGACAGTAACGGTTGTACTTCCTTGGGAAGATAAACTTGTTTAACGTGGACAGGGCTATGTATTCTTTGTTTTACAAGTCTTTTATTCAGTCTGTCCTTACCTTTAGTTTTATTGCCTGGTATGGAGGCATCAGTGCCAAGGACAAAAGTGACTGGGAAGTTGATTGGCTGTTCTTGCAGTCCATTTATGAACAAGTCTTACAGAGGGCAAAGTGTATATTGGACTGTAAAGGTCAGGTCGGAGACTAAGAGTCCCCTTTTTTAACTAAAAATTCTTTTATCCCTAGTGCAATATGCTCAATTTCCACAGTACTGCCTTTTTGCACATAAATGATTCTGGGAATTATCTGTGTGAAACCTAAAGACTGATGTAACAGAGTACTAATTTATTGTTTATTGTATATTGTCCTAATGTGCCCTTTTTAAGGTTTGTTAATTGTTGTGTCTTGTACCTGACAACAAGACAATACAGTGAACTAGACTGAACAGCCAATCTAGCATGCTGACCTGTGTGCTGCCTGGATCGACTACAAGAAGCCTATGACTAAATGCCACACACGTGGATCCTAGAGTGCTTGGAACTCTTCAACATCAACAGGGCGCTAAGAGCCTTCATTAAGAACTCCATAGGAATGTGGAAGACAACCCTTGAGGCCAGTTGCTCTCAGAGCCGTTGCCAAGACATTGACTCCACACCACCAGAATCTACAGCAATGACATCAGAAAGCCATGTTAAAAACAGACAAAAGCCAATACAGAAAATCTAAATGATAGGACCATTGAGTATTTGAGCAATTGAGATATTAATAAAATATTGAGGAAGAAAAGATGAGAAAAAGGCAGATGAAGTTCATTAAATTAGTAATAGGTAATAGAAAATTAAACCACCAGAGGGCAACATTGCAGATGTGGAGGACAACAACAAATACCTGGAAATACTGCAGGCCAATGGGAGCCAAGAGGAGGTGGCTGGGAAAGGTGCTACTGCTGTACCTGCAGAGGGTGAGACTGGTCTTGAAAAGCCAGTTGAGTGGGAAACACAAGATGATTCCAGTGAGAACATGATGAATAACCACCCACAGGGGTGAGAAGGGAATGTTTATATAGTCATACTTTAGATTAGGGTAGACATATTCACCATTAACTAGCAGATTATTACCATGCAAGTTAATAACATACTAGCCAATTGTTTGTCATTACAAGTCGCTTGTTAATACCTTATTCTGCATGATCTTATTCTACCCATAAACCATTAACCAGACTTTCTCCAATATAAACTCTTAATTACTGCTTACTCATAGTAAGTAAGATAGTTGTTGCTTATGAATTTGCATGTTAATGAGCTGATACGTAATGCTGAATATGTGTACCCTAATCTAAAATGTTAGAATATACATATATTCTTTATTCACAGTTTCACTGGAAACACTACACAACCCAACACCCTTTAAGTACAAACCAGTTTAAATCAGCACACTTAATTGGTACAGATTCCCATTGTTTGTTTAGCAGCTGCCACTTCAAAAATCACATGAACTTCCTCTGTGCTCAGAGAGGGGAATCGCAGCAGAAGGAGTGATGCACAATCAGGTACAGCATGTTTTTCTCATACTTAGAGCTGAATTTCCTCAAAGCAAACAGTAGGAAGTTTGTTTTCTTGTCCTCAAAGGGGCTTGGCAAACTATTGTTAAATTGAAATTGTTTGAAATTGTATCGCTTGCAATGGTTTGATGGGATGAGTAGTACAAGTATTGCAATATGTAGTGCAATATGTCTATCTTTGTCTTTCTTTCTTTCTTTCCTTCTTTTTAATTGTTAGTTTTTTCACTCAGAATGAAAGGTTATATCATCATAATTTAACTCATACTTACTAGATCGACTCCAGGCTTTAAAACACATCCAATTCAATAAAATAGGCTGATGTTTTGAGGGAGTGGGACTAACAAGCTCTGTAGGACCAGGAGCAATAGGCTAATTGCAAAAGGTTTAGGCTGGATGATCATGGCAATTTGCTGGGAAACTGCATAAGGATCTTTCTGAGACTATGAATTATGTCTCCCCTGATGTATCATGGCTTCCCCTGAGAAATGCTGCACCACGACTGTTGCTCAGACTGCATCTCCTCATGTAGTGATAGGGCTTGTCTGCTGTCTGCAGATCTGTTGTTTGCCACAAAGGGTCACCCTTAGCCAGTATAAAGATGGACTGAGGACTTCTGTCTGCATTTGCACATTTGAAGCAGCCTAAGATGTGGCTGTTGAACATGTCGAGCATGGCTGTATGGAAAGATGCCAGATATGGATCCAGTGAGAGAGAAAAAGAGAGGAGTCTGTTTTGTATCTTTACAATATTTTTTGCATTTTTCTATTCTATAAGATCTGGATGCGGTGTTGTCATAGCATAAGTATGTCATGTGGTGGCAGTATAACCCATGGCATGTTCGCTCTGTGGCTCAGGTAGCCAGTAACTGCTACCATCATTTTGACACACCTCTCCGGAGCTAAGCAAGTCATATGAACACACACTTTTCTCAAGATTATTTTTTTAATGTTCCTGGTTCTTCTTCCAAGCATCTGTTTAAAAGCAGCTCTGATTTTAAATTCATTAACAAGTCAATGAAGCAAATTAGTCAAGGAATTTGAAATGCTTAGCTGAGAGAAGCACCTGCTAAGTGTGAAAGCGGGGTTCAAGTCAAGCAAAGGTGATATGAGAATCAATAGAAAATACTCTGGTAGCAGTTGGTACTACATGAAATCGACAAAGAGAGAGAGACATCGATTTTAAATTGAAAGAAAGAATAAAAAGAGGAGAAAATCCTGTAGTTCTTCACAAAGACACAAGGTTCTGGGTTTGATTCCCTGAGCGCAAACCTACTGATGGAAATGGAGCTCACATCCAAGACATACTAATACATACTCTAATTAAATGTAAAAATAAAAGCCATTAATTGATAGTATTGTGGCAGTATGAATATACTTATGAACGGAATGTAAAAGGTTTGAATGTAAGGATGTGTCTATTTTTTTTATTTGCCGCAATGTTACATGCATGGCAGTAACTCCAGCAACATTAAATTCACCCACAAGGGCAGATGACAGAATCTCAAATCACTGACTTGTCTTAAACCTGAAATGCGGGTTAGACAGACATATCTTGATTATGTAACCAGCTGGGTTTCCTCAACTGAAAAGACTAGCTCTATCTCCTAACATGTGCCTTTAGGAAATAAACGTTTTATTAGAATAATTAATTTTGGTCTGCAGGAGGTCCTCTTCAGCCTCTACTCGGCTCCATAGGGAGCCATGAAATTGGCCACACCAATGAATTCACTTTCCACATTATTGTTGGAACTGTCCTACAGTGTGATGGTGCGAGATCCTGTTCTTGCCACCCAAAAGCCATGAGCTGTTTCAACTGGTTAAGAAATTTCAGAGGGTTTGAAACGGCAAAACTGAAAAAGAAATGTTCTATAGCGTGCTTGTGTGACCCCACTCAGATGGTCTCAGAGAGATTTTGCTGGAGAGCAGACTTCATGTTGTTAGAAGTGCCTGCTCTGTTTCATTAATCCATTTTACATGCTGTATTTGTCTATTCCCAGCTCATATTGCCCTCCCCTCCTCCTCCTCCTCCTCCTCCCCTCCACACCCAAACCTGCAGTCTAGTTAATCTCATTAGATTTTAATAACAACACGGAAGGGTTAAAGACAATCTGGTGCATGGATGCAAATGCTCTGCCCCCGTCTGTCCCAAGTGAGTGTATGAGAATTGTGTGTGTGTGTGTGTGTGTGTGTGCACACGCGTGTGTGAGAGAGAGAATGTGCATATAATGTGATGGGTCATGTATCATGTCATGGGTGCCTGTGTATGCACAAGAGAATGAGAATGTTTCTGTGTGTGTGTGTGTGTGTGTGTGTGGTGTGTGTGTGTGTGTGTGTGTGTGTGTTTTCATGAGAGGCCATGTAATTCATGAGGTCCCTTCTGGCCCAGTCTTGAGGTGGCAGAGTGAGCAGGAGGGGTAGCAGATTGACCTCACTCCACCTCCAACACACCACTGTCTGAGTCCTTTTATTAACCTCTCCACTTTCTTACACACACACACACACACACACACACCTCTCACACTGTCTTTCTCTATCTCTCCCACTTCTCATGCTCTTTTTCTGTCTTTTTTCTTGTACTTGCTCTCTCTCTCTCATTTCCTCCTCCCCTTTTTTCCTTGTCTGTCTCTGTCTTATTCTCTTCTTATTTCCTCTTACTACAATGGCATTTTTATCATTCTTGCCCCTCCTGTCTGTCTTGTGCACTCTCTGCTCCTCAGTCCCCCGCACACCCCCGTCTCCCCTTATCCCCACTGAGCTGGAGTATTTTAAGCAGGGTAAGACACGCTGTGTCAGGGACGCGTTCCCGCTCCCTTTCCCTTCCCTTCTTTTCAACCTCTCCTCCAGTCCCATTTCTCTTGACTTCCTCCATCTTCCTCTCCTCTATTTTCTCCTGCTTATCTTCTTTTCTGCCCACTCCAACTGAGCCATGCGTTTGAAACAGAGGGCTTTGGATGGGCGACAAAGGGTTGCTTCTCTGGAGAGACAGTGGACGTGCCGCCAGTATCCACCAGACCCTGTGGCAGATTGGAATGGATACCCACGATAATAAATGGACAAAAAAGGCCCTGGCAGTGTTCCAGTATAGTATGCCAACTGATTCAGTCATACCTTATCAAACCATATTATGTGTAATCCATCCCATAATGTAAATCACGACAGAGTGGCACCATCGATAATCTATATCCTAACTGCATTCAAATGAGTTCTCCATGCACAGCACGGGGGGATTTCTGGGCAGTGGCTGTGGCCTGAAAGTTTATCGTGTGTTGGACGCGTTCACACAGAGCTGCAAAAACAAATGATGTGCTGTTAAGTTTGATCGAGTGAAGACACAGTCTGAGTAGTAGGGTTTTTTCTGTTCCAAAGGATGACAGGCAAATGAGCAGAAAGAATGGATTAGTGTGACACAGCCAAGCTCACTGTCTGGGGATGAGTCAGGGGGAGAGAGGTCCAAGCAGGTGGGGAGTTAAAGCGCACACACACACACACACACACACACACACACACATACACATACACAGGCCTGCGTGGAGACAGATGGACAAAGAGACAGACAGACAGAGACTTGTGGTTCCCTGTGGAGAGGATTCACTAAAACATGTGCTGTTGCAGAACTGGATAGGACAATTTGTGCACTGGTTTCTAGCACTGTTTGGCACATATTCAGTTACACAGAAAAGTACAGTTCACTTCTGACTGACAAGCATTTAGGACAAATTTCAAGCACATTTTACAGAAAACCTGGTGAAACCTTTGGACCATGTATAATAGTTTCCATGCATTTATTTTAAAATTGTGTTAACATGACAGCATTACGTAATTATAGTCAGCTCATAAACTTTACTTAGTGCCTCCAACCACTGCTAGGCCAGCTGCAGACAGTGGTGTACAGAAACCAGTGAAAAGAACTGTTTTATCCTGAAAAGACTTGCAGTTGTGTGTTATTGCAATGTGTGTATTTGTTATTCATGTGAATTTACTACGTGTTTACCGTTCTGAAGAGAACTAAAAAGTAGACTGAGTGAGCTGCAGAAAAAGATCTTCCGGATTAAGCACATGTTGTTACTGTTAGAACATACACAGATGAAAAAATACCAAAGCCGTGTACTGAGTGTACTTTTTGTAGATGTGGTTTCTACTGCCCATGGCTTCAGATATGTGAGTTTGCTGCCATATTGTTTCAGATCACAGAGGTTTTAGATTACAAAATCCAAATGAAAACCATACCCATAGAGCTTCCAATGAGATAGCAGGAAAGGACACGGCCTACAAGAGAAAAGGGAAGCGTCTTTTTTTCCAACACATGGATAAATCTACAGCGCATTCACATTACTTTTACGTTCTATCCCCTCCTCTGATAAGAGACAATCCTCTCTATCCTATACAGAGATTCTTCTTTTTGACACGTTGCAGTGTAACACTGCAACACACATTGCTTACTGTGTGGGGATCTGAAGCTCTTCTGCTTCTCTGCCAGGCTGTTCAAGTCTTGGCTGTAAAGTGGGTTCACCGAGTGGGCTCTGTGCGTCATCTGGAGGTAAGCCGGTCAACAAGACGAGGTGGGGGTGGCAGAAAAGAGGATCGTCAGCCTTTCAGAAGCCTCGATGAGGGGTCAAGATGTGAGAGTGACAAGGTGATTGCTTGTCACAAAGCATTCTGGAATTGTGACTTAAGAATGCAGCTGGGTTTGCATACAATCCACATCATAACATGTAAGAGTGTGATGGTGTGAGCTGGTGTCAAGGTTGACGACAGTACAGTTTAATAGGGGGGGAGACTTGCTAGAGTATTTGTGTCACAACAACAAAAAAAAAAAAAAGGGAACCGTGTGGCCATGCCTCTGTCCTTGATCGAGGCAGTGTAACCCTCAATCACACCAGAAACTGTCTGAGCACCAGGGTTTATTTGGCTGAAAGCCACTAAATTTATAAGTTGGTGTCGGACATTTTTTTGATAAAAGATGCAATATGTGATACCACCACCGTATTACAGGGAAGGCAAATCAATACATGCACTTTCTTTTACCCAAGTTTGAAAAATGCTCTAAAGAAGTTTTGTCAAGCACAGGAAAGCAGGCTTTCCATAACATTGTGAAAAAAACACTTTGGCATACTAGGCACTTCCGCTTCAAATAAGTACGACCTGTCAGCAATAAAGGCATCATCTTATAATAAATAACTGGACAATGCTGAACAAAAGTTTCTCCTAGTGGACCTTGGCACTCTCTCTCACACACACATACATACACATACCAAGATTCTTCCTCCTTTTTTTATTGTAAAAGCATTATAGTCTTTTCAGTCGTTGTTTATCCTCAACACATAATGTAGGGGTTGTAGAGGTAAACATCCAGCTCAGCCAGAGAATTGAATGTGTCTTGAATGTGCCATCCATCAGTAATTCTGATCAATCCAAGGCTCAACCTGTTCCTTCAGCCCCTGTTGCTGTAGCCTGTTTCCACAGTAGACACTGGCTTCGCCCCTGTGAGATCAGCAGCACACCAGAAGTATCTGCAAGGAGGGTGTGTGTGTGTGTGTGTGTGTGGGGGGGGGGGGGGTTGGGGGGTTGGGGTGTTCTGGAACTCCCAAACAATACACAATGTCTCTTTGTTCCTTGTGGTATACTACTGTATCATATCTCCCAATGTTATGGGCAAAGACTGTGTCAGATCTGTGCCTGTCTTAGTCCGGTCCTTCTCAAGCCTTCCTCCGCCTCTATGACCTCTTCCTTCTCCTCTCCTCTCCCCCCACATCTCCAAGCGTATGTCAGATTATATTGCCCCAGGACAATTGCCTGTGATTGTCCTCCTCGCCTATAATTAGGGGCTGATTGGGGTAATGGCATGAATAGCTGGGGAGGAAACAAGAGAAGAGGCTGACAGAGCCTCAGGAATCTGGGAGATGGACTGATGAGAGGCCACTGTCACTCATCCTCCGTCCCATCCTCCTCATCTCTCTTTCTCTTCCCCTCCTCCCCGGCGATGGGCAGTGTGGAACGGGAGGGCGTGGAGGAAGAGAGGCTCATTCATCAACCCATTAAGGAAGGTGGTATCCTCTGGTATTTTAGTATGTCCATCATGAAGACGTTCTCTCCCAGCGGACGTCAGGATGAGCAAACTGTGTATGTGTGTGTGTGTGTGTGTGTCCCTGACTGCTACTTTATATGCCACCTACAAGGGAGTGCTTGACTCTCAGATGTTTTCTTACAGACTCCCCAAAATTACTATTGACATTTCAATTTAGATGGAATTTTCATACCATCTCCACCCCGCCGCCCGCCTCTTACCCCGCCGCTCCGCGCACGTGATGGCATATTGGAGAGGGGACAAATTTACATTTGAATGAGCCACACAAAGGCGTGCAGGCGTTGCGTGCATCCAAGTGTATGGCCCCGCTACCATCCCAATCAGAGGGATGCTGTTAGACCCTAATGGTTACTGGTATTCAGCCGGAGTCAGGCTAAAAGGGCGATTTCCCTCTTGTCGGTGGGGTTTTATGGTCACATTTCAATGGGCTGGACTTTTATGCACCCAATTTGCACTCCTCACTTTAGCTTGTTGTGTCTGTGTGTCAAACCTCCGTTGAGCGTAAACGCACAAGCACACACACACACACACATGCTGGTGCTACTACTTGGACACCCGCAGTCTAAAAAAGAATTGTGCAGGTAATGGATGAAGACTGGGGGCATGTTGCAGCAAATATATTGATTTCATTCATGGAAACAAAATGCTGAGAATTATCCTAGTTGCATGACAAAGCAGCATATATTTGCCTCAACTGGAATAATTGAAGCTGTTTAGTAAGAAAAAGCGAAAAAAAAAAAAAAAAAGCTGCAGTACTGTTTTGCCAATGAAAATGGCCTCCTTAAATGGACGGTCTCACACAACCGACGTGATAATTCATCTTCTACTTAAGTTTCCATGTTCGGTCCCGCTTGGTCAGAATGGTATGCGTACTTGTGGTTTCGGGGCCAACGGAGTGCTCAAGACCTTCTGGTCCATCCCTCTCCTCTGGGTCCATGGCTGGGGAGCAGGCTCTCAACAGCACTTTCTCTGCCAATGCATCTTCATTTACAATGCAGCGCAGGAGCACTGTCTGAGGGCAGCTCTTCAATTACATGAAAAACTTCTACCTCATTAGGTTCGCTTATCTTTTTAAGGTTATTTTTTTCATCTGACATGTCATGGTCTTTAGAGACTAGAGGGAGAGAGAGTGAGAGAAAGAGAGAGAGAGAGGGAGAGGGAGAGAGAATCAGATTGATCAAGGGGGTTTTTTGAGCCAGCTCTAGGCTTAAGCATTCATTTTCCATTAGGGGTCATATTAATGCAGGCGTTTGGGTAATTAGCCGAAAGTCAATTCCCATTACTGGTTAGCACTATTGACCAGCTGCTTACTTTAATAAAAAGGCATGTCGACCACATACAGGGCTGGTAGGGCTGGGAGGGCTGAATCAATACACAGGATACATTAAGAGAAGCCAGTGGCTTCTGGCAACAGGGTAGCTCACCCCCCCCCCCCCCCCCCCAAACCCCCCAAATGTACAGGCTCTGTTCACAATGGCTCTCTGCCGCATCAATCCTAAAAGCCCGAGGTGAGGTTCTGCCGTCGCAGAGCCACTCTGAGGAGGCGAATGCTCAGCTCGGGCTCTCTGTCGTTCATAAATCTGTTTTCTCCCCCTGCCCTCGCTAATTTCCATCTTTCTTTTTTCGTTTTTTTTTTTTGTCTTATTCTTCCCTCTTTCCCCCCTTTTTTTCTGGCATGTTCTTTCAAGCTGGGCTCCGTCTGCGTCTCAGAGAGCTGCCCTTGGCAACAAAGACAGGCAGCAAATCAGGGATCGGTCTCCAGAGTGCGTTGCCATGCAGCACAGGATGAGTTGTGACAATAAAACTACCATAAAAATAAATACAAAAAAAGCACCGCACCAACTGGCTTTTGATTATAGCCGACATATCTTTGCATGTGTGTGTATGAGTGAGAGCAAATTATTTTGTTTGTGTATATGTATATATATATATATATATGTGTGTGTGTGTGTGTGTGTGTGGCGTGTGTGTGGTTGTATGTGCATGTGAGTATGTGTTTGAGTGTGCTTTGTTTGTGAGTGTGTGTGTGTATGCGTTTGAGTGTGCTGTGTGTCTCTGTGTCTGTGTGTGTGTGTGTGTGTGTGTGTGTGCTATTCAGATAGGCAAAGAGCAGAAGCAGACTTGCTATTGTTGTCCTATCTGGACCTTTAATACAGGCCATTGCAAAAACCTAAGCAGTCCATGAAGGGTCCCAGAGGAGCAAAGACACTGGGGCTAAGGCTGTGTTGGCTGCCAAGATCCAGATGAAGATAGCCACTGAGCTTCATAGGGCTGTCACATGCCATTTGGTCTGGTCTGGTGGCAGACAAATTTGGTTTAAGGTGCTCTAGAGTCCTTCCATCAGGCAGTTATTCAGAAATGAAATATGAAGCCTTCGGATATAGATGCAAATGCCTCCCAAGGAAAAACAAACAAACAAACTAACTCAAGGCACTTTGCTCTGGATCCATACTCCACAAGCTCAGGCAGGAGTAGGCTATTGATGCAGGAGTGAAAATGACAGCGATTGGTGTTCTTTGTTTCTTTGAATTCCAGTTGTGTAGTGGAGTAGACATGAAGTGTTCCAAGAAGGTCACTCTTGGCTGGTGCGCTCCTATTCAAAGCATGGCTATGCCACCATATCTTTACACAAAGCTTTGTATTTGTGCTTTGGAGTTTAACAGTAGCAAATTCTGATATCCATTATAAGCCCCAGTTGTTGCTATTAGAGCCATCCTGTGTTGCTGTTTGTTGCGTTATTCTTAATGCATTGGTGAGAGTTCAGAAATATTTATGTCAAAAGTTTGAGAAATTTGAGCAATTTACTGAAATGTGAATGGGGTTTGCTTTGAGTGTAACATGTCCTAAGGGGATTTACTGATGAGGGAAAAAGGCTTAGATATTCTGAATGTTCATCAGACCTGGTTTCTTACAGACGTAACTTAATGTAACTAATGCAACTTGGGCAGCCCTCACAACTGCAGTGACTCAATTTTCAATGCATCTGGCTCCCCAACTGAAAGACAATCCTCAGTGCGCCTCACGAAGTGACCAGCCACCCCGCTGCTTAACCTTGTCTCTGATGTTAAAATGAGAAGTGGATAAAAACATCTGGGGGAACAAGAGTTCTCCGCACCAACAAATCCCACCGCCCGTGCAAGAAGGAACAAACACGGCAGATACAAACAAAGACTACAGACCATCCCAGGGATTAGCATCTAATCAGTGTTTGCTGGGGGCAAAATACCTTGACTCCCACAAAAATTAGTTTGAAGCACTTTGGTATGATGTTTAAGAAACTGTGGTCTTGTTTGCCCTACTGCTGAGCTTGCTTTAAGGCCAATCATGAGAGATTTACTACCAGCCAGGAGCTTCACTCACTCATAGCACGTCTGTGGTTAGAGGGGCTTCAACTCTCGCAAAGGCACCACGTCACTCCCTCTAAACATCGCATTTATTTGAGCTGTGTGCCGAGAAAAAGCTGTCTCCACCTTTAAGTGTGACACATCCACACTCCTCCACACCCTAAGGTGTCTGATGATCCATGTTTCAGTGCCCTGCACTGAAGACTGTGAGGGTGGTGGCGTCATGTAGCCTTTGTCTGCCTCAGCCCCCAGACTGCGGATTACTGCTTTGAGCTCAGCCCACGCCTGTCGCCTCTTTTGCCTTTTTCTCTTCCTCTCTTCCCTGGCATGTCGCAGAGCAGCTTGAGCATTTCTGATGCGCCTTCAAAGTTTATGTGGGTACATATTTCATCAAGCCCCTTTCTCTCTCTCTCTCTCCCTCTCTCTCTTTCTTTTTTTTTCTTCTCCATTTCCCTCTCTCACTCCGGATCAGGCGATTTTATATACACCGCTGTCTCTCGGAGTCTCACTCTGATTACGGTGATCCTCTGGAACGGGAGAGAGAGAAAGAGAGAGAGAGAGAGAGAAAGAGTGTGTGTGTGTGTGTGTGTGTGTGAGAGAGAGAGAGAGAGAGGGAGAGAGAGAGGCTGCTGGGTTGGGGGCGGGGGAGTTCGTGCGAGTGAGCCTAGGACACAGAGAGTTACTGCATGTGCAGCATTCTCCACATGCGGACTCGCAGGGCCGAGTGAGAGAGAGAGGGAGTAAGAGAGAGAGAGAAGAGAGGGAAATAGAGAGGGAGAGCCAAAACCAACAGGATTATGGGGGCTGACACCAGGCAGTGAGAGAGATTCACACCCACACTCACCCTCCTTCAATCCACTAACCATGAGATGGACTACCACTCATAGAGACACCAAAGGTGCCGTTTTTTGGACTAAACAAAAGGCCATTTTTAGCAGGGCCCCTTGTCATCATGAAAGAACACTGCATAATGCAAGTAGGACTGCTTGATTAACATTCACAGTCAATAAATACTTATTTAACGACCATGATCATAGGATGCTTTCATGATAGTGTGCATAGACAGAAGCTTTGCGATAATAACAACAACAATCCCACCGGTATAAATAATAATACTTTTCTTAAAACAATAAAAGAGGAAAGCTGTTTTCAGTGAAATACATCAGCAGAGTATTGATAGCTGCCTGAATGGTGGCTGAGGGGAGACTTAAGACTAACAGTGGGAAATACAGGTAACGTTTGGCTCCTTCTCCGTCACCCCTCCTCCTCCTCCTCCTCTCTCTTTCCTCGCTTCATCAGGCACAACGTGATTAGCAATGATTTAATTAGTCGGAGAACAAAGAGAACGTGACATCCATCTGTAGGGAGATTACAATCACCTCCCCCATCCCCTCTTCCTCCGCCACCCGCGGCACCCCACTGCTTTCCTGACAGACAACTGCCTTCTGAAGCTGCAGCATCGACACCAGCACCACCACAACCTCCAACCAGTACAACCCATGCAAAAGAATAGACATGCAGCTAGGAAACTGAATAGCACACCGGTATTATGGTTGAGCTGATGTGTTGCCATTTTGAGTGCCTAGCACACAAGCTTGAAATCCAATCCCCCCGAGAGGTAAGAATCGGTGAGAGAGAGAAAGAGAGAGAGAAAGAGAGGGGGAGAACTCAAAAGGGCCCTGTCGTATCCATGGACAGAAAGTGCTAGAAGACGTCTGGTTGCTGCTGCAGTTAGCTGAATATATTCATGAGCTCTAGTGGAGCTACAAAACAGGGACTGCAGAAAAGGCGTTCAAACTATCTCCTTGTTAAAAAAAGTGTTGAAAGAGGAAAAAAAAAATGTTAAAAAAAAGAGACGAGAAGATAGTCACTATGCTGTCCCTACACATCCACAATGACTGTAATTACACCGAAGGTCATTCAATTAAAGGAGGCCCCCATACCTATCTTCTACCATGGCGAAAATAAATTACAGCTAATTAAACGAATCAACCTTCAACCTGTCAACAAAGACTGCAACAGAATGAGAGGGAGAGGTGGGTGGTGGAGGGGAGGGGAGGGGGGACAGGGATCTGACTGGCTGGAAGGCGGAACAGACAGGTGCACGCACAGAGTGGTAGGACTCACCGTGCGCAGCAACCTTTCATGGCTCCCAGAACGGTTGAGACACCACAAGGTCGACCAGAGACTGCACATGCGAAGGCAATTAAAACCATATCACCGTGTCACAAACTGAGTTCCTCTGATCTAATAGACACTTCTCATCATTGTAATAATTAGTATAACTGAAAAAAAACATGAATTGATAATCATTAATTAATTTAATAATAATTATTGAACATTACCATTGAAATGCAGTTGAAATTAATTAATTAATTAACTGTAATTAACTGTTTGGCTTATGCTTTTAAATGATCCACTTATCAGCCCTGTAAACAAAACCCCTTGAACCCTACATCCCTAGATATTGGGCAATTTAATGAAAATAGGGGGATAAAAGTCAGGTTTATACTGTACTTTTGGATGGAAAGGAAAACATCAAAGAAAGGTTTAAAAATCTACTAGCGTGCATGCACGCAAGAGTACAGCATGAGCACTGATTTACCTTGATATCAGTGGGTTGATATCTAGCATTGGGTTGAGCGCCAGACAACTACAGGGCGTCAGTAGCCCTGCTAGAGCAAAATTAGGAAGTGCACACCATCATACCACTGGTGAACAGCAGAGATAAATCAAACAAAACTAGGAGGAGCCCACAGTTGCAGTTAGATTGCCAGGGGTTTCTGAGGTAGAAGAATGGAGTTGCATTAGTGATGACTTACAAGGGATTTTCATTGGATTGGAGTAAAAGGCATCCCATGAGGAAGGTCATCTATAATGAACACAAACATGTGGAGGTGGAGGGGAGACGCCAAGTCAAGCCAAGTCAAGATAACTTGCTGGAGAGTTCTGAAAGTGCAGCTGTTGAGTCCAGAAGCAGGAGAGAGGCTCCGGCGCCATACACAACCATAATTCACCGCAGAGGAAATCGCTACAGTAACGGCCACAGCGATTGTCAACACAGGCAGGAACTTCGCTGAATTCATGGACTTTATTTTGATTTATTTGATTCAAATTGGACAAAGCTATTGCCAATGAAGCAAGCGACCCATCCCTAATCTCTCGTTCTGGACTCTCACATAATAATGTCTCCCAGAGGTGACTGTGTGTGTGACAGACACCAACAGGGGGTGGAGGGAGCTGAGAAAGTTGACATACCAACTAACACCTGTGGTTCCTTCTGTTTCCTCCCATGAATGTGCATGCTTAGATGAACCTATATATACTCCACCCTGCAAGTCTTTCCTTACTGCTCTAAAACACATAGAGCCATGCTCAGAAACTCACAAGTACAACAGCTACAAGATACAACAGTGGGCCAAACCACCACTTGTTATGTTTAGGAGATGTTGAATTAAAGATGTATCTAATCACTTTGTTTTTTTTTAGGTTGTCAGGCATTTCTCTAAACTCTTTGGACAGCTGGTCGACTCAGTCTAGAATAACTCTGCTTTTTTTTTGAAAGCTCACAAAATATTGTAGGTATATATACAGGGGCAAGTGGTAGAGATGCCGGTGGGTTGCAGGTTCAAGCTCTACTCAGCCTGACCCTTTCGAAGTGTCCTTGAGCAAGATACAGAACCCCAAATTGCTCCCGGTGGCAGGTTGGCACCTTGCATGGCAGACTCTGAATGTGAGGCATATACTGTAAAGCACTTTGAGTGCTCGTAGGAGTAAAAAAGTGCTATATAAATGCAGTCCATTTATCATATAGAATTTGACAGTATACCACACCATCACATTACACACTCCTATGAACACAGTACCAGTGTATTGCCTCCTATGTATGATTGAATTTTGTATTTTTTCTTATATCTTTTCTTATTTTATTTTTTATTATTTCTTGTCCTTTTGTTTACAAAAACAAAATCTACACTTGTCTTGCTTTCAAACATAAACTTAAATCCTAAATTTTCTAAGAATCTCTCTTAGAAACACATACTCTATGTGTTACCCAACATACACTAATTGAACAATAGAAGTTTAAAACTTACTTACTTTGCAACTCCTGATTGAGTATAACTATGAATCTGATGAGAAAGTGACAAAGTAAATTTATTTGCCATTTTTAAACTGTATTGCAAATGCTTTTCTGATGAAACCTATAATTAGAATCATCTTTGCCAGCGGTAATTGCTCTTTGGACTGTCAATCTCAAGTCACTCTCTACTGCTACTGTGTGATTGTTACATTCAGGAAGCCATAAGAAGCCATTACTTCAGCTCCGCTTCTAATTGTCACTTAAGAAGGCAAGAGAAAATATAGAATGACGCTCTGCACACATAGCTTGCCCACGACAACAATAACCAGGAAGCAGAATAAAATAATTACCAAGTGTACAACCAACCCTTTGTAATCAACTTGAAATAAATTGATTTCTTATGATTGACTGTGTTTGTGTCTATGATTGACTGTGTGTGTGTGCGTGCATGTGTGAGTTTGTGTCCATGCATGTTTGAAAAGCCAGACCTCATGTTTGGTTTCATGAGCAGGGGGGTGGGGGAATGTTTCCAAGGCATAAACCCGTTGGCCGTTCGCGGCGACCTCAGGGCGACCTCAACACAACCGTGAGACAACCTCTGCGGGAGAGCGGCGAGCTGTCATCACAATCTTCCTCCCCCCAGTGAACCCAACACAAAGCACTGGCTGCACAGCCTCCTCTTCCCCTCTCTCCTGAGGAGCTCGGCCTGTGGACTGCAGGCAGCCTATGAACTGCAGGCAGCTTCATCGCTTACGAGGCTACCCCTTCTTGCTCTCTCTCTCTCTCTCTGCCATTGATTGTGGTTGTAAATGAGAGAAGACACAGGTAGGAAGAGTTCAAACATTAAGTATCAGTGTAATGATGGAGTTGAGAAGTACCTCAGTGTGTACCTCAGTACCTCAGGTACCTCAGTGCTGACAGTGCTGTGCTGTGTGGTTGTATCTCCATAATCATGTCTTTGGTATGAACAGTGGCCATTACTCTCTTCAAGTTTCACTGTTTCACGTCAAATGTGCCAACAAAAAACTGTGGCTAACATTACGACTGTACATTATGCTATGTTATTATGAGCCTTTTTAGTAATTGTAAAATACTGATTGGATCTGTTTGGCCGAGTGGCACTGGCAAGCTCATTGAAAGCCATTTGACTTGGCGGTCAAATTTAAAAACCCAGCTACCGACTTAATTTTCCTTTGACTTCTGCTCATGCTGAGACAGACTTTTAATACCTTTAGTTCCAGCATTTCGCTTTACACTTGAGATGCTTCAGGGGGACTGTTCACGAATGTGGTCTCTGTAAGTCACAAAAATGTGTACATAAATACAAAACAAACACATGGCAGGAAGAATACAAACAAAGAAACAAGTAAACAAACAAACAAATAAATAAATAGTGGTAGACAAACAGTAGCAATGTGACAAAAATGCCTCACTATTGAGAGAAAAATATATCAATCAAAGGAATATGATAAAAAAATTGCCTTAAGAAATCTGCATGAATGTTAGTGCTAAAACGAATAGAAGTTTTTTAAACTCATGGGATCTGAATCAAGCATAGCAGACAGCAGTTGGAGGAAGTGTTTGAATGTCATAGAGCAACAGAGTGTTTCATTTGACCTCCTGCTGAGAACCACACAGAGAATATTGATGTTTAAAGAACGTTTGTCAGAGACGAGGTGGAAACAGATTGAAGTAATGAAAAGAGAGGGCAAGAGGGGTGAGTCAACTCCTACTCGTTAAAATGTCCGACAAAAGTTGAGATGGGTTTTGAGTTCCCTTTTAAAGCAGTGGAGTCCATAAAAGAGTTGTTGAGAGGTAGAAAGAGGTATCCAGATGAGGGGCTTAGGTCAAGGCAGATAAGGGTAGGCTAGTGTTTTTTTGTCATCTGTACTTTTATTTTTAATGTTTAGGCTTTAGCTTGTTTTATTAGATTGTTTGAATTTTTTAGCTAATTCTTTGTTAATGTATTATCTGTATTGTGCGTCGCTATTTGTTGATAAAAGCGCCTGCGAAGAACAAATAAATATGAACATAGACAGTGCTGAGGTGAAGGGTTACACCCATAACCCAATGGCACAGAAGTAAAGACCATGCCCCTGAACATGCATATGCATAATAACCCACAAAAATGATACTGACAAAATGGATAGTGGGATGCTTGATAATCTACACAGCTCTGGACCAGTTAAGGTTTAGAGAGAATGTAGGTGTATGTATGTGTTAGCACACACATAGGCCTACAGAAAATATAAATGTGTGTCAATTGTGAGATAAAAATAATTTTCTGCTCGCAGTCATCATGAGCCTTGAATTATACTTATGATGTATGTGGATTTTTTAAAATA
>PYXC01000629.1:6890000-6915000 GCA_015244755.2 Tenualosa ilisha
AATGAACAAAAACTTTATCCACCCTCCTATGACCGTACAAAAAGACTAATATTTTGAAAAGAATACACACATGAATAGAATTACTGTTAGAAAAACTAAAAAACAAAACAAAACAAAAACAAAATCAAAGAATAAAACGGAGGGTGTCCTTGGCTCCGGCGAGTCCCTCATGAACTGCTCGGGTTGGGCAGGTCGAACACGATTGGTGGGTTGGTAGGCTGGAAGCTAACCGTGCAGACGGAGGCGTTGACAAAGGTCGTGTAGCCATCCGTCATGATGCCATAACCTGAGGGAACGGGGAGAGGATGGATGGGTTGCCAGAATTACAAGGATGCAGAGACAAAAAGACATATTCGTAAAAACGTTAGACATTAAAACATTCAACAGCACTGGATACAGCAATTTGTTATATACAAACAGCTATCAAGGGTAGATGTTGACATTTCCCTATAGCATTTTTAAGATAAGCAATGAACTAATCCAGATAAATCATTGAAAATCTGTGGTTAGCCACATCTAGTGTGGAAGCTAAAATGCAGACCAGACATACATGTATTGTGATTCAGCTAGTGACACTGTTGAACAGACAAGGCCTGCTGGAATTTTGTGTAGAGTAGGTGGCACGTCAGAGAAACAGACGGAAGTGCCATGATGGGCTGTGTGAGTACGAGCGTGGCACTGAGAACATTACCATCTGGAATGATTAAATGTGATAAGAGCACAGGCACTCTGGAATGAATGTGACTTTCTCAGGACCAGTATATATGAATGCGACTTTCTCAGGACCAGCATATATGAATGCAAGCAGTTTTTTAGCAGGGAGGCAGTTGGGTGGAATTACTAGTGATATAAGAGAATTGAATATGAAACACACACACACACACACACACACAAACAGACAAGGAAAGAAAAAACCTTTGCTCTTGTACATTTGGCTCAACAGTGCTTGTAGTGACAGGGACATGTGCTCTGTTTTGCACAAACCCGAAATCGCAGATACCATCTAAAAAGAACCACGTCCCTATAGTGTTGACTTTGGATAGAAACATCTGCTGCAGAACTACATGTAAAGCAGTTTCCCTTCCCATAATGCCTCTTTATAGGCTGGGAGGGGACCAGCTCCAGGAACCCTCTGACAGGAGGGCTGGTGCCATGGCCCATGTGCCCATTTGTAATGTGTTCAGGAAAAGGGAAAAAAAATCTCAAGTCTGCTGTACAAACAAAATCCCCCTCCTTGCACGATAAACACCAACAACACTGCAGGCTCCCCTCAGCTCTGAGAATACTTGTGCTTTAATTAGCCTCAGGCAAGAAACCAGCTCGATCCCCCCATCCTACTCCAACATGTTTAATTAAAAAAAAATGCACACAAACACATACTCATTCTCCCTCTCTCTCTCTCTAACAAATGCACACACACACACACACACACACACACACACACACACACAAAATCTAGAGGGATGGAGGAGAAATGGCATGCCCACATCTGCTGAGCAGAGGCGTGGGGAACTGAAGCCCTGCAGGCAGATAAGGGATTGGAAGAACTAAGTCCAAAATCTTGTGCTGTGTCCACTATGACTGAGAGAGAGAGAGAGAGAGAGAGAGAGAGAGAGAGAGAGAGGAGAGAGAGAGAGAGAGAGAGAGAGAGAGACCCACCACAGTCTTAGTCCAGAGATGGCACCATGCCGGCTGCAACTTTAAATTGCTACCCATGGGTGCCTCATACCTTGTCCCACTCGTATTGACCTGTATTTACAAAATGAGAACTCTGTGCTCACATTCATAATAAACTTGCTTAGAGCGGTGCAGTGCATTATTTTTTAAATTCCTGTGATCATGTTGGGAGTTGGTGACATCCAATTTTTATTGCATATACACAGTTACACACTCTATTGCGATCTTATTTTTATACTCTCGCAATTATACTTCCACAATTGCATTTTGTAATTGGTAATCCTTGATCCACTGTTGAAACGTCGCTAATTACTTGAAAATTTCTGCTCACAGTTCCACGTCCATCACAATAAATCCAGTGATGCTTCAGAGGCCGAGAGGCAAAGCTAGAGTGGTACTATGAGGCTGTCCTCTGGGGTCTGATTGGTTTGGCTGATGCAGCCCGATGACCTTACCTTCATGGATGCCCCCGAAGGCGTGCAGTTTGGGCCGGACCCTCCTCTGCACCGTGTTCAACAGCTCCACACAGCCCACCCTCTGGAGCTCCTTGGGAACCCAGTCCCGAAATCCTACAGCACACACACACACACACACACACACAAACATGGACAAACACACACATGTGCGTACACACACAAACACATATGTGCGCGCGGACACACACACACACACACACACAGACAAAGTGGTTAAAAAATACATCACCCTAGATAATAACACCAGATCATTAAGGGCTCAGTACATGATGTTCACATTCAATTTGATTCCCATTTGAGATCGAAAATGTGTGTCACAACCTGCAGGACAGAAAGCAATCACTCGAAACACACCGAGAACATCTGAGAACTAAAAAAAGAACCCAATTCTAGGTGGTACTGACAGAACGATTAATCCATCACCACGCTTCTGCCGGAAAGACTTTGACATTAAAGACCTTAAAAGCAAGAGGAAGTCAATATGAAGGTAGGAAAAACTAGGGCTTTATCAGGTTTGTGCCATAACTCAAACAATGGCACGGCTGTTCATGGTCTGGTTCAGTAAATGATTTGGGCAAAGTGGGACCTTCAGCAAATGAATGCTTCGGGTAACACAATTACACTGAGCCAGTTCACCTTGTGTTGTGTCAATTCTGCTTATTTATTATTATTATTTATTATATATTTTTATTTTACTATTTTATGTTTTAAAATATTAACACACTTAATTAACACAATTCTAATTCTATCTGACCACCTTTAAAAGC
The DNA here is from genome assembly GCA_015244755.2 of Tenualosa ilisha. Lineage (NCBI taxonomy): Eukaryota > Metazoa > Chordata > Actinopteri > Clupeiformes > Clupeidae > Tenualosa > Tenualosa ilisha. Next base: position 6,892,921 of record PYXC01000629.1, read on the forward strand.
ACATTACAAACAGAACCTTTTTCTGATTCATAGTCACATAACGTTTTACATGAGCTAGTATCTCATTAGTTATGCTAATGAAGGGAAGTTTGATTGGCTAATAAGACTCACCGAGGGGCGGGTTGTGGGTCATGAGGATGTCGATGCCCTCAGGTATGAGGTTCCATTTATCAAGCAGGGACTGTCCCCGCGGCAGGTTAAAGCCCCAGCCATTAAACCAGGGGGTCCTAAGGGAGAAAACACACACACACACACACACACACACACACACACACACACACACACGCACAGAGAAGAGAGAAACATGCAACGCTTAGAAATGACAGCTGACAACAGACATGAAGGCAGTCTCATCCTGTCAAAATGATGGCCTCTCATTCTCTTCCTTTCTTTCCCTTTCCCTCTTTCTCTCTCTCTGCCCCCCTCCCACTGAGTCCATCCTTCACATGTGACTGGAGGCGAAGACACTGCAGGTAGCGGCAGGTTGACGCCGATGCTTGTCGGTGATGGGGAGTTTAACAGAAACAACACAACCCCGCAGCCCCCTGCTGACAACAGGGGACACACACACACACACACACACACACACAACAGGGACACAGCGAGAGAAACAACAAGCCCAGGGCTCAAGGCAGACCGCAGGGGGCTACACATAGAAATGAACACGCAGAGAAGAAACAGAGCAGGAAAGAGAGTGAGAGAGACAGAGAGAGAGAGCGAAAAGAGAGAGGGAAACGAGAGAGAGAAACAGAGAGCTCAGTTTGATGAGCACTTTAACCGTTCAATGGTAGCAATTACAAAAGATGCCGACTGCAGGCATTTTCTGCAATTAGGACACAATGGAAAAAACCTCCGGCTGCTGTTGAACTGCTCGTGTGTGCATTGGTTTAAAAGGCAACACGTTCGGAAGGCCTGGCGGATGAGGCTGGACGTGACACGGCCTCTCTGACACAAAGTGAAATGGATGGCTGGTCTTCTCTGGTTGGGCTAGGGAGGTGGCAGTGGGATGCTATTCTTAGTCATTTAGTCACAGTATTTTGTATCGGGCTTGACTGAGAGTGTGTGTGTGTGTGTGTGAGTGTGAGTGTGTGTGTGTGTGTGTGTGTGTGTGTGTGTGTGTGTGTGTGTGAAGGAAGAGGCGGAGGAGGGGGTGGATTCGGGGCTCAGAAACATCAATAGGGTTTGTTACAGTGAGGAATTGCTAGGGCGACAGCGACGAATGGAGTATCGAGCGGCTCCGAGCTGAGGTGAGTTCTGTTCTGACACAAATAAAAAGGTTCCTGCAGGCCTTTCGATCAGCCTGCCAGGAAAACCAGCGGAGAAGGAAAGGAGACAAGGAGAGAGAAAAAACATACAAATAAATAAACAAATTCAGACAGCACAATAGGTGGACAGAAATGGAATATACTTAGACCGGGGCCATTGATAACTGGTTAATTACGGCGATGCCATGTATGGGAAAATGATTCAGTGCAGGCGCCAGCATTTGAGAAATAGGAAGAGAGTTTTCCCGTCTATACTTGTAGAAGGGTTAATAAATCAAGACCCCTGCGCTAGCGATTTGTTAGACATGGGTATTCCATTGTATTGGATTTCACCAAAAAATAGAAGCTTCAGCAATATTGGAAGGGGGGGAATAGAACTTCATCTAATCTATCAGAGCAAAGCGATTTCAAACCAGTGTGTGAATGCAGCGGCTGGTTTTGAGTGCTGCGAAGGAGGGGGGGAGGGATACAGGCACGAGGCTAAATTTTCATTTGCAACGTCACGTACACACTCATGCACACACAGACACACACTCATGCACACAGTCACACACACACACACACACACACCTGAGGAAAATAAACAAAACACAACCCCTAGCGAGCAATGCGGCTAGTATGGGGCGGCAGTGGTGTAGGAGCTGACAGGAGGTGAGGGGGATGGGGAGCAGTGGCCCTCTGGCACAAAGGCGCCATTGTTGGTGTCTGTGTATGAAATATACCTTCCATGCGAGTGCATTTGTTAACCTCCATAAAGATTAATGACATCCCCGTCACATAAAGGAAGGCTTGTTTCCTCCAAAGGCCTATGCATACACCCACACACACACACACAGGTCTTATTATCAAGCCCTGGTGCTGCAGGAGAGTGGAGTGTGTGTGTGTGTGTGTGTGTGTGTGTGTGTGCGCGCGCTGCTCACTGGCGCTCGCCCCCAGCCTCTCTGGCCTCTAAGCCAGATTAGATAACGGGCCGACTCCCCGGCCATCTGGACAGTGTCGTAGGGAAAAGGCGCCCAGGCCTGGCTGTGCAGAGCAGGGCAGGGGCGAGCGACCCTATTAACCAGCCATTAAACACACACCCTGGGCCGGCCCAGGAGCTCAGCGGACACACACGCGGACACACACACACACACACACACACCGCATCACACACAGCAATGCAAGACCCAGCGTGTTATTAGAAACCGTGCCTGTGTGAGACGGTGGGAATTAGGGACGAGAGTTAAAGACACAAAGACAGACAGATAAAAAAAAGAAGGAAAGAGACAGAGATGAACAAACAAAATAAATGAACAAAGAATAGAACACAGAGAGAAAGACAGAAGGGAAGAAGGGACGACATAAACCTTGCTGCCATGGCGACAGATTTCTAGCAAATAGCTTGAGGTTGCCAGCAGAGCCGCTTAAAAGAAGCACTTTGCCTGTGAGTTACGTGTTTGACAGAACCCATTTAGCCTTCTATACCAAATGTCAATATTCAATTAGAGGAGCGCATATTCACCACATCCTCCACACCCCATCCTCACTGACTCTACACACACACACACACACACACACATACAGACACAGACACACGTGTGCGCTCACACACACACACACACACACACACCACACACACACACCACACACACACACACACACACACACAGACACACACACCTCTGCACCTTCTCCATTCACGCCTTCTAATGATGCAGGATAATCTCGATCATTAGTAAGAGGACTGGGCTTGCGGCAAGCCAGAGAGGACAAAGAGGAGGGAAGGAAGGAAGGAGTGGAAGAGAAAATGAAAGGACGGAAAATAAGAGGTGGAGGGCTGGTAAGGAGAGAGGAGGAATAGAGAGGAAAGAGAGAGAAAGAGAGAGAGAGAGAAGGTTGGAGGTTAACAGAAGAAGCAGGGAGAGAAACAGAAGAGCAGAAGTGGGAAGATGAGGAGATGAGAGATATAGAGGAGGGTGAGGGAGGAGAAGAAAGAGAAAGGAACAAAAGAGAAAGGGAGGAGAGGAGAGAGAATGTGAGGAGAGAAGGAAGAGAGAAAGGGAGTAGAGGAGAGGAAGAGGGAGGAGTGAGAAAGGAAGGAAGAAAGAGGAGAAGGAGAGGGAGGTGATGAGAGAGAAAGGGAATAGAGGGAGGAGAGGAAAGAGAAAGGGAGGAGGAGGAGAAAAGGAAGAGAGAAAGAAAGAAAGAGAGGGGGAGAGGAGACAGAGGAGGGGAGAGAGAAAAGGAGGGAAAGGAGAGGAAAGAGAAAGGAAGGGAGAGGAGAGGAGATGAATTAGAGGAGAGAAACGGACAGGAGAGGAGAGGAGAGGGAGGAGAGGGTACTGTGGACTCTCAGCGTTATCTGTGTGGAGCAGACAGCTCCCACCCCACAGATAGTCTACGGCCCCAACGCTTGACCTGCCACTTCATGCCTCATGCATTTACGCTGGTGTTGTGTGTCAACAATTCAAGGGCTTTGATTCCTCTTACCTCTTAATAGTTAAGGGGGTCACGGTAGCTCCGAAATTAATCGCAGCAATAAAGCAAAAATCTCAAGGCCACTTTGAAGATTTAGAATGAAAATAAAAACATGTTTGCGGTGCAAACGAAGTGCCCTGGAGACATGTTTGCGGCACGATTTTACTAGTGCCTTTGAGAGCGCAATGGCACCACTTGACCCGCTACTTCCTATTCAAAATGTCTACTTTAATAGACATTATCAGAAACTAATCATAAAAACAGTCTCTTGTGGAATAAGGTTCAACAAGGTTCCTGCCAGAGAGAGCCAGTGGTTCTTTTGTAGAGCAGTAAAGAGACAGGGGGGAGAGGGGATCCCGTGCTCAGGGTCGGTCAGGTAGCTCAGCATGGCTGTGACTGGGATTAGCTGCAGCTGTCAGACAGCGGGAGATTACACACTCACACCCACATCAGGTCAGGCCCTCACGCGTCAGCATGGAGACGCATGAACACACACACACGCACGGTCAGGCCGTCACAACACACACACACACACACACACAGACACAGGGGTCAAGCCCTGCGGCGGCCCTACAGAGCCGCTGTCTGATGGAAACTCTGGGCGACGGCAGCGGTGAGGCACCATCTGCCAGTGAGATCAGCCCTGCTTTAGCACCACTAAAGCCCCATCCAGCCCAACACACACACACACACTCTCACTTACTCACTAACTTAAACACACACAGACACACACACAGCTCCATCCAGTCCAACAGCAGCACAATGCAACTGGTTCCCAGCACCAAGGCAATGGGGATGGAGCATTTGCGTTGTTTCCCCCTGCCCCAGGGGAATGGAACTGGTTCCAGAGCAGTGGAACTCTATACAGAGCAGTGAAACTGGTTCTGGTTCTTCCAGGACTAAGGCAGTGTGACTGTTTCCCCCAGCACCAGAACAGTACAGGAACCAGCTCCCCCAGCCCCAGAGCAGTGCAGGAACCAGTTCCCCCAGCCCCAGAGCAGTGCAGGAACCAGTTCCCCCAGCCCCAGAGCAGTGCAGGAACCAGCTCCCCCAGCCCAGAGCAGTGCAGGAACCAGCTCCCCCCCCAGAGCAGCAACCATCCCCCAGCCCAGAGCAGTGCAGGAACCAGCTCCCCAGCCCCAGAGCAGTGCAGGAACCAGTTCCCCAGCCCAGAGCAGTACAGGAACCAGTTCCCCCAGCACCAGAGCAGTGCAGGAACAAGTTCCCCCTGGACCAGGGTAGTACGGGAACCAGTTCCCACAGGACCAGGGCTGGGCTGCATTGCTTCACTGAGAGCGACCGTGAGGTAAAGCTACAGGCTTCACCACACACCCACAGTCACATGGAGTCCATGGGCTCTTGCGAAGTTCCATTTCTCCAAAGGTTAAGGTTACTGAAAGCAATATGGTGAAGCTTTCAGTGAGCCACGGCTAATGCTTACAGATATGGCTGGTATCTCTTTGTTCTTGGCCAGGAAGGTCGGCTTGAAGTGATTACGGCTTGACCCCTGCACGCTGACGCCATGACCTCCTGTCGACCCGACGAGACACCTCTATTTACACCTAGCCGCCCGCCTGCTTGCCGAGCTCTTGTCTCAAATGTTTTGTCAACAGCGAGCCCCGGGCCTCCGCAGTGACAGTGAGAAGAGCCCCCCCCGGTGAACTTTCACCGCCGTGTTTGTGTTTCTTAGTGTCGCCGACGCCTTCTGGTGTGGATTAGGCTCGTTAAACGGCTCGTGAGCTAAACCCATCCCTGTCCATCTTCCTCCTCTCTCTCTCTCTCTCCACACACACACACACACTCTCTGGTCTTTGGCCTTTTGGTGGTGTGAACGACATAATCAGATTTTGAAAGTGAGGTATGAGCATGGGGTTTCAGGAACCTGACCTCTACGTGCGCACACACACATGTACGCTCTCTCTCTCACACATACACACACACCACAGAAAATGACAAAAATACCTGGTGTTCCGTCATGCTAGGAACAGGGCGATAAGATCACACATTTCAGTGAGGTGAAACTCAAGCCTGCAGGAGGGGGAGCTTTACATTAGCAGCACAGCGCACCTGCTCCATGTGGCAACAGCACAGATGAAGAGCACCGATATGGCAGACAGAGGGGGAGAAAGAAAGAGAGGAAAAGAGAGAGAGAGAGAGAGAGGGAGGGAGGGAGGGAGAGAACAAGCGGATACACAAGAGCACAATATTAAAAGAGCAAGAGGAATCACAGCCTCTAGCCCAGCGAGGGGAATGAACAGAGGAAAATGGAGCAGGTGTGAGACATGAAGTACAAGCAGAGTGGCTATTACGCCGCGTCAGGAAAGGAGAGAAGGAAGCGGTGAGAAGAGATGGTCAGGAAGAACACGCACAGGGAAGTGTGAGAGAAAGACACACCAAAGAACGGACTTCAAGCAAAGACATGATTCCACGGATAAACGGATAAGGAATCACAGATGGTCAGCATCTTCACTTTGGGATAAAACACTGAGTATGAAGAACTGAATGGAAATGAAAAAAGGGTAAATGAGCCAAATGAAAAAAAAAAAGAGAGAGAGAGACAGACAGAGGAGAAAATGAGAAATTTCGCAAGTGTCACATTGCACAGTGGAGTGTAAAAGACTCTCTGCCCACCCCACCCCCCTCGCCCCAATGCTCCTCATCCACTCCAGCCCCCTGTGGTACAGTGCTGCGATCGAGCGATTAATTTCGGCCCTCACCTCGTCGTCACTGCAACGTGGAGGTCACCTAAAGAGGGGCCTAATTGATCAAGCTGTCAGGGCCAATAAGGAAGAGGATGTTAATAGGAGTTTTATTTCCCCCTCGGGGGCTCGGCACCTGACAGCCAGCCAGTGCCAGACACACACACACACACACACATACACACACACACACACACACACACACACACACACACACACACACAGTGGGTCAGGGCCGAGTGCGGACCAAGTGTGGGCCCCCACCCAGACACTTTATTAACTGCCCAGAGTCCCCCGTGGTAAATGGGAGGCAAGCGGGTGACCCTGCCTGGGGCCTGACAAACTGCAGCTCGCCCCCAAGGCCAACACAGCCACTGACTTTGGGGCAGACATGAGGAAAGAGAGAGAGAGAGAGAGAGAGAGACAAGGAGGGAGAGAGAGAAGGAAAGATGGATGGATGGATGGATAGAAAGGAAAAATGGAGAGATGAAAATGGAGAGATCCAGAAGGGGCAGGGAGAAAAAAATAAGTGTGTTTGTGTGTGTGTTTGAGAGACAGAGTGAGAGAGAGAGAGAGAGAGAGAGTGTGAGAGATGGAGGGGGAGAGGGAGAGGGAGAGAGAGAGAGAGAGAGAGAGAGAGTAAGTGTGAGAGAGGGAGAGAGAGAGAGAGATCTGGAAACAGAGGGAAGAGGGGGGTTGAGAGAGAGAGAGAGAGATCTGAGACAGAGGGAAGAGGGGGGTTGGCTAGTTGGTTCTAATAAGCAGGATGACTGATGCCCTGAGAGGGGAAGGGACGGGGGAGATACACTTACACTCCGGGGGTCCTTTTCCCAGACATGGATTAAGTCTAGTCCTGGACCAAAAGCTCTCAAAAGAAATCTGCATTGAAATTCCTCTTGTAGTCTGGGACTCGGCTTCATCCAAGTCCATGAACTTGGCCTTGGTTGTTTTTCACTACTGGGGCTCCTTCCAAGAACTAGAGAGTCCAGGAGACCAACCTCAGCACATCCTTCAACCAGCTACCACCGCAGCCAACAAAACCCTAGCGCACATTCCCAATACACAACTGTACCTGGTTCACAATGCACCCAATATTAAAACACCCAATATTAACAGCAAAACCAGCCTAAATAAAATAGACGTGGATGAACATAGATGTGAGGTACACTTTTGACTTGACTATTAGAGATTCTAGTTCAAGCCCTCTAATGAAATCTCGGGGACACTTTACTTGACAGGTGAGTGCATAACACATTCATAGCGGCTGTCGTAAATTGCTCCCAAAGCATTCCTGACTGTTTCATAAGACATGACTCAACATTCATACCCAGCCTTTCATGAATGTGGAAGTGGCAATAACTTTTCAAAAAAAAAGTGCAACTGTCTGAAAGCAGCATTGCCGTTTTCATTTTACACCTGTTACCTGTTCATGTTACATCTAAATATTTTATGAATATCTCATGAAGTCTATTTCAAATGTCAATTTAATTTACAAGTTGTGAAGTGGATCACATCCGAGTTTAACACTGGAAGGTAAACTACACAGAGATAAGCACAGAGCCAGGAACGGCTGGATACATTCCCATTTGAGTGTAGGTAAGGTAGCAAAAGATGATAATTACTTGCAAAAGTTACATGAAATATTTTTATGAAAGTTTAAATTACACGCTTGCTCATGATCTGTCTCTTTGACACTGAACTTGCCCCACTGACTGATGTGACATGATCAGGTAACAGGTTTAAGTCAAAAACGGCAATGCTGCTTTGAGACTGTTCAACTAGAGCAAGCATCATTTTTGATGAAACATTTAAATTGTTCTTGCTAAAGTACTTTAGGTACGGTCTCAAAGCAGCATTGCTGTTTTTGATTTAAACCTGTTACCTGATATTATTTTGAGAAGTTATCGCCATTCTGTCTTCCACATTTATGAATGGTTGCATATGAATGTTGAGTCATGTCTTATGAAACAGTCATGAATGCTTTGGGAGAATTTATGACAGCCGCTATGACTATGTTATGCACTCACCCATCAGGTAGCGTTACTCAAACCTCTAACTTAGGGTGGACTATGAGACAACTAAGAAACCAAAAGAACCCACGAATCCAAAGCTGAAGAGAGAAAGAGATATGGAGAGATGGAGGGAGGGAGTGGGGGAGAAAGTGAGAGTGAAAGAGAAAGAGCGAGAGAGAGGAATGTCAGTTTACACACACGCTAGTGTGACCATGTGGGCAGTGCACCTTCTGACTGTGGTGTTTAAAGAGACTGTGGTGGTCAAAAAACACCAAACAACCTCCTCTTCCTGTCTCCACTTCCTTTCTCACACGCGCGCGCGCGCACACACACACACACACACACTCCCTCATTTCCTTCAGAGACTCTCTCACATGGTCTCTCTCTCTATCACATACACACAGTTAGTTTCCCTGACTGACTTACTACACACACAGACAGTAACTCTTTCTCTTGCTGTCTCATACACACACACACACACACACACACACACACACACACACAGAGAGAGAGGAGAGAGAGAGAGAGAGAGAGAGAGAGAGAGAGAGAGAGAGAGAGAGCGCTCCCAAGAAAACTCGAGCTGCAGTAGAGAGCAGGGGATTACGGCAGGCATCAAAGACCATCCTGTGCCAGTGAAATATTCAGGACCGGTGGCGAGTACACAGCCAGAGTACACGCAGCACACACACGCACGCACGCACACGCACACACACACACAGCACACACACACACCACACACGCACACACACACACACACACACACACACACACACACACACGCACACACACACACACACACACACACGCACGCTCTGCCACCTTATGTGGGTCGCCCCACAGAGCACCAGAGGCAAAGCTCAGGGATTCATCGCCTTAACCTGGCTGGCCAAGGTGCGAGCCACCCATATTAAATATTAAGCCAGCCTCAATACGGAGCCGAGACACTTCACAGAATGGCAAAAGACCTGGATGAGAGCTGGAATATAGTTTAAAAAGTGACTGGAGCTCTTTTAAATCTCTGCCGTATCAAAAGGTGAAGCAGAGTGCAAACCACAGCTCTGCTGGATTGTAAAAAGGGGATTTCTGCACCATTCAAATGCATTTGTTTTCCTCACTGTTCCAAATCACAATTGAATTCCAGTAAACCCTTTCATGTAAATATAATTACACTGCACAAGGACAAAATATTTGTAGAACAAATTGAATACAACTATACTGCTGTAATTCTTCAGCTATACTGCTACTATTGTGCAAAAAATACAGTGTAGAATGAATAAATAATGAATTGCAATTTAACAAATTAATGAATGATAATGACTACAAGTTTTTTTTTGCGGAGGAGGTTTAAAAGAGAACCTTGAGAGCTTCATTTTGTTGCGCTGATAATCTGAGCTGAATATAAGTGAGTCTCTGTATGCAGGCTGCTGTGTTTGCCCCCTGAAAGCTACCATTATTTGCTGTGTCTTCATGGGAGCATTGAGGGCAACCAGCAGAGCAGGGGGGGAGCGTGTGATGAGAGGGCAGGAATGAAAGGTGTGTGTGTGTGTGTGTGTGTGTGTGTGTGTGTGTGTGTGCTCCTGGGAAGACGGGAGGAGGATGTGTACATTCACACATCAGCAGAGGTCAACGTGACTGTGAAATATGGATCTGTCAGGCAGAGAACAGGTGGAATCTGAGACGGGCTCTTTTGGACGGAAGGGAGGGGAGAGGAGAGGAGAGGCTCTCAAGGCTAAACACACTGCTGGACAAGCCCCTCATTCAACCACACACACACACACACACACACACACACACACACACACACACACGCGCCGCATGCTGGAGCCCTATTCACACGGTCAGGGCTGTGGCCTTGGCCTATTCAACCTCCACCCCATATTAACGGGCGCGGTTGGGTTACCTGTCCAACCGATCTCACCCCTGGCACCCACCCTGTGAACTTGATCCTGGGGAACAGTGGTGGTGGGGTTGGGGGTCAGGGCTTTAGGTGAGGAGAGGGGGACAAAAGCACTGACAGGCTCTGGGGTGGGAGGGGGGTTGGGGGGATAAGAAAAAAAAAACTTCTTCAGTTTGCTGAGCCCTTACACAACCCAACACACCTGACCCTGCACCCAAAACAGGAATCCTTCCTCACCAGCCCTATGGCTTCAACTGCGAGGAAGAAGATAATACAGACTTTGGTGAAAGTTGGATTTAGCAACTCCCCTAAACCCTCACCCCACACACACACACACACACACACACACACCACACACACACACACACACACACACACACACACACACACAGACACAGAGTCTCTGTGCTTTATAAGAAGAAAGGATAATTATTAAAAAGAAACACACTTTCCTCCTCGGTCTAGCTTGCATAGATCCTGCAGTAAATTTCAATGTTCCACATTCCTAGGCTGGGCCCTTTTTTTTTTTTTTTTTTTAAATTGACAAGGTAGGGTGGAGGACTGGGAGCAGAACTGCCACGAGCCCCTCTTCTCTTCTGTATGGCTCTGGCGAGATCAAAGAAAATGCACAGGGGAGGCAGGTAGAAAGAAAGAAAAAAAAACAACAAAAAAAAAAACAGTTCAGATAAAAACAACGAGAGAAAATGGGGCCACAGACTGGACCAATTAGTGTGTGTTATTTATTTATTTATTTATTGCATTCAGTGTGTGTTTGTGGGCTGGCTGTGTCAATCCTGAGGGGCATTAATAATATTAATGTCCATGTTCCAGGGCAGTATGGTGCTTTCAGATGCAGACACTCATGGGCCTTTAGAGATCATGATGTTCATGCAGTAGCACATCAGGCTGGAGCTGCATGTGCGTGTGTAAAAACTGGGCGCAGACAGGCCCTAGCAATCTATTCAGGCTACTGAATGGACAGAATGCATGCTGCACAGGGGCGATTAAACCCCACAGTAGTCTAGAGGAGGTCAGGTAGAGAGGTCTCTCTCACACACACACACACACACACACACACACACAGCCCCAATCCCAGTGAGTCCAGACAGAGCGCTCACTGCACTGATGGGAGAGACCTGGGGGGTATGTGTGGGGGCAGAGGCTATTGAGGTCAGGCTAGGAGGGCCAAAGGGGCCAGATAAGAACAGGCAGGGAGGGAGAGAAAGACAGGATGAGAGAGACAGAGAGAGAGAAGGGGGGGGGTATGGGAAAGAATGTCAAGAAAGACAGACTTGAGGGGGTGGCTGACAGGAATAGATAGAGAGAGAAAGAGAAGGCTAGAGGCTGAGGAGGAGAAGGACAGAGAAACAGAGGGGGTGGGGGTGGGGGGGGGGGGGTGGTAGCAGAGATTCTAAAGCAAACGTTGGCAAGGGAAAGGCTCGGGGGAAAGGGGTTTTGGAGGGTATTGTCATATTGTCGTAACCTTACAACACTTGGCGTTATCAAGGGCACACTGAACAAGAGAGCACAATGAGAACAGGAAACCATAAAAAAAAATGGGAATTGTTTTCACAGGATTTGAATTCGAGCAAGAGGAAAAGGAACAACTTGAGAGCAGCATTAAAAACTAAACACGTCCCTCGTCCATATACACACACACCACCCACGTCCCTTGTCCATACACACACACACACACACACACACACACACCACACACACACCACCCAGCCAAACAAAGACCCACACACGCCTAGGGATTTCTGTTGGAGTCCATCAGGCTGCTTTGGATAAGTTACATCATAGTTAGCTTAAGTCCTAATTCAATACAAAGTCTCACTGAGCAACAGAAATGTAATCACACTCATACCCCCTCTGCCATTGTCTATAAGGTACCCTGTGGGATTAAAAAGGCAACTCTAGCCAGAGTACATATTTAGAACTTGTTTGCAGTGGGTTTTCACAGCAGCTTCCACCAACACAAGCATCCATTGCAGCTAAAAATCTCACTGAATTATGAACGACGGTGTGCCTGTGTGTGAGCGCGCGCACACACACACACACACACACACACACACACAGACAACACAAAGCAGCCCAGCCACGACAGTGACTCAAACTGGCAGAATGGGCCACCGAAACGTGTGTTTGCCCACTGAGAATCCTCCTCGTACAGGTCCCAGCCTTCTCCATCATTCATGAGAGAGACTCTGGGTCCTTTGGGGAGGGGGAGGGGGAGGGAGGGGGGAGAGAGAGAGAGAGAGAGAGAGAGAGAGGCCTAAAGACAGCGCTGCACTTAGGGAGGCTGGGGCTCCAGCCGGACTCTTCTGGGTCAGCGCCACGAGGCTTATTTATTTATCATGTATTTATTTATGGTTGGACTTTTCAGCTGCGACAGCACTTACCATTGTGCCTGTGTTTCTCCTGCTCTGTCACTCCAACAGAGGATGCTAGCAATCCTCCTCACTTGCCCCCACCTTCCAACCCCCCCCCCCCCTTACTTTCCTCCTCCTCTTTTCACCTCATGACTCCCTGAGTGAACACTTTAACGCGCTCCAGAAACACTTAGCGCTAATGCACCAGGTTTGGAGTTCCACTATTGGTACACTAAACACTGGTGCCAATGACAAAGCAAGCAGGCTTGAGCTCCTTCCTCCTGCTGCTACTGGCTTTAGTTTGTGCTGAGACGCACTCGGACTTGAGCTCCTTCTTCCTGACGCTGCCGGCTTTAGTTTGCGCCGAGATGCGCGGAGATCTTTCCGGTGCCAGCGCACGTGTTTGACCTGCCTCGATTCTAACTGATGGAGTCCCACAGCTCCAGGCTAGCAGCACAGAGGTTCCTAGGGGCCTCAGGATTAACGCAGCTTTCAAACCATTATTAAACTTAAACCAGTTAAACTGCCCCTGTGTCAAACCCTTCTCACGGTATTCAATGTCAACCCCAGTCAAGCTAACTCACACTTACTGGTATGAATACAGGCTCAGATGAGCTACTTCTCCCTTTAAAGAGATTTAGGATCAAAAGAGCACGATTGATGTATTCAATGCAAAAGAGCCAGCATAAAAAAAGGATTGTGAATTCTTAAGGTTTCTATTGGGTCAGAATAATATTCTCCAGTCCACAATTCAATTCCTCTCCACTGCTGTGCTCAGAGATATCGTGAACAGTGCACTGGGCTGTCTAGTAGCATATATATCACAACAGGAAATGCACAGGAGCTGGCAATATGAGATGCTATTTGTCTTCTGCCCCGGTCCAACTTACACCCCTTCCCTACACCACCTCGGTGCCCTCTAATATCCTGGTCATCTGTTTCATTTGGGGGGTACCTTGTGTCACGCCAAGGTCCCCCCGCAGTCAAAGCTTTATTCATTTTTCATAAGACACTGGATTTAAGCTGCACCAGCTCTAGTTCCGCTGGACTCTGACATACTGTGCTTCCACTGAACACCACAAAAAAAACACACACAATATTACAACCCTCCCTCCCTTCTCCGCTTGCTGTTATTGCTTCTGAGGAAACATGAGCTGCCATTAATAATCTTTGGGCTTTGCTGGCTCAGATATTAGCAACATGCTAAACTAAACAATACTAACATGGAGTATGTGAATGCAAGACCACTAATGCTATGTATTCCAGACCAGGAGTCCTGGAGGCTTTCCTTGGGGCAGTGAGAAGCGCTGGGCTGGGGGAGAGGAGAGGGGACGAGAGGAGAGAAAAAAAAAAGGAGAGGAGAGGAAAGGAGAGAGACCAGTGGAGAGAGGAGAAGAAAGAGAAGAGGAGAGGAGAGGGCAGGAGAGGGAAGAGGACAGGACAGAGGAAAGGAGATGAGAGGGGAGAGGAGGAAGGATAGGAGAGGAGAAGGGAGAGGAGAGGAGAGGAGGAAAGGAGAGGGCAGGAGAGGGAAGAGGACAGGAGAGAGGAAAGGAGATAAGAGGGGAGGGGAGAGGAGAGGAGAGGAGGGGAGGGGAGAGGAGAGGAGGAGAGAGTTGCAGAGTGGAGGGCTGTGGGCAGGAGAGAGGGATGGACGACAGGGAGGGTGTCATGTTTACACTCAGGCTGTAGAATCCCGCGGCTCGTCTAATAAACCCACTTAACATTCAGCCGCCCTGAGCTGCACGATGCTGTTTGTTTCACAGGTCATTAGCTTTACGTGACTGCCTTAATGCTCATTACTGCGTGGTCACTTGCTCCTGCTCTCCCGTCCTCCCTCTCTCTCACCCTCTCCCTCCCACACACACACACACGCCCTACATCCCTCCCTTTCTTCCTCTCTCTCTCACACACGCTCCCTCGCTTTCTTTCTCTACGTCTCTCTCTCTCTCACGCACACACACACGTACACACACCCTCCCTCCCTTTATTCCTCTCTTTCTCTCTCTCTCTCTCACACACACACACACACACATCCTCCCTCCATTTCTTCCTCTCCATCTCTCTCTCTCTCTCTCTGTCCCCCCCGATATAATAAGCTAGTTGATCCTGGCATTGGAAGAAGCACCCTGCCGTTTCCAGTCATGACTGTGGTCAGCCTCCCAGCCTTGTACAACCCATGCCTCACCACTCCACACAGACACATACACACTCTCTTTTACACACACATACATACAAACAAGAAGAGAGAATGGTTGAGAGGTAGAGAGAGAAAAAACACAAACACACACATGCAAACTCACTCCATTACACACTCCCATACATACATACACACACACACACACACACTCCAGAGAAGAGACTACCCTGGGGGTGGCTTTAATGGACGTTCCAGGAGGAGAGAGACTCTAATGGATGGACCTAGAGGGGTGTGTGGAGCGATAAGGTTGGGTTGGAGGGGGTGGAGGGCTTGGGCTGACGAGGACAAGTCACAGGGGTTGGGAGGGGGGGGGGGGGTGGCTGGCGTTTAACATACGCGCCCCTAGGGTAAACAAACACTGCCTCCGTTCCCAGCGTGAGCGCGACTGGCCACAGCCTAGCACTCTGTCGCCAGCTCCAGCTCATCAGCACCAGCCTATTGTTTTGGCTAATGCGCGCGCACACACACACACACACACACACACACACACAGACACACACACACACACGCACGCATACACATACACACACCTCCCCTCTCCTTCTTTCCTTTCCCCTCTGCTCCCAGCCCCGGCCCTTTCCAGAGGAAGACAATATTAGAAACCCTGCGAGGGAAGAGATCAAACACACAGCCAGGAGTGCAAGCACACAGACAGAAACACACACACACACACACACACACACACACACACACACACACACAAAACCCCCGACACAACCATTAGAGCTGTTTACATGCCTACGCTGGCAATTCAGATGGTGGCGGGCGTGCGGACGGACGGAGGGTAGCTGAGCTGCCCCTAGATGATGCACTGCGAAGGTGTACGCCGGCGCCAGCAGCAAAACAAATGTAAACAAACAAACAAACACGCTGTAAACAAGACGTGGGTGCATCAGGACATAACAGGGCTTGTCAACCTCTAACCCTGGACAGTGGCTCAATTAGCTTGGCTTGGGGTCTCTCTCACAGTGCACCAGATTGTGCTTGGAAGTAAAAATCCTTGAGGGTAAGTGTGTGCAAATGATCAAGAATGCTGTTGGATGTGTGTGTATTTGTTTTCAGAGAAGCATGCCAGTAAGTATGTGTATGTCTGCATCCACATCAGAGTATAGATTCATGTAGGCGTTTGTACATCTATGCACATTTGTGCATGTTTGAGTGTCTGTGTGTCTGTGTGTGTGTGCGCGCACGCACACGTTTTGTGTGTATTTGTATGTGAGCGATGGTCAGGGCCAGGACCCTGCAAAGTATCCACAGACATGGGAAGCTAATTAATGTTGACGCACCGTGGCTCAGGGGGGGTCAAAGGTGACCTGGAAATCACTGACAGGAGCAGGTAGCATCTGTGCTGAGAAGGGAGCAAGGGAGAGAGAGAGAAAGGGAGGGAGAGAGAGAAACAAAGAAAGCAAAAGAGAAAGATCACGAGAGAAAAGCAGCGACAGCGAGGAGACACCCCTCCCTCCTCTCTTTCTTTCATTCTCTCTCTCTCTGTCCTACGCATGTCTCCCCTCCCCCACTCCATCTCTCCATCTCCCTCCACAACAGTGAGCAGAGGATAAAGTGTCTCCCTGCCTGCCTTCCTAGTTCATCCTTCTCTTCCACTTTGGAGGGAAGAAATAGCCAGACTAACATTGCCTTGGACTTTCAGGGATATCTCCAAAAGCTTAGGTTTCCGTCAACACATTTTTGGCTGACCAATCAGCGAACAGGCGCTCTGGCTTGGCTCAGTATTCTTTAAGAATAAAGCATCTTCAAAGAAAGCATCTGACCACGAGGAAGGAAATGTACCACAACTGAGGGATCCCAGACAATATAGGGATCCCAGACACTTGAGGGATCCAATATGACTGAGGGATCCCAGAAAACTGAGGGATACCAGACACCAGGCACAATGTGAAATAATGTGAAAGTGTTTGGTACACCGGGCTATGGAATAACCCTCAGAGGGGGAGAGCATCTGAAACAGAAAAGGGTTCCGGAATCTCATGGAAGTATGACTGCAAAACGAAGCCACTGAAGAAAAAAAAAAAATCCCCATCCACATTACTCAAAGCCAAGGTGAAACTGTCATTTAAAATTGGAAATGACATTCCTGCAATAGCCACCAAAATGACCTAATTTCCTGAGAAATCCAGTTACACAATCCAAAAAGGACGACTGATTAGGGCAGATCAAATGTATTATTAACATCCAATTGTGCCTCTTATAAATGTTTGATCATTTCTTAATAAAAGCCCATCAAACGCTTATTACAGTTCTGTATTATAGAGAGCATGAACCCTCTTACTTGCAAGTCAAGCTATTCCAAATTCATATTTAAATGGGCTTCTCTTGATCGAATTTCTGCGCGCAGGCGTCTCAAAAGCTCCAAGAGGGGGGTCGGAACGACTGCGGGCCAATAGAAGTGGGAATGCTCCCGCTCACCGTGGAAGAAGCTGTGCAGACATCACAGCCTCCAGCCCACCCCCCTCCCAGCATATCTGCTTTTCAAGCATACATCAATCAGCTGGATCTCTGGGAGCGAGTGAAGCTGAGAGAGAAAAAGGACAAGAAGGGGGAGGGAGAGAAAGAGAGGGGGAGGGAGAGGGAGAGAGAGAGAGAGAGAGAGAGAGAGAGAGAGAGAGAGAGAGGGATAAGGGACAATAAAGAAACAGACATGGCTCCATGCTGAGAAATGCCGGGAGTCAAGCCCTGTCATTCCCCTACACACACACACACACACACACACACACACACACACACACACACACACAACACACAAAGCGCTGCTGACATGGGGTGGGGAGGTTAAGGTCAGGGTCAGGGTCGGCGTTGGGGTCAGGGTCGGCTGAGGAGGCGCAGACAGCAGCACCCCTGACCTCTGTGCATGCTCACTCCCCTGCTCTCTTTTTCTCTCTGACACTGACACACACACACTAACACACACACACACACACACACATTCCCATGTGCACACAGACCCTTTTCTAAGGCTAACGTTATCTCATTAGCCATGAAGCTTGACAACAGACAGAAGGTGACATGTGAATGCACGTATGCACACGCACACACACACACAAACACACACACACACACACACACACCATTACAATTGAAAGGTGTCCGGGCAGCATGTGACAATCTCAAGAAAACATTTCTTTTAAAAGGAGACTAAATATTAAATTGAGATCACTATCCATTGCAGAAGCATGATATATATTTGCCATCTGCAGTGCCTTCTCATTCCTACAGTAAAGGTGCTTAGGGAGAGAGAGGCTGTAACTGGTCGTACACTTATGGTTTTGTACCTAAACGGCGGAGCTAAAACCCTGCATGAGGCGCAACGCCATGTCAACTGGTCAGCATGAGACGCAGACTGTCTAGTTCTGTTACCGAGTCTCTTAAAGGAGATCATCTGCTACTGGGATAAGAAATACCCTACACAATACTTAGCAGCAACACAAACAGACGTCTTAGACGTAAACAGATTTTCTGCCGAAAAATCCGCATATTTGGCACAGGGGGAGCCGGAGCTATTAATCGAATTAAGAGTCAAATCCCCCAATAATCCACCAAAACCAGGCAGACCAGGGAAACCTTCCCAAGGAGGGCAAGGTGGTCCCTGCCATGCAGGTTAAGATGGATCCTGGGGAATGGACCCAAATATAGGACATGGTTCTGAGAAGTCAGGAACACTGGAATAGAATCAGGAGCAAGCCAAACTGAGCAGTGCCTGGTTTCTGTCAGTCAGTGTGACTTCAAGCAAAGAAAGAGAGCTGCTCTAACTCTGACTGATAAATCGCTTTGATTTTTTCACTTCACAGTCTGAAAAAAGACATGATCCGGTGGCCTACACAGAAACTGGATGACCTTTGCCCTTAGTATCAGCCTCTCTTTTCTTAAGTTTCACCTAATACATGATATCTGCCCTTCTCTAAACACACACACACACACACACACACACACTCCCTCTCTCTCTCTCTCCTTTTTCTATGATCCAAGTCATGGAGTTGAAAATTGAGTCCACAAATTTCCAAGGTTGTCTGGGTTGAGACAGAGCCCTATGCTATAGGCTAACAGAGAGAGAGAGAGAGAGAGAGCGCGAGGAGAGAGCGAGCTGCTGTCCATTTATCTCTAGCTCCGCCACGGGTGCTTGACTCCAGGCGGCTGCACCTCTGCTGACTGGGGCCGGCTGGCACCGCTGTTACCTGCACTCCTCAGGGACGCGTCAGCTATTTCTCCAGCGCCCGCCGTCATTTCTCTCTGCCACCCTCTTCATATAGTGGGTGTCAGCAGGCGGTCTGTGTGCGTGCGTGTGTGTGTGTGTGTGTGTGTGAGTGATGGACGTGTCTGGAGAGGTGGAGGCTGAGAGACGCAAGTGGCCTGTGGGCAGTGCGTGGTGATGGATGGAGGGAGCATGATGGAGGAGAGATGGAGGAGTGACCCTTGAGGATCGGGGCTCAGGGAGGTGGCTCAGGCCTGGTTTGGGGGAGGTTTGTGTTTGTGTGTATGTGTGTGTATGTGCATGTGCAAGCGAGAGATCTGTGCACATGCACGCGTGTGCTTGTGTGTGTGTGTGTGTGTGTGTGTGTGTGTGTGTATTTGAGAGAGCTCTGCGTCCCATCAAGTCTGTGCACTGCAGTGAAGGCGATGACAAATCCGTCATTTAAAACCCACTCAGTCAACCTACTGACTCAGCCTGGGAAAAGCATTCACTAGCTGAACGCCTCTGTCCCACTACCACACCACACCACCTCACCCCGCCCCACCCCACCCAACACTCAGACACCCCCCCCACCATCCCATCACGCCTCCCCCACGGCCCCTCCATCCACACCCCCCCTCTACCTCCCAACCCACAGCCTGCAGGCTCCATGAAGTCTGTATGGGCTCCGGCCGGGCAAATCCCTCTCTATCAGTAACCTGACTACATGATGGCTGCAGCCTAAAGCCGCACTGAAGTCCTGCCAAACGGGGCGGCCCCGAGAACACACACAGCAGACACACACACACACTGCATAGAGCAGCCCAGCGGAGCAGGCAAGAGAGCCCACCAGCAAGCACTCCACCTGGCACGGAGAGCGGAGAGAAAGAGAGAGAGAGAGAGAGGGAGAGAGAGAGAGAAAGAAAGGCAGAGAGAGAGAGGGAGGTAGAGAGAGAGGGAGAGAGACAAAGACAAAGAAAAAGAAGCAGGGCAGGAGAAACAAAGAGAGATTTGGGGGAAAAAAGCTGCCAGAAGAGACAGACTGATGCAGAGAAAAAAAAGAAAGAAAGAGAGAGAAAGACAGAAAAAAAGAAAAAGAGAGAGCGCAAGAGCAAGCAACAGCGCAAGCCCATCCACACCCTTTTCTCTATATTCTAATGGGAGACAGTGGGCCTGTCAGAGGGGGAGATATACGAGTGTAATATCTCCTGTGTGTGTGTGTGTGTGTGTGTGTGTGTGTGTGTGTGTGTGTGTGTGTGTGTGTGATCCAGAGTGGGCCGCACCACAGCGTGCCGCATTGGGCCGTGCAGCGGTGGATCAGTGGCGTAGCCCGGTGCTGTGCTGCGGTGTGGTGCGGTGCGGTGTGAGAGCGTCTGCCGGGGGCAGGCCTCCTCTCCTGGCCGTCTCACTCATTCATTAATCACAACAGATCCTGGAGGAATCCCTGGACCAGCCTCTCACTCCTCCAGCCCAGACTTGTGAAAGAAGACTTCATCTGTCTCTTTCTCTCCCTCCCTCTCTCTCTCTCTCTCTCTCACACACACAGACACACAGACACACACACACACACACTCATATACAAGCATACAATCTTGATCGTTTTTTTCCATTCCCCTAATCACACTCACATTTTCCCATTCTCTGTCTGACAATTACATGCGTGCATGTGCACACACACACGCAGCAGTATGAATGCCTATTCAAGTGCCTTTCAATGCAGCTACTACACTGCATACTGCACATACGCGCACACACGTACACTTGAGTTATTTGTGCTATTTAGCACAAACATAAACATACTCACACTACACACACACGCACACACTTTTTTCTTTCTTTCTCGGTCTCAAACAGAACACACATTCCTCCCATCTCGCCATAGGCACTGGTGAGCTCGGCTGTTGTGCTGCTCCCCACACAGACCTTTGAGGAGGGTGGTGTGTTTGTGTGTGTGTGTGTGTGTGTATTTGGAGGCTGTGGGGGTTGGATTTTCACATTACCGAGTGGAGTCATGGAGAGGGGGTGCGGGGGCTAGCGTGGGGCACGGGGCCAAGACAAATGCGAGCGGGGCCTGGCGTCTGCAACAGGAGCCCCATTAGAGCTGCAGAGAAATATTTATCCAGCGCAGCACCAGTCACACACATACACACACACACACGCACAGGCCAATCACACTCATTGTCACTCACACTCTGTTCAGGCCAATCAAACAAACTGTCTCATACACAGCCGTCCAACACGCCCCCAAACACACACACACACACACACTCCCTGGGCCAATCACATTATGATCTTGTATACACAAACACACACACACATAGACAGACAGATACGCACGCGAACACACGCACACGCGCACAGGCCAATCACACTCATTGTCACCCACACTCTGCTCAGGCCAATCAAATACACTGTCTCATACACAGCCATCCAACACCCCCCCAAACACACACACACACACACACCCTGGGCCAATCACATTATGATCTTGTATACACAAACACACACACACACATAGACACGCACGCACACACACGCACGCACGCACGCACAGGCCAATCACACTCATTGTCACCCACACTCTGCTCAGGCCAATCAAACACACTGTTTCATACACAGCCATCCAACCCCCACTCCCCCCGCCCCCCCAAACACACATGCCCTGGGCCAATCACATTCTGATCTTGTATACAAACACACACACACTTACACACACACACACACACACACAGCCAGAGAGCACTGCACACATCTAGAAATCACATCACATCACATCTGGAGGGCTTGAGCCAATCAGATGAGCTCTAAACAGTAACCAGGGTGGGAGGAACAGCACTGCTGCCGAGAGACGGATGGAAGGATGCAGAGGGAGGCTTACAACTGGGGGGGGGGAATGGAGTGGGAATGGACTGTGTGTGTGTGTGTGTGTGTGTGTGTGTGTGTGTGTGTGTGTGTGTGTGTGGGGGGGGTGATGGCCCAAGCCCACACTAGAACA
>PYXC01000629.1:6922500-6927500 GCA_015244755.2 Tenualosa ilisha
ACAATTCAACACACACATACACAATTTACATAACTCTCTCTCTCTCTGCCAACTACACTTCCCCAGTACATGAACCAGGTCAGGGAGTGTTAGTGGCCCGTGGCTGGGAGGGAGACAGCCAGAGTGAGACAAGTCCCCTTAATGCTATTCACCTCTCTTTGAAAAACACATGTCCATGACAGGCTCATTACTCCACACAACTACAAGATTACACTTACAGCTGTTTGTGTATGTGTGTGTGTGTGTGTGTGTGTGTGTGTGTGTGTGTTTTGGCAAAGCTCTTGGTTTTGCTGCTGACACAGTAATGTCTTACTCTTTTATGTGGGTCACGGCGCACAGGAGCTGGGGGGGGGGGGGGGGGGGGCAGGGGGGAGGAAATATTTCTCCAGCCCACTGACATCATTTAAAAAGGAGGGGGTGAGAGATCGCAAACCCAGGTGAAGGCTCTGCTTGTCCCTAATGGGCTACCGTTGCCTCTTTTCACCCCTCTGCGAGTCTCGGGGAGCGAGGAGAGATGGAGGAAGGGGGGGGGGGGGACGAGTGCTGGAGTGGCCCCAAAATAGCCCAGAACATCTATTAAAGTCAAGGCGGCATTTTTCAATTTCTCATGTTTTGACCTTTCCCTCCTCTCCTCGGCGAGGGCCTTTTGTGCTGCTCTCCGGTGATGGCACACAAGGGGGACGGGCCGTTCCTCACCGCGCTCTGATCGAGCACTCAAGCCCAGCCGTTAGCGATCCTCACTGCTGTGCTGGTAGTAAGGGTCATTGCATGCGCGCGCGCGCGTGCACACACCACACACACACACACACACACACACACACACACACACACACACACACACACACACACACACACACACACACACACACACACACACATAAAGTAGACATATACGCCCACTTCACAAATGTAAATACACGCACCTACGACCACATATTTGTTAAAAAAAAAAAACAAACAAACAAACAACAACGAAAAAAAAAAATAGACACCACACACACATACATACACCACACACACACACACACACACACCACACACACACACATTCTTAGACAGATAAGATACTACTACTGCTGGAACTTTTCACACATTTTCACGTGTTTTTGCCATAAACAGAGAGAATTTCCAGGAGTATAAAGAATCCTCATAATCAACAAAGTAACTTTTAATTAAAAAAGATATTTTCAGATTTGCTTCCAGCTGTTAAATGCCAAACACTATTGAAAATAATATTTGGCAAATCTAATATGATAATCATCTTCAAAAAAGGTCATTATACAGGAACAAGTGATTAAAGTGAGAAGAAAATCAACTGAAAAAGTAAAAAAATAATAAATAAAAAAAAGTAAAATAAAATTAAAAAGAGAAAGAGAGAAACAGTGTGACAGAGACAGAGAGATTAAGGTAGAATGCTACAAATCATTTTCAAAAGAGTAAAAAGTCTCTGAAATATAAAGGGGCAGTTGACGTCCATAATGCCAACTCAGTGCCATTGTGTGGTATGATGTGAGTGATGAAATTAGAGCATTCACTCTTCGTGGTTGCAGAACAAATGTTAGGAAACTTTTCACATAATCATTCGTATCATACAAAAATACCACGGCATTTTCTTGGCGTTATGGGCGTGACATTTGTGTGGAACTGCCCAAACATATATCACTAAATATATATTAAATAGCTAGATGTATCAAATACTACTGACAGGACCTGGCTGGACTGAACAGTGCTCTTTACCCAGCTGCTCTCACACACACACACACACACACACACACACACACCTGCCTCTGCCGGAGTGTGTGTCTTGAGTCGCTGCTCTCCCATCTCCTCTCAGTGCTTTAAATTAGCACCCAGCTGGCCTGTATGAACGTGGGCCACCGCAGCCTCATAAATCCCTGTCTAACCTAATGAAGAGGAGACAAACTGTTCCTCTCGCTCTCCCTCCTTCTCTCTCTCTCTTTCTTTCTCTCTCTTTCTCCCTCTCTCTCTGTCCACCTCTCTCTCTCTCTCTCTCTCTCTCTCTCTCCGCTCAATCCTCACTGGTTGCCTAACATCATCACAACGACCATTTGCATGGAGACTTGCCCTGCATCAGCAGAACTAGACCAGGGCCCTTGTGTGTGTGTGTGTGTGTGTGTGTGTGTGTGTGTGTGTGTGTGTGTGTGTGTGTTCCTGTGTGTGTTTGATGCTGCAATTTAAAGTCTACTGATTGCATACACGTGATGACAAAAAAAGCAGTAAAAAGCAGTGTTGATAGAACATTTCAGACACCCCAAAATTTTTTTTTTGTTTTTTTTACTCAAAAAGCAGATTTGATGCAGATATATCTGATTCTCTCACCTGTAGGTCAGCAACAATTTTTAGATTAGCTGTCAACTCTGTTCACCAACTTTTCTGGTAATCGATTTTTTGCAATTTGCAATTCTGGAAGTACAGCCTCTCAAAAATGTGCATGGTAAACTAAATATCTTTGGCAAGTACAGTAAAAAAAAACATGGCTTTTGAGTTTTGGGATCTGGGAAACACAAATTAAGATTCCTTCACAATTTTCTGACCTACACCAATCAATTAAATTAAGAAAATGTATAATCTTAATAGAAAATCACTACTAGTTGCAAACCTACTCACCAAATTAAAGCCAAGTAAATTCAGTATGAATGTTTAGACCCATTAGCCGATATCGTTGGACAAGCCAACATTTTCTTTCAACATTTCAGTAGAGAAGAGAACTAGAGATAATAAACAACTTAACTCTGAGGCACCTAAACCAAACCCCATAGCCATGGCTGACTCAGTATGTTTCTTTAGTTAACTGAGCTCCTACAGCAAGATAGGATGTCCAAACGTCTCCTTATATTCTTCTTTTCTTAGGCATGCTTCTACGTGAGCGCTGATCACGTACGCCGCGCAAGTCTCGCACGACTCCACACTACATCAAGTTGGTTTTATATTGGATGCCGGATATTAGACAGTCACCGTTTCCTGCAATTCAGCCCACCTTGTCATTTAATTAAGTAAGGATTGGATCAGCGAAGGAGTCCGTACATTTTGTACATGTTTGCAGTTTAAACTTAAACGAAGGACACAATAAGGCAGGGGGTCTTAACGAATGACACAACGAGTCACAATGTCACAATGCACAAAAGGAGCACAAAGTTCAAACTCATGGCATATTTTAGACGGGAAATAATCTCCTTTTTCTTTTACTGTATGTGAACATACTGACAGAGATTTCATTTTTTACCTACAATAGGGCACAAATGACTAAATCAGCCTTGCATCACAAAAACAGACAGAGTAGCACGTAGGCTCTCTAAACAAACAAAAAACAAATCTCTTAAATCATGAGTGTTCTTTCTTAATTCTGCTCTGCTCAGCTCCGTCTATTTTTGTCTCATCCATGTATGTGTTTTGCTCGTCTCATTTGTGTTGAAGTAGATCACTTTGGCTAGACGGGAAATGTGCTTCATACGTCTCTTGCTGTGCCACAAGGTCAATTAAAACCTCCAACTTTGCCGTCACACAATCTCTCCGCAACTCCATGACAGTATTTACAGCACAACATGGCAAGGTGCTTAGTAAAAGCCTTACTAAATGAACAGGTTAATCAAATACACCCAAAGCATATCCACAAGCACATCCACACACCTTTACAAAACAAATAATTTAAAGCCAACTTGCTTTTAATTCACAAAAAGTGAAAGGGGCAAAAAAGCAAAAAAAAAATCCTAAATGTACATGCCAGTGCCTACAAATATGCTCTTTCTTAACTGTACAACTGATGACACTGCAGACTTAAGGTTTCAAATGTGCAGTTCATCCAAAAACTAATCTTTTGTTTGCTTAATGTTATTCAAACCTTTTCCATGTTTCAATCATTCAGGTGCTTTGCTAACGTCCTTCTAAATCGTGCTGCTTGCTAGAAATAAATCTGGGCAAGATTTAAGATTTAAGATTTAAATTTGATCAGAACTCACAGCTGCCATGCTTGGATGGCAGCCCTGCACTGGTTCAATAACAATGGCTATGTTGTACAAATGCTCTAAACAACTGCACACTCAGAGAGAGAACAAGAGAGCGAGAGAGAGAGAGGACAGAAAAAGACAGATGAAAGAGAGAGAAAATGGGAAGAGGGGGAGGAGAGTATCCTGCGCTCCTTCCCAAAAACCTCCTACTCCTCTCTGCATCATTTAGCCTGCTGCACCAGGCAGCCAGAAGAAAAGGCAGGCTTGGGAATGATGCATAGCTGTTTACGTTACACCAAGCTCCAGAATAAAAACAACCAATTACAAACGAGAAATGTACAGACGGAAAAGGAGAGAGAAAGGGATAGAAAGATAGATAGATAGAGAGAGAGAGAGTGTACAAGTGAAAGACACAGAGAAAAAGAGAGAGAAGGAAAATCCCTCAGTCTAAACACTTTAAAGACATACAGACAAATGTGCCAGAGAAAGGTGAACTAAGTCTCAAGACGTTGCGGACTCATCATCTGTCGAGGCATGATTAAATGGGCATTTACATACAATTCTAACAATCCATGCAAGCACATTTCTACCGCAGGGATGGGCAATATAAAATACAAACGATGTCAATAATACTGAGGAAAAATATGATATTAACATGCTAAAATGCTGTAGTAGAATATCGCAGAGACTAATATTTAAGGGTCACCATTTATTTGTAATATCAGGAAAAGTTAACATATGATACAGTCATGTATCTAAACAAATGTTTTTAATTTGAAATAAAACTTTTCGTTTTACATGCACAGCTATGAGCCATATGGAAATGGCATGCATAGCTATAAGCTATATAAAAACCTGGTGGTCAATGTCATCACTGGGATATAAGAAATTCTTACCTAATAGAAAAGCCATGATACCATACATAACATAGTGTACTATACAATAGAACAAAGGCATATGCCTATTTCAAGCATAACATGCAATTTATCAACCTTGTTATATTGAATTATTAATTAATTAATTAATAAAAACACC
>PYXC01000629.1:6932500-6982500 GCA_015244755.2 Tenualosa ilisha
AGATAAGCAGTCACACACGACAAAGAGAGACAGGAGGTGGGTGTGTGTGTGTGTGTGTGTGTGTGTGTGTGTGTGCGTGTGTGTTGGGGTGGGGGGGCAAAAGCACTCCTTGAAATCATACTTGATGGCAAAATACAGTTATTGCCATTACCCAGCTCAAAATTGGAACCATTTTTTTTTTTCCTTTTTTTTTTGCTCAGCCGTGAAAGCAGATGACTTGTGTGTGTGTGTGCGTGCGTGTGTGTGTGTGTGCGTGTGTGTGAGTGCGAGAGCGAGAGAGAGCGAGCGCATCTAGAACAGAAAGAAAAATCTGCTAACAAGCAGGAAAAATGGGGGAAAAAAGAAATGATGGTGACGGGGTTCAATCGAACAAAGAAGAGGGAGACGGCAAGGAGGAGAGACGCCGCTGGAAATCATGTCGAGATTTCAAGAGGTCGGGTGGTAAGGAGAGCGAGAGTTTCTGAAATGGGCCACCTGCATGGGAAACAACAACGCCACCCAAACAGTAGAGAGAGAGAGAGAGAGAGAGAGAGAAGAGAGAGAAATATCTAAGGCCAAACAAACACTGAAGAGAAAGACACACACACACACATTGGTTGAATGTGGTAAATGAAAGTTAATATGGGTTTAGCACATTTAAAAAAAAAAAAAAAAAAAAAAAAACACCAGACACGTCTCTGTGTCTTGCTCAAATCAGTCAAACAGCACTAAGACACTCTCTTACACTTACAGTATACTGTACATGCAAATTACAATACACAAACAGACTCCCTCTCTTCCTGTCTCTTCCCCCCCACACACACAGATTAGATTTTGTCCTTTGTGCCACAGTAAGCCATAGAGTCGCCAGCTCTTGTTACAGAGGTCTGTGACATGCCTTTATTACTGTACTCTAACACACACACACACACACACACAGCCCATGAACCTAAAAAGATCCTGTATCTAAGGACAAGACCTATGAAGAAGCTGTCAAAGTGCTGTGTCCACATAGCCTCTAAAATTGTTTGAGCACCCAGACATTGTTTTAAGCACAAAACCAGCCTAGCTGAGACTGCATGCACCCAAATGCAAACAGAGTGAAGAAACGAATGAACGAAAAAGAAGCGAGTGAGAGAGTGAGTGAGTGAGTCAGTGGGATTGAGTGAGTGAGAGTGAGAGAGAGAGAGTTTCCCATTTCTCTGGCTCTGAGATTTAATCTGGCATTAAATGAAAGAAAGTGACCCAGATCAATTAAAACATGCCAAGCTGCAATAGGCTGTGTCATATGTGTGTGTGTGTGTGTGTGTGTGTTGTGTGTGTGTGTGTGTGTGTGTGTGTCATGTTTTCCTGCCCCTAGAAATAGAATGGGTAACTTTGAAGAGGGTGAGATAGGGGCTTGTGAGGGGAGCTTTCTGAATCATTTAGGAATGCATGCTGAGTATTTACTGAGAGTGCATATAATCCACAGCAGCCTCTTTTCCTTGTCAAATCTGCACCCTGTTTCACCCAGAAAAAACACCACAACATGCATAGATATAGGCTACACACACACACACACACACACACACACACACACACACACACACACACACACAGGATCCCATTTTCACCTGTCTCCCACTATGTGTCAAGAAAGTGAAAACACAGTGGGAAAAAAAAACAACAAAAAAAGAAACACATACAACCAGAAAGCTGTTTGCGCCTAGGCTGAACGCAGCCTCACTCAAACGAAAACAAAAACACAACTGCCAACCACACACAGACACACACACACACACACACCGCAGTGGCACTGAGAGAGAGCTTGTGTTTTGTCATCTTCGCCATCTTAAATATTCATCAGGTGGAGAGAGAGTGGGAAGATTATTCCAGCCGCGGGTTTATTCCCCAAGAAAATCGGGTTAGGCTAAAACCATGGGAAATACAACCCCTTCCAAACTAAATCTGCCCAAAATGAAAGCTGGGTGGGTGAGGTGTGTGTGATAATGTCATCATCCAGCGAGCACAAAAGCGAAAAAAAGTGTTAAAAAAAAAAAAAAAAAAATTGTACAGAGGAAAGTGGCTCCATAAAACATAAGCATACGGTACAGAAAACCACTATAGGCCTCAGTGCCTATTAAACTCACACACATATCCCCAAGGCACTGAAGGGGACCATCTTGCTTGGGAGGACAGAGGACGGCAACTCTTAATAAAAAGCCTTGATATGTTCGGTCGAATGCTGATATGGAAGATAAAGGGAAAGAAAAAGAGAGAAAAAAAACAAACACAAGAAAGAAAGAGAGGAGAGAGAGGAGAAGGACGAGAGACAGACAGCGGATACACAGCAGAGTCTTTATTGAACGCATATGTGGCACTGTAAGAGGAGAGAGAGCCCTAGTGATATCGGTAAGAAAGATTTTATTTGACAAGAGCGCGCTCGACTCTTTGGCCTTTTCGAAAAACAGACGTCTGAATTGGGTCAAAGTGTAACGGCCCCAGTGGTTGGAGCACATCTTAATTCAGCGCACCTTAAATCACTGTAAATCACATGTGCCTGTGTGCCGTTTCCTGAACGGCTTTTGCGTAAAGAGTGGAAAATGCCTCCTCAACTTTCTTAATCTACTTCTTCAGATAAGAACAAAGGCATGCAGTTTGAATTTGAATACACACATAAATAACAAAAATATTTTATTTAAATGACCTGCACAAACAGTCTTCACATCAGTCAAATGAAAGAAAAATATTCCGTTATAGCTTAAAAATGTATCTTCTTAGGGAGGTGGAGACTTTGGTTTTGTATTTAAAGCTCCACATAAGCAAGCACATAAGCTATGAACACAAACAACATAAATAACATCATAGTAAATATAATAATAAACGCAACATGTTGATAATTGAAGACACTTTTGTGTCAACTGGCAGAAGCCTATCAAACAAGAGAGGGTCCATCTACACACTTTGATCTCCACAAACCCCACACTAGCTAATCAGAAGCCTGAATCAATCTCACTTCCTCCGTCCTTTGTGCCCTCCTCGTGAGCTGGTGACTGCCTGGTTGCCTGGCCTGTGGGCTCACTAATTTGGGACTGGACAGATGAACCTGCCTGTTAAAAGGGGGAAATCGTAGAGTTTCTAGTCGACTTAAGCTGGCTCCCGTATTCTCGCCCTCGTTATTAGACGCCCAATTGATGAGTCTCAGCCGGCTTGGCAGCAATGGGCAAGATCGAGACCAAACTGCTCAAAGCAATTTGTTCAAAGCAATGCTTGCAAAAATAAACCAATCAAAAGCAGCAAAGAGTGAAAATAGCAAAAAGCACAAACAGAATCTCTGAGTGAAACTCAGTTGGATGTAGGGAATCACCCACTGCCACTTCCTCTGCTCCGCTTCTTGAAGCCTATAGTGATCCCTTCCAATGCAGCTGCCTCTGACTCTCACTGCTTTGAGTTCAGCCTCCTCATGTCTGTCTCAGCCTGAGAGCACAGACTTCATTTGAAAAGGAGTGGTGGAGTCAGAGAGTCAGAGAGAGAGAGAGAGAGAGAGAGAGAAAGAGAGAGGGAAGAAATAAAAAGAAAAGAAAAGAAAAGGAAAAAGGGCCAAGAGACCGACAGAGATCTAAACCCTTGTGACTATTAATATTTCAGAGAAGCATGTTTTTGGAGTTTGCACTGCTGCTGCTGCGTGAGTGTGTGTGTGTGTGTGTGTGTGTGTGTGAGTAGGTGGTGTGAGTGTGTGTGTGTGTGAGCAGGAGCGTGAGTGTGAGCACGAGAGCAAGCGGCGGCGCAGGAAGAGTGTGCCCTGCAGCCAAGCCTTTGATGGGGATAGCATCACCACGGCACTGATCTGTGGCGGGAAATGGACTTTTTCTCCTTATCGTCCTCCCTCAGAAGCCACGTGTGTGTGTGTGTGTGTGTGCGTGTGTGTGTATGTGTGTGTGTGTGTGTAATAAACTGAGCCAGTGAAACACAACAAGCCAGGGAAAGAGAAAAAATTAAAATGATAATAATCAAGAGCTAACAAATATTTACATTTGCTCCTCTACTCCCCATCTTCGGCACTTTTATTGCTCTCTGAGGTGAAACATCAAAATGCTTTTCCTCTCTCCCCACCCCCACCCATTCATATACAATCTGTAATCTGTATACATCTGTGTGTTTGTGTGTGTGTGTGTGTGTGTGTGTGTCTGTGTGTGCATGTGTGTGTGTGTGTCTGTGGCAGAGAGAGAGAGAGGGAAGGGAAAGGGAAAGAGAGGAAGAGAGAGAGAGAGAGAATGAGAGAGAGAACGTCTATCTTATCTTCAGCTTTTCAGCTGTCGGCACTAATTCAATAAACTTCAGAGAAACAAATTGAGCACAAAAATGTCAGTGTGAGTCTGTGTGTCAGAGAGTGTATCTACGTGTGTGTCTATTAGTGAGTGTGTGTGTGAGAGAGGGAGGAATAAAAATGGAAGGGAGAGAGAGGGAAGGAGGGAGGGAAGAGAGAGAAATTGGAGAGAAGGTACTGGTACTGAGGAATGAAGATGAAGAAGAGAGCTGGGCTAGAGAGAGAGAAAGAGAAAAGAGACAGATAGAAAGAGGCAAATGGAGAACACAAACACACACACACACACACACACACACACACACTCTTTAAGTAGAAGGGTTTTAATATAAGTCTGGGTGACAGGGTGCTTGAGCTCTAATGTGCTCCCTGCAGCTCTTTCTCTCTCTCCTAACTGTACTATGCAGCAGAGGCGTAATGGGGCTTTTGCCAGGGCGTAATGGAAAAAAAGTGTTGATTCCCACAGCGGTGCAGAGTAGAGCAGACAGTGCCTACCAGTGACGCATTCATAAATAAAATGCCCACCACCTTCTCTGGATCCCCGTGCTAATCTACACACTGCCGCCGCATCCAAGGGGGTCAGGAAGTGAGCCAGGACAGATTTCGGTGTCCTCGCAAGACACATCTGCCGATGTTGAATATACTCTGAGAGCTTTGCAAGGATAGGGATTTTTTTCTTTCTTTTTTTTTTTTTTTTTGGGGGGGGGGGGGGCAATTAAGGCCAATTGAAAAAACAAAGGAAAAAAAATGAGACACTAGCCGTTGTGGCTAGGCTACTTTTTTCAGCTTTTTGTCAACCACAGCAGGTTTGTGTGTTTGGTGGTGTAAAAGGCTATGCGACACCGCGCTCTCCGGCGCCCGTCAGGTTCAGCTTTCTCAGCCCGTTACCGGCTGAGGCCTGGTGTTTGTGTGAGAAGGGGTCAGGTGGAGGCAGAGTGACATCACCCCAGGCTTTTCAGCCCTTCTGTCCTCTCCACCCTGCCTTGAAGCAGGACGTCTCCTCTGCCCAACACCAAAAAAACAAAACAAAAAAGAGAGAGAAAAACAGAGAAAGAGAGGGAGAGAGAAAGAGAGAGAGAGACTTCAATCAACAAGGAGGACCAGACCTGCCCAATGTCAACTGTCACTTGACCCTGGCGACCCCGGCGCGGTTCTCAGGCAGAGGCAGCAGAAGGGGCCCGGGCCAGCTTAATCAAGGGTTCTCCCATTTCAAAGCCTCTCTAGCGGGGGGCTAAAGGGAAGGGTCCCTGCGCCTGCCGCCACACACAAAAGGAGCTAAAATTGGGAGCCGAGGGCCACATCCTCCCTGGTTCAAGGCCTCTTCAGAGCAAGGGGACAGGAGGAGGAGGACAGACGAGGGGGGAAAGAGGAAAAAGAAAAGAGCAGGGGAGAGGAGAGGAAACGAGGAGCAAGGGACGCAAAAAAGAAGAGAGAGAGAGAGAGAGAGAGAGAGAGGTGATGTCTGCCTGATTTAATTTCGTAGGACATTTGCATTACCGGGCTTGGGAAGAGGCCGACATGGAGATGCTCACAACAATTACTGTCCCCATCAAGCTCTGCTAGTTGCAATCTTGCCCTCACTGGAAGAGTTCTCTCTCTCTCTCTCTCTCCCTGAGTGTGTGTGTGTGTACTGCAATGTTTCTATTACCAGTCATGGGAAAATATATAAATTGAAGAAAAAGGGGAAATACAGAGAGAAAAAAGGGGAAATAAAGGAGAAATATAGACCCTTCTAGAAATATTATCAATTTTTTAAATCTTGAGCCTTGAACATTGAGTTTTACCACCATGGCACTGTCAATTACTCCAGCAAAAACTTCATGGTGTTCTAAAGAAAAAGAGTGTCAGGTATCTTCACTTTAGACAATAATTTAATTTGTTGATTGAAAAACACTTGTATGTAGATTAGCTTTTTTTAAGGCAACTTTTATCCTGGAGAATTTTCTAAATCTTCATAAATTTTCTCAATCATGAGAAAGGGCAGAAGACCACGTGTCAGTTGTTCGGCACATGTTCATTTACAGACACTGGCTGACTGACAGCATTTGTGGGTCTGGACCTGATCCTCGTTTTTACAACAAGGGCTTGTACAGCACATGCTGCCTGCCGCTGTTAGCAGCCTCGCCGAGCTGAACTTGTTAAATGATTCACACTTTCATGAGCATCTTAATTATTCATTGGCCGGGAATAATTAACACAGGACTAAGGATGGCATCTGGATTTATGGAATGACAGTGAAATCAACAAGGAGAACAAAAGCCACACGGGTCTCAAAGCTCAGCGTGTGTAGCTGTCAGAGGACATGAAGTTTTAACAATCCTATTATACTCATCGCTAATCTTAGTTGAAAATGATCAGCAAATCATTTTTTTTTCCAAGTCTGGACACTGAACACATGTCGGGGAAAAAAAAGAACTAGTTCCTGTAAGGGGATTCATGACTTTGCCAACACAAAAGAGAGGGATATACCAAGGAACCATGATGCCGCGGAGATACAGCAGATGCATGCAAATTCACTTGTGTGGCCTCCAAAAAAGACATTTCAGCCGGGCCAACATGGTAGAGCAGATAAGGCCACTGAGAATCAGGTATGTGGGTTTTTTAGCTGTTGCCTTCTTTAACTCAAAGGGGTGCACTCAGCGCAAATGAAGAACTGCTTGGACCTGAGACCAAAGCGCCGATCAGTCGCTATCCCCCCGCTAGCGTAACTCCCCCTTGGCTCCCGCGGGGGCTTCCTTGTACAGTATATCTCCCTGAAACTGGCTGCAGTGTGATTACCATACTGACAGCATATGTTTTCTGTTGCCCCTGTGTTTACTGCGCCGGCGCATTCAAACAGGAAGAGAGTGTGAGTGTGTGTGTGTGTGTGTGTGTGTGTGGGGGGGGGGCACTGTGGAAGGGAGTGAAACCGACCTTTATGTGCAGCCCAAAACAAACAAATGGTTGCTGTGTGTGTGCGTGTGTGTGTGTGTGCATCGCACGGGCCGAGGGAGTCCCGTGCTCTGGAGAACAGCGTCTTTGACTTCAGGGTCATGCTGCCATGCATTAGCCAGGGTAATTGCTACTGATGTACGAGGGGCTGTGTGCTCTCCTATGTGGGTCAGGGAGAGCTCTGTGTGTGTGTGTGTGTGTGTGTGTGTGTGTGTGTGTGTGTATGTCTGACCACGATACACACAAAGCAAAGTGCTGTGCCACTCAAGAGTCATAACACTCTTTTTTTTTAATATAAAGAGAGAGAGAAAGGAGGGTTACACTTACCTATTTGACGGTGTGTTTGTGTGTGTATGTGTGTGCGAGACAGAGAAAGAGTGTGTGTGTTGATAGAGACAAAGTCACACGCGTGCGTACGTGCACACACACAGTCACACACATACACACAGACATTAGCATGTATAGAGTTTCAAAGGTTCCCCCCTCATTCACGTTCCTTCTTTTTTTTGTGTGTGTGTGTGTGTGTGTGTGTGTGTGTGTGTGTGAGGACGCTCAGCTTTAAAGAGAGGAACTTGGATTTTTTATTTATGTCCAAATAATGGGGATGCAGATGGAGCGTTGGCCCAGGGCGAGTCGGATCATTATCTCTGGTAAATCTAAACAAGGCCCACTTTCCCAGAACAGAACTGGTATTCTATAAGCAGTGGCCCTTCCATTAAGGGAGGGCCATTTGGGGTGAGGGCCACGGGGGCCTCAGAGCTTAAGGACACAGAGAAAACTACACCAAGGCTTAACCGACAGGCCTGAGCCACGAGGATAGAAGGCACGAGCCGCGGTGGTGGACCAGAGGCCGGCAAAATCAAAAACGTCTTTGCTGGACGTTGCACGGACACGTCCACACACACATACCATACAATCACCGGAAATTAGGGTTGCTGAATTTAATAACAGACAAAGGTGTAAAAAGGTAGATGGACACTGACACAAAAGGGTTGCTACTCGTCAAAACAGTTTGAGGGGAATTTTTTTTTTTAAGGAACCATTTAAGATGAAATGACTAACGTTGAAAAAGAATTTACAAGTGTCAGAAATTAAGAAAAAATAAAATAACACAAGAATTCTTTTTAGGAAATCTACAGTTTCACAGACAAACATACTTACACACTGTAATTATACATTGTTAAAAGAATCATGGACATGTTTTAATAGTTTATGCTGTTGAATAAACACAATATAGTTGACTTAATTCCTTCTGTACTTAATGACAATACGTCATGCACATAAATATGACTGAGCATGAGAAATCCCAGTGCATGTAAGCTTATTCACATAAGCTGCAATACTGCATTAACGCTTACCATCATCATCAACAATCACGCTTGATATCATCATCATCAATAATCACCAAAAACAAACTTCCAGAAGTGACGCAACCCCACAGTGTGTAGAGCACAAACAGGACACACAAGCACCCCGACAAATGCTGTGTGCAATGTACGGCAAATTAGAGCAGAGGGAGACATGAACAGGACAAAGTTTAACAAAAAAAAAGGCAGAAAAAGGACATTTGTGGCATTGGCGGCGGCGGCAGCAATGTTGGGCTACTCACATGTGGACATGGGGCGGCTGAAAGCGGCTCTGGTTGATGTTGTAGTGGGTGAAGGCCTGTGTGGGGTTAGAGCTGTACTCATCCACGGTAACGGTTACTTTGCCCTGCGCCGGCATTCCGTGGGCCATCCTGCTTTACACGCACACCATCAGAAAAGTTCACCAGGTCCCTGCACCGAGACGCACGGCCGGCATCCTTCAAGAATTGCCACCAAGGGCGGAAAAATAAAAACGACAGGAAAAAAAATCCGACAACCTCTTCCTCCTTCTCTGGGCGCCGCTACACTAGAACAGGATCTGTTTTGTGGGAGGAAGCAGGACAGGAGGCAGGGCCATTTAGGCTGGTGTCAATATCCACAGGTCTTCCGACGTACAGACACAAATACAAGTGCTTTATGCAGGCAACAAAGGCTCAACAAAGTGCAGAAATACTCTTCCAGATAAGCAATGACAACAAAGAAAACAAATCACAGCAATGAATTTCACAAAACTTTTTCCCGAGTTACAGGCTTTAAAAAATATATATATATATATATATATATATATATATATATATATAATCTCTAGGTTTAACAAGATATGCCATTTTCAATTGAGTAATATAATAGAAATTGCTATACACACTAAAGTGAACACAATTAAATTATTTACTTGTTTGGGTAAATTCTAAATTAAAAACAGTAATCATTTTTGACCCAATTTAAAAACAACAGTTTAGAACAACAATTTCCCCTGGATGCAAAATTAGTTAGAAATACATAAAAATCTTGTAGCAGTTGAATCAAACAACTAATCTCTGTGAAAACACAATTATGAGATTAAATTAGATAAAGAAGCTTGATTAAACATCTGTATGTTCCATATCGCGAATTGTTTGAGTTGATAATATATTTTGGAAGATGATTAATATATTTGGTGGAAATAAGATGATAAGAACATTTCACATAAAAATAAGGTACAAGTGTCACTTCGGTGATTAAAGTAGAGAGCAAAGTTTTACGTAAATAAACTTCAGGCTGTACTATTACACCGAATCAACAGAAAAAAAAGACTTAGAATTTCTCAGACTAGCTCAGACTATTTCCACTTACAACTTTGCGACAGTCACCGAGGTTTCTCCTGCTTGTATTCTTCCCTGACTCTCCCTCAACGGTCTTTCGGTTGATTCGTCAGTAGTCAATGTGGACATGACATCGCCGACTCAAGCTTTTTATATAGGACCCCCGGCGCGCCGTCACTCACCCTAGACGCACTGTTCACCTAGTAGCCAACAAATCAATCCATTAACAACAACTCGCAACAACTTGGGGGCGCAAGCGCTTGAGGATTTGTTACAATGTATTGCTTGCATTTCCTCATCATTTAAACGAGGCTGTCAGACATTGTAGCGCAGGGCAATTGATTTGGCGAGAAAAAAATATGTACCACTATCTACA
This sequence comes from Tenualosa ilisha, assembly GCA_015244755.2. Classification (NCBI taxonomy): domain Eukaryota; kingdom Metazoa; phylum Chordata; class Actinopteri; order Clupeiformes; family Clupeidae; genus Tenualosa; species Tenualosa ilisha. The sequence goes on from PYXC01000629.1 coordinate 6,942,758, forward strand.
TATAATGTTGGCGTTGTTAGTGTATCCAAAAATCCCTCCCTCTATGCAATGCAACTCAGGCCTGGGAAATAATATATTCACAGCCACAAAAATGTATCCAAATTTGAATGCACTTGAATATGTATTACTCATCAGAGTGAGGTTTAATATTATTCATTCATAAACTTTGTCCGGTATTCTTTGCGGGAGCCTGTCAAATTGTGCACAACTGCACATTAAACAATGTGCAACATTGGTACACTTTGCGTATTCTGCAAAACCGAACGCTTACCTTAGTAGCTTGCTAGCAACAACTAGCTTAGCCAGCTAAAACCTGCCGTTGCATTTTAAATACACGACTTTGCTCTTGATAAAGCTCTCAACATGTGCGCCTTTCTGTTTAACTCTTCCAAGGTGGGATAAAATGTAGGAAAACGAGGTTAAGTTGACCAGAATGCGTATTTCAAGTACTGAGTGTACTCTTTCAATCAGATGACTTATCAGAGAGAAAGAGGAAAAACGACCAAATTGAACCTATGACACCACATATTACGAGATAACCGCGTCGAGTTCCACGACAACAATTCAATTTTTAAATCAGAAAATATAGTCTCTGAGCCCATGAACTTGAAATTCTGTGTCTAATGTATAGCTGTAAAATCAGGCTACTCGGCAGTGAGCCGCGGTTCTAACCTCCTTGCTCTCCCTCGTAAATGACAAGGCACCTCTAACCTACGGCTTTGTGTCTTGTTTTTTTCCCTGTGTGAATTTCAAAGCTAAAGCGAGCGGTGAATACCTTTCAGTGCCCGGTACGCGTCGGGGTCGCCCTCTTCGCACTTAAAGACGCTGGTCCATGCGAAAGGCAATGCAGATTTCGGTGGCCGAGGGGTGGTACTCGGAGCAGGCAGGGCAGAACCTTCGACCCTGAGGGACCTCCGGGCTAGCTTTAGAGTAGGCGAGACAGACAGAGAAGGAGCGAGGGAGGGAGAGAGAGAGAGCAGGAGCAAGCCTCGATCTGGGAGAGGGGGAGTCTCGACCGCAGTGTAGTGAGAAGGGACTGCCACTGGGGTCAGAGAGCACGTTCTAGAGCACAGCCCCGCTTAGGCATGGCGGCGTGTACAGGGTTTGAATATGTGCAGCCTACCCTACTGTTCACTGTACGAATGCAGGGGAACAGCCATGATAGACGCGGTGGCGCGTCCACGTGGTGAATTTTCATGCGGTCGTTTTCTTCCGCTCTCACATGATTGCTTTATGAAGTGAGTATTTCACACGCGCAATTGTTTGTCTATTTTGTATTGCGCGCTTTGGAACCATCCGGTGGAATCTTAAGACATTTGGCGGTTGCATCAGTGCAACACGGTATGGTTTTCATGGTACTCTCCTTACTGAGATGCGTGTGCGAATGTACTCTGCATTTAAAATAAAAACTGATAAAAGCATAAAGTAAAATCTGAAACATTGGCACTATGGATAACAGTGGGCACTATAACAATTGAGAGGAGAATTTTTAAGTCAGAGATTAACTCTCAGAAAATTCTCGAAGATCCAAAATTTGAGGTAGATGTTAAGCCAAGCACTTGAGTGAATTTCCCGTTGCTCGTTATAATAGGGGTAATTTGTTTGTTCATATTTTTTCTCAAGTGGCCTAAACTACTAATTGGGGGTTAGGCACAATTGTGGTAGACCACGGTTCAAAGAGTTGACTGGATAATGGTGCTGGTGGACACTGAAATGTTAAGTGGTGTTACAGAGGTAAGCAACAGTTAAACTGTCTAAAATGGTTAATGGGTTTGGCAATCAGTGTTATCTGCTTTGTACGCAACACAGTGACACAAGGCCTTGTTTAGAAATGTATGAATGAATAGATAACTGAGTTGATAGGGTGTTGATATTCGATAAAGACTAAGCAGTAGTTGTGCAGTTGTTTTTATGAATGTATATTCCATTTGAATTTAAATCTCTCTATGTAAAGCTTTTTATGCCTTTGTGTGTGTGTGTTTGTGTAAAAGTCCGTTTGAGTTGTATTTGTAAACATTATTGGTTACCCTGTTGACATGTGTTTTATGTGTCATAGTTATATTTGTGATTAAACAACATGTATGACTATAATTAGCCATCCTGTGGTTTGTTTGTTTGTTTGATCTTGTGTGTGTGCATGTGTCTATGATTTGTGGCTATTGGAAAGAGAGAGATTTTCACATATATATATATAGAGTTGTTGACAGACAGTTCATCCTTATTGGTTTAAGTATGTGGCTGAGGATGAAAGAGGGATAGAAAGGAATTGTTTGGGTACAAACAGATGTGTGTGTGGGGGGGGCAATGACACCAAGTTGTGAGGAGACCCCACTCGTCTCATCATGCAAGTCTCTGTGATTGTCAGTAATTTTGGGGTTTGCCAAAATGGTATTAAGGTGTGGTTACAGTGGCTGGGTAGCACTACTTTTACTGACCTGTCTGGGCATGGGAGATATAGATTTATAGAACCATATTACAATATTTTCATGCTGTTTGGCACTTGGCTATAGTCACGATTTACATCAGTTTACAACTTTGAAAGCTGTGTTAATATTTGCAAAAGCATTATTTTAGCCTGACCATTATCGGAAAATAACTTTTCTTCCTCCACAGTTTCATTCTCATTCTACATGGAATATGACCACCTTTCAGCACATATTTAAGCATGTCTAACCCTAACTATAGTATTAATGACACAATATGACAAATTCTCAGGAACTAATTATCCTGGTCTCTCACAGAATTACACATGGTCCATCGCTACTGTGGACAACCACAAACATCTCACACAGACACAGTTGTTTGTCTTTTATACTGTATATTTATAGTTTTATAGCATAGCTATGTACGATGATGCACAGATAGAGTAATGAAGGACAGATGGAGTAAGGACAAATGGATCTATTGTATCTATATTTGATTCAAACATAAATGTCCCCCTTTGTAACCAGTACTGGAAAAGAAAGGACAACAACTCTCTGCAAAAACACGTGGCCACTGAAGATGCTGTGCCTGTGCTCCTGTGCAATGCTTATTGTGTGCATAATCTAAAGGCAGGCAGGGGGATAAATAAGCGGCTCATTGTGTGCCACTCAATGCCACTAACGCAGTCCGCAACATTTACATTTTTGCCGATTGCCAAGGCCAAGGTGGATTTTCTAATTTTACTGACATGCTTCAATTTCCACAGACCATCATCATGGCACTCAGCTTCGCCCTCCACCCCACCCCACCCCACCCACACCACCACACCACACCCCACCACCACACTGCTCGGGGAGTCATTTCCATTTGACTTTTCTCTTATCTCCGGGAAAATGCATTTCCATCGACTAGCCGGGGGGCGTTAATGTGAAAGCAGAGTTTAAATTTTATTCGGAAGGTCCACGTTTAAACATTTGACCACCATTTGGTCCCCTGACTGCATAAAAAAAAATATTGATGGCAGATACGGGTCCAAATGTCACAGAAGAAATGGCTTCTGCCATGAATGTTTTATTCAGCTCCTCCTTTCCTCTGATCACATCTATACAATAGAAAATGTAAATGTTATGCAGAGTGTTAAAAATCCACTATATATTTTATGACCTTCTATAAAAGCGGCTAAAATTACTTTCCATGAAAATGGAAAAGGAATAAAGCCCATATTAACTGGGATGGAAGAAAGGCACTCTATTTCATTTGCTCGCACCTAGCGATATTCACTTAACCTGGACACATGGACAACGGCCTGAGTGTCAAGGCTGCTGAGGAGCACCGATTCATGTGCATCATGTATACCATTGGCGTGCAAATGGACATCTTTTCAGCACACAGGGCACTTTGAAACTGAGGAAAACCCCATGTGTGTCATTTTAGGGGTCTTCAGATTAGGTGGGACTACTATGGGAAGGTAGTGTGCTAAACACAATGCAAGGGTCTATTCTTGGAGGATTAAAACAAGATGGATATGCTCATGTGATGTAAGAGGAAATAGCATAGATAGACATAACCCTGAGGGAAAGTATTGGCCTTGTTCATGACCATTGCAGAAAATACAGAAAAAATTCTGACCACTGAAAACACACGCTACTGAGCAAACTTGCTATGTTGGGGCCTTGTTGTTGCCAACAGTTGCCATGTCAAATTTGTGTGTACATACAACAAACAATGTTGGCTACATCCCTGTTTGCGAGTTTTTATTAAATGTTTGGTAGGTACCAGTCAGGTACCAGTGTAACAAAGAATAGAGCAACTGCTTAGGATTTAAAACTCTGCTTTGGTTTTTAAAATTCTCTGGTGGCCCATGAGACCTAAGAAGGTCAGGAATATCAGACTATGTATAGGCAGAGGGCACAAATCTGTGTCTTATTCCCTTAGTAGGATAATACATTGTCTTCAGCCCTGCACTAAATGTCTGCCTTACTTTTTCAAATGGTATTCCTCATGCTCTTTAACCCAAAGGAAAGGTTTGGCACCTGAAGCAAAGGGTAGTGATTCTGAATGAGCCGTGGGCCTTATCAGCAGAGCAGGGAAGTGTGGGAAAGAAGAGGTAGAGTCAGAAGGGAAAAAAAAGCTGTGCTGCTCTAGCAAAAAAAAAAGAGGGAAAAAAGAAAAGAGAGAAAGAAAGAATGAAAAATCACCTCCCACTTCTCTTGCCCTTTTAGCTCAGCTAATATTCCTGCCTTAGCCTCTCGGAGCCAAAGGCTACACAGTTCAGAACAGCAGATTCTCTGCGGAGGCCGGGCCGCCTTAGTGCCGTCTCTGGGCTGTAACCTACTGTGATGTGGAGAAGCGGGGATGGATCAATCACAGGCAAACCCCTCCACATCCCTCCGCATTAGCGCCCCTGCAGCGCTGAAAGTGTGGAGAGAGAGAGAGAGAGAGAGAGAAAGACAGCACACACAAGGGGGCTTCAGTATGTGGCAAAGATCTGCAGCACAGATTGTAATATTGACTTCGTGGTTCAGATGTACTGGGAGAATGCTTTGATATCTCTTTCTTTTTTGTGTAAGGATGTGTGGTTTTACATCAGTGTAAGGGGTATCATTTTACTATTTTGTTCTTTCCATGATTTATATACGTGTATGTCTACATGTTACTGTGTGTGTGTGTGTGTGTGTGTGTGTGTGTGTGTGTGTGAGAAAGAGAGAGAGAGAGAGAGAAAATTTTTATTGTGACGTTACACATACAGAGAACAGAAGTGTGCCTAAGTAAATGAGATGAACTTTCATGTACATTACAAGTACACAAGAGTAGAGTTTCCCTATTTTTCACTGATTGGTTTGATTATTTTTAATTAGGAGTTTGAAGAGATTAAGTGACAGTATGTGTTCACAGAAAGATAACGTGTGAACGTTTTTCAAGAAAATGGAGGAGGGAAATTTGCTATATTTAAAATGATTGTTACAGATGGAATTGAAATGAATTTTCTCTCTCTCTCTCTCTCTCTCTCTCTCTCTCTCTCTCTCTCTCTCTCTTCCCCTGTCTTTTAGAGTCATTTGAACAGAAATGAGAAATTTGGAGGAAAGGGGGCAGCATACAACCACATAAAACTGTACATTAACCAGTCCGTGCAGAGAGGAGACGGGCTTGTCCGGTTCACTTCAACACAGTGAAAAGCAGCTCAAAGCTCACATGTGTTGTGAATTTAACTCACCTCTTCCTGTTGTCAGCTCTAGACATTATACAGTGTGTGTGAGAGAGAGTGAGAGAAATGTCCTGTGTGTATGCGTGTTTGCGTGTGCCATGTTGGATCATAGTCAGTGTTGGTATGGCATGTAATAATCTTTTGTCACGCCAGGGGGTCATGTGCATTGAATGTGTGTGTGTGTGTGTGTGTGTGTTTGTCTGCTTACACATATGTTTAAGTGTTTTTGTGTATCAGTGCTTATGGGAAGATTGTATCTGTTAAGGCCGCTTAAGATCCACTCACATTTCATAGCATTCTGTCCAGCTGTGTGAGTTGATGGCATTTTCCATCAAGGTTACGCACAGATGACTATGTTTGCAATCTGTATTTTGTGTGCGTGTGTGTGTGTGTGTGTGTGTGTGTGTGTGTGTGTGTGTGTGTGTGTGTGTGAGCGCACGCGCACTCTGGCACATACATTGCATGTGTGTGTGGGTGTGCATCTGTGTCTGTGTCTGTCTGTGTGTCTAGTGCACGAAAGCGCATGCACGCATGTGCAAGCTTGCATATTTGTATGTCTGAGACACTCTGTGTACACATGTGCATGTAGGCTATTGTATGTGTGTGTGTGTATAGATGGGTATGTGTGCATGCAGAGGCTGATGCAGAATTCAATTATGTTAGTTGTGGAAAGCTCTCCTTATCACACCCCTATCCCATATCCCCTGTACGTGTGTGTGTGTGTGTGTGTGGAAAGCTTTGCTCATCACACCTCTGTCCCAGACCCCCTGCATGCCACATCTCCCTCACACACACCCAGACACCATTTCATTTCCTGGTTAATGATGCTCTCTAGGTGACCAACTGACTTGATTGACTGTCTGCACATCTCCAAGGAGAAAAACAAAGCAGTGGATAATTCAATTTGGAAATGTAATAATTGAAAAGATGGAAATAGGAAGAGACAAAAACACATCACCCAAACTATTTTTTTGCATTTAATATGCGTCTCAATTACATTTTCCAGGCTTGAGGTTCTCTCGCAAACAAATAGCGAACGCATCACAGTCTGACTCACCCACACTAACTGCAAGGGGTTGTACCCATTTTCAATTTCTCTACTAACGTAATTTCATGGCTCATAATAAGTGAACCAAACATACTGTTCCTTTTCTATCCATGAGGGACAGATATGACTGTGTTGGAAAATTATCCACTCCTGTTCAATTTCCTCCCATTATTCAAATGAAGGCTGGATTCCCTCTCTCTCCCACACCTCCCTCCATCCTGTACCCTCTATATTTCTTCTTCTTTACCTCTCCACCTCTTCTCTCTCTCTCTCTCTCTGCTTCTCCATCCCTATTTTTCACCTTGTTCCACCCCCAACCAAACCCCACCCGTGCCCCATCTGTTGAGATCCACTCTGGGTCCTGCTCCATCTTCAGGAGGGGGGAGAAACCGAGGATGGACTCTTCATTCTGCTAAACGCTGGAATAACAGTGGCTGAGTGGAGCCGCTTGAATGAGTAGGGATGTTGGAGTGCATATTGTGTGCTTGGGCCGTGCTGGTTTATGTCCTGTCAATGAGCTCTCAGTCCCAAGCCACTGCCACCGGCCTGTAGCTATGATTTACAGGTGCAACTGAGAATGAAAGAGCCTCATCGTCGTTTCTCTCTCTCTACACACACACACACACACACAAAATATCACACTTACACACACAGAATCACACACACACACACACACAAGTGCCCATGCACACACCTCCTCCTTTGTCTTTTTGTATTTTTTCTTGCTTTCGCGCTCTCTTGCTCAACCTTCTCTCCCCTCATCGCTCTCTAGCATGCACACACATGCACACACACACATGCACATGCACACTCACGGACACACACACATACACGTGCACACGCACACACAGTCTCACTCACTCACGGGGTCTCATTTTGGGGATCGCTTGGTCTTGTTTTACCCCTTGTCTCTGGCTACCTCCCATCAGGTTGTAACCAATCAGATGGATGCTCAGGGCCTCTGAAGAAGATTTTCCAAATGTATGCAAAACCTATAAATCATTTATATGATGGCTGCACAACAAAGGGGATTTTTTTCCTCCTCATTTCTCTCAGAGTTTGATAGGAAGAGAGAGCATAGAGAAGGAGAAAGAGAGAAAGAAGAGAGGGAATAAGAAAGTAGGAGATGAAGAGAGGGTTTGGATGAGGAGGGAGACGAGAGGGGGGGGGGGGGGCAAAGCAGAAGAGATAGAATGATCAAGATTTACGATCTATGAATGCCGGTCACTCAACAAACATGGTTTCACCCCCCTCCTTCTCCTCTGCCTATCACACACTCAATCAAATGTACAGACTCATTGATGTGCAGAGGCTCAAGTGCAACATCTCCCTCCATTCTCCGAACCAGAGCACCGATGTAAAGATCTGTGCAAGCCAGAGTGCCTATGCATACTGATGGCTCTTTAAGAAGACAGCCTGTTTCTGTGCTGTCCCTCTCTCGCTCACTCACTCTCTCTTTTACTTTCTCTCTCTCGCTCTCTTTTTCAATCTCTCTCTCTCTCTCGCTCGCTCTCATTCTCCCGCTCTTTTTACTCGAGCTCCCCTGGCGCTGCAAGATTATCTGTCAATCACTGGGCTGATGAAGTGAGGGGCCGGCTGTGGTTGAAACAGTGTGCTTATCCTTTCCCAGGGTGGACACGCGCCATGCTCCTATTGACCGGCCGCGGCTTGATCGGCTCGGAGAGGCGTGACCGGGAGACGCGTCAAAGCCAATTATGGGCAAATGACGCCGTCTTTGTCACGGGGAAAGGGGGTTGGAGGGAACAATGGTGCCTGAGCCGGGCAGAATGACTACACTCCTCCAGCTGTTGGTGGATCTGATGGTTTTTAACGGCACAATGGGGCACATCTGCTAGTGACTCTTGATTCAAGGCTGCAGAGAGTTGGGCTCATACTCTATATGGTGTATGTCTAACATATTACTAGTGCCTTGGAGTAGAGTATCAAATGGTATATGTGTCTGTCTGGCATGTGAACAAATAGCCTTAATGTGTTAGTGTTGGCAATGGGAATGTTATCGTATGAATTATAGATTTGTATGTATGTGTCAATGCAAAGACCATAAATATGTCTCATGTTGCTGAGGGCAAAACAGCTCTCAATACACTGTGGTGGCTCCCATCAAAGAAAGTGTGTGTGTGTGTGTGTGTGCATTTGGAAATGCTGCTGAATGTGGTTAGGTGCTTTATCAAGGAGTAAAAAAAGGGGAGATATCTCTTTGAGTTGGCTCTGTGTTTGCCTTGTTACTGGAAGCCCCTCAGGATGTAGAAAGCCATGGTAAGCTTTATGCACTATTCATGGATGTAAAGAATGCCTCGAGAGGGGGGGAGAGAGAGAGACAGAGAGAGAGGGAGAAAGAGAGAGATATGGGATTATTATTCTCTACGACCAACAGAAGTAGGCTTAGGCTTTCTAAGAGTGTGCTTGTGCACGTATGGAATGATTTGGTGCAGTCACACACAAACACAAACAAACACATGCACAGACATGCTCTCTCTCTCTCTTTCCCTCACTCTGTCTCTCTCTCTCTCTTTCACACACACACACACACACACACACACACACACACACACACGCACACACACACACACACTATCTCTGGCTGTCTTTATCTCTCTGCTCTGTGATTGTGTGTTTGTGTGTGTACAAGAGCATATTGAGCAAGAGTAGGCAGAATTGAGATTTAGGTAGCAGTAGCAGATGAATGAAGAGACATGCAGGTCAATGGGAGGTGTGTGTGTGTTTGTGTGTGTGTGTTTGTGTGTGTGTGTGCACGCGCATGTGGACACACAGGTCTTGTATGTATGTGTACTTGTGAGTGAATGGGTGTGTGTATGTGTAAATGTGTGTAGGTGAATGAGTGTGTGTATATATAGCCTACATATGTGTCTGTGTGTGTGTGAGTGAATGTGACTAGAGAAAGGGAGACTTTGTGCTTGAGATGAATTTCACTGTGACACAAACATGGTCTTAACAATGCCTGACAGTCTTTTTCCTATCTTTTCACTGCCCCTGTGTGTGTGTGTGTGTGTGTGTGTGTGTGTGTGTGTGTGTGTGTGTGTGTGTGTGTGTGTGTGTGTGTGTGTGTGTGTGTGTGTGTTCTTTTTACTGACCCTGTATGTGTGTGTGTGTGTGTGTGTGTGTATGTTCTTTTCACTGACCCTGTGTATGTGTGTGTGTGTTTTCTTTTCACTGACCCTGTCTGTGTGTGTGTATGTGTGTGTGTGTGAGTGTATGGGGGAAACTGACTTGAGAAAAGCTTTGAAGGCATTCCATTAGATTTGTAAGTGTTCAGTGTAACAGAATACTTTCAATTTATTTGAGATGGTTTTCAAATTTTTTGGCTTTCAGTAATCCCATATAGGCTACTAAAGGGATTGAAGGAAACATTTTTGTGTAAGAAACACAAGAAACACTTTATGTATTTGTTTATTTGTTTATTTATTTGGTTGGTTGGTTTATTTACCTTTGCATTGTCCTGCTCTGGCTTTGTGCAGTTAGTTTAATAATAAAAACAATTAGGGCCTTTATATGACAGACAGTGTTATCAGAACAGTTTTAGAATGTTATTGAATGTTATGTCGTATTGAAGCTGTGCTGCTCAAAAGTTATGGAAGGATAAAGCCTTGAGTTCCAGCCTCTACTGAATTGTGTCTGTATGTCAGTCTGCCTTTGTTTTTGTTTGCCTTTGTATCTTGTGTGAACAAAATTGATTTTCATTGCTGTATTGTATTGGAATTTAAAAACAAGTACACGGTACACACACACACACACACACACACACACACACACACACACACACACACACACAGGGTCAGTGAAAAGATAGGAAAAGCTGTCTATGAGCCCTTACCCTTATCCTCTTCTCTATGTCCCGATGCAGTATCGCCAGGTGCATCAACACACCTCTACCACACACACACACACACACACACACACACACACACACACACACACACCACACACATTCACCACCCCACCCCACTCCACATCCTATGTGACCTCTATGGCCTCCTCATTTTGGCCCCATTGTCTCAGGGAACAATGGAGCAATTGTCACCTCTGTGGTGGGCTGGTGTGGGATGGTGTTGAGTCTGGACAAGGAGGCAACCCCTTCCTAAAGCATCCCATAGAGGCATCATTGTGGGCTGAAACAAGAACTACACACACACACACACACACACACACACACACACACACATTCATTCACACATACATTCAACACACACACGCACACACCCTCATTCACACATACAAACAAACACAGACACACACACGCATACTCATTCAGACGTACAGCAAACACACACACACATACACACACTATCACATTACCCTATTGGGAAGACAGGCATAGATTTCAGTAAAGGGAGAACCTGGGGGGTAAAACATGAGGAGGAGGAGAAAAAAAAAGTGAGAAACAGAGAGTGAATGAGAGGGAGGAGCGCATGGAGGAGACGCAGGGTGGAGGGAGGAGGTGTTGGTGTGAGGTGGGCTACACCCCATCTACTTAGTATAAAAACAGGTCAGTGCCTTCTTTGTGCTGCAGTGGCACAGTTCACCTGTGATGAAACAGAAATGGCCAGTTTCAGACAGCACACAGGTGTGCACGCTCAAAAAAGAATAATCTCTCTCTCTCTTTCTCTCTCTCTCTCTCTCTCTCTCACACACACACACACACACACACACACACACACACCTGTCCACAGAAAACTTTCTATCCTCAATGTAAACTGACTGGATGTCTCCTCACCTCTCTACGCTCTCTCTTGAGATATCAATGATGTGGTCATAAACTTGGCCAGTGTCCAGGATGAAAGTTTATGTGCAGAGTCTGGGCCCAAACCCCAGCCTGAGCCCAGAGCAGGGGGAAGCTGAGAGGCTCATTCCTGCTGACTGGACGCCTTTGGTTCCACACTACTAGTTTTACCCATGAGCCTTGTGGTTTTACCCATGAGCCTCCAAATCCATCAGGCCTGTGAGCTGACTGTCTCAGGGCCTCCACACAATGGCTCCAACATCACTGCGGAGCAATTTCGAATTGACAGTTTTGTTTGCCCCTTGCTCACCGAGGAAGCATGGCACGCAGCAAACATAGAATAGTAACATGTGGAATTACCCATGGGTTGTCCTGAATGGCCCTGACAAAATAGACCTCTACCATAATCAACAGATGGAGGTCTCAGAGTTTTGCATTGGTGTGCAGGGCTGTATTGAAGACCATGGAAAAGACTGTTGGAGGTGCAGTTCTTCTCACTATGTGGGAACCCGTGTGCAGAGGGCCTTAGCAACCACTTGCATGGGACTGAGGTGCTCAGAACGTTCAACAGCTATACTGAGAGAATCCTATTAATACCAGTGATGCAATTTGGCAGCTATTTTCTTTCTCTGCATAGAATGCGTGAATATCTCACCTCCTCTTCCTTATTCTCCCTGCCAAGCCTTTCTGTTTCTTTTCAACACCTTTCCAATGTTTGCGTTAGGTGTAAGTTTCTGTACATATGAGGAGTGTTATCCTATTCCCACTTGAAACCTGAATCTCTCACTATGCTGCAGGGCCTGTTGAGATTGTTAGTAAAAGACTAAAAAGATACCCCTTTTTAAAGGTACACCAGGCAACATGCTGTTTTAAGGTTAAGTTAGCAGTTTGGTGGTCGCTTCGATGGTTACATGGCTCATTGCAGGATGAATGAAGGCTCTCACAGCCCCCCTACACCTGCAGTTACTTGCAGTTACAATACTTGCAGATTTCTGACGGTACGCCGATGTCAAACAGAGCTTACATTGACTGAAACCGAAATTGTGTTTATTACCTTGTCAGTAAACAAAACTCTATGACGATTATTGTTGAATGAACAAATGAATGACATGTTTGGTTTGCAAATGAATTGGAGAGAATTTAATTTGTTGTTCGACCTACGACACAGGTCAAAAAATCGCAGGCTTGCCTGATATGCTTTTAAGTCAGGGTATGATTGTGAACATGGCATTCTTATGGATTTTGATCAGCTTTTGGATTTTTTGCTGTTTCCCTCTAGAGGCTTAAAGTGGACACTACTGTGTCAGATTGGAATGTAGAACGAAACCTCTTTTTGCTGTGTCAAAAAAATGCTAACTGAAGTGCCCTTTAGTGTTTCATTCAGCATAATCATTAGCATAGACGTAAGGCTTGTAAAAAGTTTCTTTAAAGTCAAGCTGCCTTGGACTACAGAGAGACGTAAATGTGTGAGGCAAGGCACATTTTAGTTTGGCCCTTTGGTAATAACATGGTTCTGGAGGAGTGCAGGAGCCATCCGGGCCCTTCAGGAGCCATTTGGTTTCTTGCTGTCCTTCACCGCTGGGTTGGGGGGGATGTTCACGAGGTGCCGTGGCAGATAAAAGGCAAAGAAAGTGCAAAATAGCACAAAAGAAAGTGAAAAAGCACAAAAGAAAATTGCCTGCCTTAGTGCTGCTGCTGCAGCTTGCCCTGTAATTTATGAGAACGTTTACATGAAGGCTCCGGGGATGAGGTGAATCAGCGCAGCTTTTCTCTGACTATCTGGATGTGACGTGTGTGACTCCTTACTTTGCCGTTAAAGTGAAGTGCCAGTTTACACCGTTGGATTGCTCTCACAAAAGAACTCTGCTGGATCCGATCCACGCATTTGTGAGTGTGTGTGTGTGTGTGTAATACAGCTTGCAAATGCAAGCTTCTACTTTGAGGGAGTGAGTATAAAGTGCTGAAAGTAATTTAAAGGGAGTGCTCTTAACGGCTAATACCCTTTAAAAAGAATTTGCGAGGATTTTTTTTTTGTCTCGAGGAAAATGTGATGAGGAACAGTACTGTGTGTCTGACATCACCTGTGAGGTCACTAGGAGTCAAGGAGGTCACTGAGAATGTGACTGGGTCAAAGGTTAATCATGGATTCTGACATGCAGGTCAGGCCCTGGGTTCACCTGTTACATTATTACAGCTGAGGGCCACGCTGGTCGGTGGGAGCTCATTTGCTTGTGAGCGCTCTCCTGGAGCAATGACCTCACTGTTCTATGACTCACCCCTCCAACGAGAGATGAAGAGAGAGGGAGCGAGAGCTCACCTTGCTGCAGTATGGAGCAAGATCTCTGCATATATATGTGTGTGTGTGTGTGTGTGTGTGTGTATCCCATCCACATTGTGTTTCTTAATGCAAAACCAAAAATAGCACAGCCTGATCTCACCACTAGTCCCCCCCCCGAACCCCTGGAGTTCTTGAATAATGGCTGAAATGAAAAATAGGCCTGGACTTCTCCATATATATATATATATATATATATATATATATGTATGTATATGACATATGATCAGTGAAGTGTGAGACTTTCCTAACTCATTTGCTTCCTCTGTCCTCTTACCCCACAGTTATCTCTGCTGAGTGTCATCTCTGCCTCCCACTGGTAGACTCCTGTCACCAACTCCCCCTCGGTGGACTGCGACCAACTTCACACGAGGCCCATGCCAGGACCGACTCTCCTTCCTAGAGGCCCTGCAAATGACCCCTCCTCACAAAGGCACTGTCAAAATGGACTCTTCCAATGGTACCCCCATGATTACTCCTTGACTTTAACCATATGTGTGGCTGTTACTACAATGTCCAGTCATAACTTTTGACAACCACCTTGTCTTGGCTACCATATAATGTTGTGGGACAATATTTTGGAATTATTATGATGCTCAACTAAAATCATGTACAAATTGTATTTTATCATGGTAACTACAGATTTTTTCCTGCATAACACTTGGCAGCTGGGTTGACCCCTTGAGCCATGGATCTGCCCAGGGTTTCCTCCTGGACTAACTACCACAAGGAAGTTTTTCCTTGCCCCTGTTGCTCTTGGGTGCTCCTTGCTGTAAAGTGCCATGCGATAATACTATTGTAAAAGGTGCTGTATATAGGTGGTGCTATATAATTGAATTCAATTCAATAAATTATAGGGAATCTCAAGAACTCCTGCCTCTACAAGAGCAAGAGCAAGAATAACACTTTGAACAAATGGTGCTACTCTTACTTATTATTCATAGACTAAAACAGATGAGCACAAAGACCAGCAAAAACACAATGGCTGTTTAATAACGAATTACACATGCCCAATTACACAATAAGCAAGCCTCCAGTCACATTCACTAGCAAACCCTAGGTTTTTGCCCCAGTGAGCGCAGGCAGCGCTAACTTAGTGGAAGCCGGTCAGTGGTGGCAGTCTGTCCTGTGCTCAGTGCCTTGAGGAGTTACGTGGTGGACGACAGCCAAGCCACCAGAACTGCAGCGAGCCCTGCGGAGACTCTGAGCATGTGCTGGGCTTCCTGAGCAGCAGGCCTGACAGGATAAACCATGTTGGGCATCTCCTGTCTGTCCCAGCCCCAGCAGGATGGAGGGGAGGAAGCCCTAGCCTGCTGGGGAGCAGGAGAGACCGGAGAGGGGTTGGGACACGGTTCCGTGTTTGTGTGTGTGTGTGTGTGTGTGTGTGTGTGTGTGTGTGTGTGTGTGTGTGTACACAAGTGTGTGTGTGTATGGGACATAGTGCCCGTGTGTGTGTGTGTGTGTGTGTGTACACAAATGTGTGTGTATAGGACACGGTGCCTGTGTGTGTGTGTACACAAGTGTGTGTGTATGCAAGTGTGTATGTGTGTCTCGGGCGATGTGCATTGGAGGATGTCTTTGGAGGAGAAGCAAAGATAGAGATAAAGTCTCCATGGTAGTCCCTTTGCTTACGCATGTACCATGGACAGCAGCCAAGAGCTCACGGTTGCATTCAGTGTGGATCCGCTCTGAATAGCAGGAAAGCCACCTTTCACCCTTGTATTCTTCCTCCCTCTTCTCTGCTCCATTACAACTCTAAAGTGTGTAAATTGAGAGCCTGTATGATTGACTGACTGTTCAGATACACATGATTTAAGTTTCTTCAATCAGCCTCTCAGGCAGTTCACAGGAAACACATCAATGCTTTTATTTGACGAGCTTCTCTCAGACATACATCAGACAGATTCAGAAATTCCTTACATTCCACTTCCTTCCATTGATTTATGGTGTAATGAAGCAATTTCTGATTTTAGCAATAGCCGTTGTTGATACAGTTTTACAAATAAAGAGATGAAACCACAAATTGAACCTGGAGGTTTAAATGGCAAATGACACCATAAGGCAGGGCCATGAAAGTGCTATGGCAATAGCAGTAGCACATTTGTCTTTATGAACCTGAGGGATGGGTTGGGGGAATGTTGCTGTACAGATGATGCACAGGAGACATTTAGGGCACCAAGCCCTGCAGGCTCCCTGCAACCCCCCTGCCCTCCCCACCCCCACCCCTTCCCTCCCTCTCCCAAAGGTGTGAGATATATCCTCTTCATGTTGGGCCTCATTAAGATGATGAACTCCCCCACTGGAGAATTAATTCCATGGAGAAAAACATGAACATGCTTTAGTCCATCTGTTTTTTTTGTTTTGTTTTGTTTTTTCAACTAGACTTTATGTGTCCTAAATAAAAATATATATATATATTTCCAAAACAGCCCACACAAGATATGAGACGCATTTTTGACCATTGGTTGTTATTACAGGGCAGTTACAATCCATAATGGCACTGGCATCAGTTGAGCCAGGCAATACCAGTTGTACTAATATTATGATAAAAACATGCTATTTTCCAATAATGTCAGCAGTATTTTACAGTGTGTGACCAGAGCTGTTTGTGGTTTGAGTCGATGCCTGGCTCTGTGTCTTCCTGCAGCTCTATCCAACACCACTGCAACCGTTCAGTCAGGCAGAAAAGCAGGGGATGGGGAGGCCCCAGCCCCATAGTCTCTTATCAGGCCACCCTCACTCAATTACTTTGGAAACCTATCTGCATAAATCTAGACAGCGATTGTCTATAGACCACTCCTCGTCCCCCCTCTGCTTCACTCACTGTCTCCTCCTCCCTCTCCTCCTCTACCCTTCTCTTCATCCCCCCTCTCTTATTCTCTTTTGCTTAATCTCATGTCGTTCCTTTTCCCCCTCTGTTCCCTTCTTCCAACACTCTGCTGTCAGAATTGTCTTGCAGTGATTGACAGCTCTGACAGTCCCAATCAGCTGCAAGCCTACAAGGTCACTCATCCCTCCAGCTCTCTGATTGGCTGATGGTGCGTGTGTGTTGGCCCTGTCACTGCTGTTGCCTACCCTGATCTGTGGCAATGTGGTATGAAGGTGTGTGTGTGTGTGTGTGTGTGTGTGTGTGTGTGAGGGGGTGGGGGATGGAGTTACTTGCCACTCACACAAAGACAAGTTGTTACTAGGGCTAATTAGATCCTTTCACAAGCAATTAAGAGCTTCCAGGTGTGTGTCTGTGTGTGTGCATGTGTGAGCACACGAGTGTGTGAATTGTCAGTCTGCTATTATCACAACTCTGCGACAAGATATGTGTGACGTATGTCATCATTCGGCAGAATATCACAGTTTTAGTGCTTTGGCATCATCACTTTCAGATAAGCATGTAGACGACTCTCTCAATCTAAGGAATACAAGCATCACTAGACCACTAGGTAAGAGACCTAATAACAATGCTCCTCGTTTAAACAGTTAAATCATGAAATATTATAAAAAGTAATTGAAACTGCATGGGAATAGATATTAACTTGTTAGGGGCAGACATAAGATGTATGTATGTGTGAGTGTGTCTGTGCATGTTTATGTATATGTGTGTGTGCGTGTGTGTGTGAGAATAATTCATTATGTAAAACATTTTGGTATAAAAAACCCTTAAATGTACACACACACACACACATACACACACACACACACACACACACACACACAGGGAGACAAATAAACTCTCATCTACATGCACTGATGCTCCTGCCCTTGGCAAACAGGAAGTGGGTGTCTGTCACACCACCCCAGTGGCAAAGCAGACCCCCACTCTGTGCATGATCAAATCTATTCAAACTCGACTTGCCATCACTGAGGTTAAAGCAGTCAGTGTGTTTCTGAACTGCACCACATAGCGCTCCCTCTCACAGAGTTTCAATTCAGTCAGTCAAGCCTTTAGTGCCTCCAGATTAACACAACTTTTCAAACTGCTCCGCTCCTGCCGGCGGTACTCAGATAACAAGACCTTTTAATGACCCCCAGATATGACGATCGCCCAGTGGATTTAATCTGCCGGTCAGCAGGGTGGGATCGATATGCATTTGTGTGGGATGGATGTGTTTGGGCTGGTGGGATTGAGTGTGTGGGATTTCTGGGGCAGCTCTAGAGCAGGAGAGACAGAGAGAGAGAGAGAGAGAGAGAGAGAGAGAGAGAGAAACCCTGAGGCTTTTGGGCATCCTGGGGTGAGATGGCATTTGTTGCCGCATCTCCCCCCATCCTCCCTCCGAGGGTGGGCACGGGGAAAACCACTCCCCTCCCCTCAGGTGGAGGGAGGGAGGTGCTACCCCATGCCAAGTCTGTTGCCCTGTCCTCACTCAAGTGCCCAGTAGTTCTGTACAGGAGGAGGATGCTGGACCTCATGCCACTTCTGATGCCCACTCCTGACATCATTTTTTTTTTTGTAGCCAGTGCAAATGCCCTCTTGTGGCAGCATGTGATTGCAATTTCATTATTTCCCAAATCTAATTGTATGACCTTTGACCCTACGATGCCTGTCCTGCTGCTGTGCTAAAAGCAGAGGAGTTAAACACCAAACACCAGAGACCTCACAGGTCATTTTAATCACTATTATTGCACTTCTTTGCTCTGACATCTATGCTTCGGCTGACCCAGAAAGACAATACAACATTGGCTCATGCGATCTCAGGAGGTGAGTTTGCTGGTCTTCAATAAACCTCCAATATTACTGTGAATGCATTTGTGTGCATGTCTGTTTGTGTGTGTGTGTGTGTGTGTGTGTGTTGTGTGTTATAGATTTGGGGTTGGGAGTTGGAGAGCCACTGATATGCTGACACTGGAACACTGGAGAGTGAGTAGGAGGAATACTGCTCAGAAGACTGCTGGTTGCTTTCATTACTCTGCTATTCTGTATTTGTGTTTGTGAATGTTTCACATTGCTTATGGTTCCCACTGCACAGAAGACAACGACAATGAAATCAATTAAAGGGGTCACAGAGAATGGATGAATTGAGAGTTATGTCTTGTTCTCCAATGTTATCACCATCGATTTAACAAAAATAAGCTAAATTACAAAGATCAAAGATTAGTTAGCACCTTATACTGTATTTAGGCTGGGGAATTTGGCAGAACACTGAATGAATATTAATCAGGCATGTAAGGTAAGGGCTGCCACTGCCACATGGCATTTTGCTCACAGTTTGCAGATCAAAGACGTTGCTGTAATCCATGTTGCAGCAAAGAGCAAATGTGACTAAACTAATCTGCATGTAAAGAAATCTCTTTTTCAGCTTTAACTGTGATTCATCAGGTTTAGCATTTATGACTGAAATAACAGTGGGTTTAACTTCATACGTGGATATATATGTCAGTGCACCATATACAGGAAAACCTGTTCAGTGGGAAATGTTTGCAGCAAGTAAGATAAAAAATCAAAAGTACTCTATATCTGCAGCTAAACAATAGCCTCCATCCTGAAATTAGTCTCCAGCTGTACATTGTTCCAAATGCATTTTTTTTAATTCATGGACATTTAGCCAGTATATTGTACATTGTACATTGTTTTTATTTATGGACATATAGCCATCATCCCTCTCTACTGATGTTGGCAAACAGTGTCTGATGTTAGACATTTAATGTGTTTGTTTCTTTCTCATTTCCAAGAAATATACACGAACAATATATAATTATATGGTGATAATTCTACTTGTAGAGTTTGACCCATTGACAGAAATACATAGGTGGGTTGGTTTCAATATTTGGTCTTAATATTAAGTTTTATAGTATGTTAATGAAAGTCAGTGGACCCCTAAAACCATATTAATAGCAAATATGCAATAATAATAATAATAATAATAATAACTAGAAAAGCACTTGGAGAGCGCAGATCTCCGCCAAGGCAATATAGGGTCACTGACCAATACAAATTCCAGACGGTGTTCCGAATCACAGTCAAAATGTAGTCATCTGTTCCTTGGCCTGATACCAACATTGTCTGAAAATTTCATCCAAATCCGTGGTTATCCTTCCCCACAAACAGACAAATAGACAGACAGACAAACGCCGGCAAAAACATAACCTCCTTGGTGTAGGTAATAAAGTTTTCTAGTGATTAAATTTTGAAGAACTCATTGCCAAAGCAGATAGGTTTCATATGAGCTGTAATAGCTAAAGGGAGGAGTGCCACTACAGTGACAATCAACAGTGTCAGTAATCACTCCTGATAACTGAACGATGAAATCTATTTGGAGTGTCTCTGCCTTGTGACTTGCTTGACCTTTCCTGACCTGGATATTGACCTTTGACTCTCAGTATCGAAAAGGTATTTGTCACCTTTGATTATCAAAGGAGTGTGTTGACGTGCAAGGAGCATGCAAGGATTGGAAAATACCCATGAGGTAAAGTGACTGAAATACTTCTAATCCCAGCCCAGCTGGGAGTGGACAAGGGACATATGGAGCGCTGGGCTTCCAGCACTTGTTTCTCATTGTTGAGTCTTAAGTTGCTTACCACTCGCAAATCCACACATTTAGAGAACTTCTCCGTGAAACATGTCCCCAGGTCTATTTTAGCGATTGTATAACGATAGCTGTGTCTGAATAAGACAAAAACACATATCTTAGAATGCCATTTTGAATGCAATTATGTTATGGTTTAACGTAAAGTCTCCAGCATAGGAAACTCATGAAGGTATGAAATGAAAAAAGACCAAATTATATGGTGTGAATGCCACAAAAATGGGTGATGAGAGTTTGTTATATTTTTTTGTGATCTGGCAAGTAATTAACTACTGATGCTAGCACTGATTTGGCACCCTTGTATTACGTGGTTACTGTTGCTAAGACAGTGAGGGATCATTCAGCGGGTGAATATTGTCACCTGTTTCCTCTTAACCTCCTCTAGTGAATGCAAGTACATGGAAAATATTAGTGTGGCCTTGTCAAGTTGAACGTGTCAAACAACAATGACAAGTAATAACACACTGACACCATCTGTCATGTATCAGTGACAGTCACAGCATGCCTTTAATGACCCTCATTACAACTGTCTGTGCTGTAATACATAAGGGTGTATGTTAGACACATATAATAGATCACTTAAAAGGTAATCAGAATGTAAATTAAAACCTGGTCACCCGCCAACAACTTCCTAACCTTTTAGATCAGTCCAGATCATACTGGACAACTTTGTTTTTGCTGCATGTGTTTGTTATCTAAATAGGAAGACAGTGGGTTTGTTTGTGTCTGATAGGCTACTGTATGTTTTCCTCGAAAACTGTTTGTGTGTGATACTGCATGCTTGCTGACAAATACATCAAAAAAGATGTGTTAGACATAAAAAAACTGCACTCTCTTTGGCTTTTATAACACAGGTTTACTGGACCATGTCCACAAATATAAGCCAATTGGCACTAGGTCATCATCAGTGTGAGGACGAGGACCTCGTGAAGATCCAAGAGAAGATGCCCACAATCCTTTAGACCTGCCTCCACGGAATTCAATTCCAGAACAAATATTGGTCAATTTGTTGTGACAAAGAAATTCCTCAGGAAAAAGCCGCCATCCCCTGAACCAAATCTGAGGCATGAAAGAGAAACGGAGATGCCTCTCGGCGAAAACATGCAATCTTCTGACTGAAGAGAAGCCTCATGCCTGTCATAGCAGGAGGAGAGAAACAAAACCACAAGGAAATGATGAAATGTCTGGGGATGAGATCAACACACGCAGCCACTGTGGGCATAAACAACTGTTAGAATGCAGTGACAGAATGTTGAAGGATTCCGTTGTTTTGTGGTTCAGTCCTACTTCTCAAATAAACTGTATATCAGGGCCACTGTGAAAGGAGAGAATGATGGAAGGGGAAAAACTGAAAGACCAAGAGAAAGAAAGAAGGAAAGAGAGAGAAGGCAGTGGAAAAGAAAAAGAAGTGTACTGGGTGGCTTCAGTGACACTTGGGACTGCAGAGCAGTGCCCCATAATTCGCCTGACATTTTTCATTGTGTGTAATTGCCGTTCATTCTGTAAATGGAGTGTATTGTGCCAGGAGTGACGAGGAAATGTCAGGCCTTGGCAAGAACAGAGTTGAGCCGCTACTGTTTGCGTGGATGATGAAAACACTTGCTCGCATCCTTTCAGCAGGCATCAGGGTGGTGTGGCACCCAAACTCACCCTGTGACATCTGCGTTTCGAGTAGGAGGAGAGGGAACTTTTTTAGCATCTCTGTAACATTTGATTCATTGTTCTTGGCAGAAGGTCTCACCCCAAAACATGTCTTTGAGCCAGCAGACTCATTTAAAGGTGACTGACACTTCATCTGCTAAATGCTTACTGCAAACTTCTGGATGCACTGTCTGAGCCAAAGTGTTTCTTTCATTCTCAACAGGTGACACATAATTTATTGAGTACTCCTTTAATGAGTCCAACCTCTTGGCCTGTATTTTTTCCCCTGCTGTTTGAAACAACAACCGGTGGTTTGTTAAAATGCTATTACTTTGTAAAATGGTTAAAACCTTTATTACACCACCATCACATCAGCTAATGTGACCACATTCCTCTGAACACTGAGGATTTCTTAAAAGAACAAAAAGCCCTAAATATGTCTTTCTCTTCAAAGCAGGGAGATGGAAGGATCATCACAATGATCACAAGACAAAAGAAAGAGGTGAAAATGAAAAGAAAAATGGAAAGAATGCCCCTTAACACACAGGGTTGGATAAAGGACCACTGAAGCTTCAAACTAAAAGCCTAGACTTCGCTCCATTTCCACTGAAATGAAGGCAAAAGCTGAATTAAAAAAGAGAGAAGAAAACGAGAGAGAAACAAAGAGAAAACAAGACCGCAGAAGGTCATAAAGCACCAAGGTCTGCTGAGTGATTGAAAATGGGACTAAAGCAACATGCTCTTGTAAGTCTCGGATGAAAAGAAAACAGGAGGGAGGGGGGAGAGGAAAAAAAAATCAATGCGATGCAATTAAGCACAAAGCAAAGCTCCCCAGAGCTGAGGGGAATTTGTTATTTATTGAATCGTGTCCCCCAAACCTCTCCTCTTCTCCCGTCCCCTTGTCCAACCCTCACAGTGCATTACCCCACAACCTCTGCTCAAGGTAATCCAACGTAGTCATTTGGACAGGGCAGCTAAGCTATTGTTTGGGGGGAACCTGACAAGTGAATTCAGGCCGGTTCCCATTTCTCTGGGAAAAGCAAGGCCATGGCAGGGCCCCAGGAGAGAGGCAGAGCGAGAGCAGAAATATGTATCTCTGTACACGCATCCACCATTGGGCAAGCAAAGACATAGGAACTGGAATGTCTGCAAAATTAATAAACGACAGTTTCAACATGTTCTTTTGCACATTTCATACATATTTAGCATGTCCTTTGGCACATTTCATACGTGTGTGTGTGTGTGTGTGTGTACACAGGGTTCCTACAACAAAGGCTCATTTACACTCAATGTTGAATACAGAGTTCAGGTGCAAAATCCATTTGCGATTCATTTCTTTATTATCAGTCCAACTCCAGTTCGATTCTTCTGGCTTGATTTGTTTTTACTTGAAAATAAAATTCCAATTGCTGTTTGATAAAGATTACTTGGAAACTGTTATAGAAATAACTTTATTTTTGCATGTTTCTGAATATGAATACAGATTCAGATATCTGTGGTTGCCTCTTGCTTTGTCTCACTCTCTGCATTCATTTTGTTCATTGTTTTGGTACATTTTTGGAAGCTAATAGGGATCCATATGAAATGTAGCAGCATTTGAAATGGACATATTGTTTCTATTTTAATACAAAAAGGGTATATTAATCAGGCTATGCCCTCATAGTTTAAGGAATTAACTTTGAGGATCTTGAGTTATAGGCTCTAATATAACGTGTTTATGTGAACACTGGTTATATAAAAACTGCTTGATTTGCTCCTTGCAGGCTATCCATCAAACCCTTCATTACCAGAAGTTGCAGTGCAGAATTTGGAGCAGTAGAAAAGTAGAAACACCTTGTCTGGTCCAGATCGGCTCAGTTTGTGAGGACAGCTCACTGAAAGTGAGATATTCAGTCTGATGTAACCACAGAGGATGTGTGTGCCTACATTATGAGTGACAGACCAAATCCGTGGCCTGACAGGGGAGTGTGAAAGAGTTATGGCAGTCGTTTTGCCTTATTTTGTCACCAGAATAAGTTATGAGTGAGTGAGTGATGACAGAAATAGCATCTGCACACACAAGGTTGTATTTCCCCTGGTCCCCATCCCCCCCAAGAAGATTTATGAAAATAGCTTTTAAGCAATTCAATAGCAGCCTATGGAAATGAAAATGCATTTGTTAAGTAAATGATATTCAGGACCAATCAGCTTTATGAGAGAGAGAATGAGAAAGTGAACATATGGGCCATTATGACTGAAGCAGAACATGTCAGCATGCTAGTCTTTTCTCTTTGCTTCCTGAATATCATCAGGCGCTTGTGTCCTCCTTGAAGCTTGTTGTCTGAGTCATTCATCTTGAGCTGGGGGTTCACCATTACTCAGGCCAGATTCATACCTGTCACACGCATCAACCTGTTGAAGATCACTCTTTCGCTCTCGCTCTCTCTCCCTTAGTCCATCTTTCTATGCCTTCAGTTCCCTGAGGATTCATGCCCACCCAAGTGTGCTGTTTAGATTATAAATGTGTTTTTCATGTAGGGATCACAAGGAGGGAATGTCGAGTTTGTGTTGACTTTCCCAATATGTCTCTATACGCAGACTCTAATTATATAGGCACCATTATATATGGCTATGGTCATTTTGAAGGCTTTTTTTTTTTTTTCCTGAAAATGAGTTACTTGCATCTTACCAGGGAGCACAATCCACAATCCTGCCAGGGTTTGCTGCAATAATTGGCTTAAAAAGGATCTGAATTCAGATTCTGTGGGAATCTTTGAATTTGCAGGAATTTGTGAGAATGAAAGATGGCGAAAGACCAAAGGTGACAGTTTTATATAATTAAGCAATACAACACGAATAGGAGTGGGGTTGTTCATGGATATTCCCACTGGTGGGGTTTGTAACTCAGCACGACCATGAGTGTTATTTAGCTTTTATACAACAATTCTACTACCAACTAACGTAGTTTTGAGACATCCTAATTATGGTTTCTATTGTTTAGTTTTTATTTCTGTTCATTCATCCTCCGCTCCCCGAAATAGTTCTAAGCTTAGTTTTGCTTTTCCTGTTCCAAGCAGTCTAATAGTTTATCAGCGGATTGGGAGTTCAGGGAGAGTGGGTAAGTTGTGCTTGTGCACACACTTGCCTGCTTGTCACATGCCAAGCTACCTATTCACATTATTCCATTAAGATGTTTTCTCTGGAGAGAACTGCTAAATGTGTCGTGAAAGTTGCTGTTCTCTGGCTTTGAATGAATGGAACGCTCACACTGTTCAAGTCAATGAAAAATCAGCGTGATTACTTGCCGTAAAGAGTCACCTGTGGTATAGGCTATTGTGGGCTATCCTCACTCCTGGTGACACATAGAAATGTTTTTTGTCCAATCAGAAATTGCTAAATAGTTTGACCGCACCTAACTGTGGTATAAGAGCCCATACAATCCCGCTGAGGAAAGTTTCATACCGGTCCACTTCACCTAGATGTACCAAAGGTGTACACAGAGGTTCTCTACTGAGCTGAACAGCTTTCAACGCTTTTTGTCACTATGTCCTCCCAAGGTCACAAACCAAATCCCAAAACACATTTTTTCCTCAGACGACATTGTGCTCAAACACTCGTGAGGTCGCCCCAATGGCCCACATGCCAGAAGGGGACAATATGCCTTAGCACGAGAGCATACAGTAACTAGCATGCAATAACGAAACATTGCTTGGAGAGGCTCATCCATTGAATATTAAAAGAAGTGGAGCAGTGGAATGTTTGCCAGGGCTTTTTCACTGGAGCATCCTTGGTGTGACAACATTGCTCCATCTAAAGCCACTCAAATGAATGGACTGAACGATTGCACAGTGGCCACCCATTCAACACAATACAATACAATACAAAGAAGTACTTCAAATGCTGGGAGGACAAAAGCAACGAGTTCACCTGTTTTTTTTATGGAAGTTCTAATGAAGTTGACAAATGCCAATTTATTTCCCCTTTGCTATGCTGGAGAATTAAAAGCACTTTTCTTTGTTTGTTTTTCTTGAGCGGTTTGATTGATGTTTCTTTGGTGAGTTCAAATGGGACTTTGTTTTTTTCTTACAGTGGCTGGTAATGAATGACCTTGAAAGCATGTATACACACACACATGCACACACACACAGACACACACACACACACACACACACACACACACCTCTTGATTCTTGATTCTGCAACACCCCCTAGCAACACCCATAGGAAATTAGAAGCCTTGTGTCGTTTTTTTTTTAAGTACTTGTTTTTCTCTCCTCTCTGCCTCTCTTATTCTCTCTCTCTTTCACTCTCTCTCTCTCTATTTCTCACACCCCCCTACACACACACACACACACACACACACACACACACACACTTCCTCACTCTATCCAGGTCTTGCCGTGCGGTTTTCCCTCCCTCCTTCTGCGGCTTGCCGCTAAGAATTTGATACAGGCGCGGGTGCTGAAGCCGGGGCGAGTAAATGAAATATTGATCCACTGCTCCGTGGCCTTGCCTTCACCTTGTCCTGGTGCTGTGAGTTACCGACTTTTCCGTTCTGCTTGTAATAGGAATTATTACAGAGGGCCTGGGCGAGTAATTACTGGGCATGGCAGAGGGAGGGCCTGTCGTATATTTCTGTAAAGAAGTTATTTACCGTGCTCGCAGATCAACCTCCCCCTGCCACTGGGCCGTGTCTCCACCCTTTCCCCCTGCCTCCCCAACCCCGACCCCAACCCTCTTCTCCACCCTCCAGCCCCTGCCCCAACTGACAGACCGACCGACCGACCGACCGACCGACCGACTGGTCTCTGGGTTCTGCCCCCCGTCTTTCTTAACCTTGATTCAATTCTGTTAACTATCATTAATCATCCGTGATGTCAGGGGAAGTTTATCAAAAGGGCTGTGTGTGTGTGTGTGTGTGTGTGTGTTTTTGTTGTGTGTGTTGTGTGTGTGTGTGTGTGTGTGTGTGTGTGCCTGTGTATTAAAGAGAGAGACAGAGAGTGAGAGAGGGTGAATATGTGTGGCTCTCTTATGTGTGTGTGTGTGTGTGTGTGTGTGAGAGAGAGAGAGAGAGAGAGTGTGTGTGTGCAGGCACAGGTGCATGAGTGAATCAAAACATGCTTGAACTATGTGACTGTGTATGTGTGTGTGTATGTGTGTGTGTGCGTGTGTGTGAGAGAAAGAGAGAGAGAGAGAGAAAGAGAGAGAGAGAGAGAGTGTGTGTGTGTGTGTGCACGGACAGGTGCATGAGTGAATCAAAATATGCTTGAGCTATGTGACTTTGTGTGTGGATGTATGTGTGTGTGTGTGTGTGTGTGTGTGTGTGTGTGTGTGTGTGTGTGTGTGTGTGCATGTGTGTGTGTGCACCTGTATGTACAGTATATGTGTTTTGCGATCAAGTAGTAGCATGCGGGGACTGCACGTTTAAGAGCACACTACCTGGCTGCCCTGTGGTGGGCTGATGTATACAGGTGCCAATTCGGGAGCAAGTGGCCGTTTGTTTGGCTGATTGATTGGGCATGGTGGTGCCCTTGCTGGGTACGTGGGTGGGACAGGTTATGTGAGTGGGTTTGTGTGTGTGACTGACTGTGGGTGTGTATCTGTCACATTGCAAAAGTGTGTTGGGCCATGGTAATGAAGGTCAGAGCCTGAAGCAGAGATAGCAGGTCTGTGCTGATGATGTATCATAACAGAGAGCGTCTTCAGAAAGACCAGCAGCCCAGTAAGGCACGAGGTGATGGCAATGATCTGTATATAGAGACTCATTGGACGATCAGGGATAAATAGTGTATGACTGAGGATGGTAAACAGTTGGAAGCAATTGCCACAAATTGTAAACTGACCTGCAACATAATGAAATCTGTCCAAATCTGCTTACTGGAAGCATTTATTATCTCCGTCTATCTATTTCAATTTGTTATTTGTTTATTTAGAGAGACATGCAAGCGTGCTTTACTAGTGATGTTATTGTGTCCAAATGAATTTTACAATTAGAGAAAAGCTAAAAAGCTAGAAAAGCACTGAGAAAGTGCAGACCTCCACCAAGGCAATATAGGGCCACTGACCCAATACAAATTCCAGACGGTGTTCCAGATCACCACCAAAATTCTGTTCCTTGTCCTAATACCCATGTTGTGCGAAAATTTAATTCAAATCTGTGCAGTACTTTTTGACAAACAGACAGACAGACAAACACCAGGTGAAAACATGACCTCCATGGTGGAGGTAATGAGTACGGTCATAAGAGACAGATAAATTGTTTCAGCTCCAGACCACCAAGCCACTATTCTTTTCTACCTTACAAAAAACTAACAGCAAGACCTGACTTCACAGCCAGTAGCAGCTGTTGTCGGTGTTTTTTTGTTTCATGATTTGTTTGATTTGAATGATTCACATGATTCACATGCCTTTTGTTAGTTTTCAACCGAAACTCCTTACTGTTGCTTTAACCTGTGGATGCCTTGCTTTTTTGTGTAGCCTACTATTTGGCCACCGCTGTGATGGGGGGGGGGGCACAGAGACAGAAAGAAATGGAGTGAGAGAGGAAACGAGAACAAAAAAAACGGACAGAGGATGGAGAAGGAGAGACAGCGAAAAGCCGACCGTGGAGAGAAAACAATATAATGACCTTTAGTGCACCGGAGAGATGATTGAGGCGTGATTCCAATTCATGACTGAGCCGTCTGTGATTCCAATTCACAGAGAAATAGGGGGAGTTATGAAGTTACACAAGGCAGAGAAGAGGCAGCGCATGAGCAAAATGATTGAAGGAAAGGGGATGATTGAATTGTGAGGGGTAGAGACACTGAACATAACCTCTGCTGCTTGCCAATGTCTCTGACAATATAATAAAGGACAGGGGCAGAGAGGCATAGCCTCCACAGAGTGAGTGAGACAAAGAGAAGGAAAGAGAGAGAAAGAGAAAGAAAGAGTAATGTCTGTTCTAAGAGGACAGAAAGAGAGAAAGAGTGATGTGTGTTCTAATAGAACAGCCAGAGAGAAAAAGAGCAAGAGAAAGAGAGTGAGAGAGAGAGAGAGAGAGAGAGCAGAAGAGGGTCGGTAGAGCAAAACGGGGAGGCAGAAAGGCTAACGAAAGACTCTTGCCTCCCGTCACCCACATCGGCCTCAGTGATTTTCCATCTACAGCTGGAGCCCGTCCAGGGCTGCCCTCCTAACAAGATCAAGTCCACTCTTCATAGATTTTATTACTCCGCTCTCAATCAAATTACATCTACATTTGTGCAGTTTAAGGACCCGCGCGCCCTGTTGGGGCTTCGACCTTGTCTAGGGGGTAAAAAAGAAACCTGGCCCCTCCACCTAACCCCCCCCCCCCAACTCCCTCTCCAAACTCCCCCCGTTTGTTCTGATAGACGAGTGGAAGAAAACAAGGGCTAGGAATGCAGGCAGAGAAGGAGGACGCTGGGAGGGGGTTAGAGAGAGAGAGAGAGAGAGAGAGAGAGAGAGAGAAACAGAGAGAGAGAAAAAAGAAAAAATAGAAAATCAATACAGCCGGAAAGCAGGGATGAAGATTGAGAGGTGGAGTAGTGGGAGGAATGGCGAGAGAGGAGAGAGAGGAGAGGAGGGGGGCTGATTGTGAAATTGCATGGCAGTCGCAAGCAGGAGTGATGGCTGTGGCTAAGGGCATATCGATGGGAGACGAGGGGGGCGCATTTCCTGGAGGTGACCCGCGCACGCCGCAGTCCCCGCGGGACAGTTAGGAGTGGCCGGCCCTGTCAGAGGGGTGAGCTCGCACGGGAGCATTGAAGCTTGTCTCCTTCAACACGCCCCACGGTATCACAACACTACTGCTTAAACACCCACGGAAAGCGTGGTAGTCAGTCCTCGTCCTTAGGAGCGAAGAGGACAGAACTCTGTTGAAGTTTCACAACACAATAAGAGTTTGAAACTTGCTTCCATGACCCGAGTGCTCCCTCCAAATGCAAGGAAAAGAGAAGGAATGTCTCTTTTGCAAGCCATTGTCAGTCCTGATGAACCACATTCTTCAAATAATAACTTGACCTTATCTGAAGTATCTT
This sequence comes from Tenualosa ilisha, assembly GCA_015244755.2. Lineage (NCBI taxonomy): Eukaryota > Metazoa > Chordata > Actinopteri > Clupeiformes > Clupeidae > Tenualosa > Tenualosa ilisha. The sequence continues at coordinate 6,972,703 of PYXC01000629.1, forward strand.
TTCTATGAAAACTCAGAGACCTTAAGAATTTCTATACCTCAATAAAGAAGACCTTAACAGTTACTGTACCTCGATGGATTTTTGATCCTAAAGCAACTGCTGCTTTCACCAGATTTTGTGATATATAAGAAAGCAACTGTGTGTTGTTGAATAATCCAGTCTTTGACAACCAGTCACAAATTTATATATAATAATATGGCAATCAGAGTAACTTTCATTAACATGTCATTAACACACCTTTATTAGCTATGAACAAATTATTTTAAAGATGTGAACAGGTACTAACAGGTACTAACAGGTACTAACTCATTCTTTGTTTGTGAAGGGATATGTTATATCTCTGATATACATATAACATACCTGATAACAGTACAAGTCATTTGTAAACATACTGTAAAAAATCACATTTTACCAGATACATGAAGTATCTTTCATAAATATTTGTATTGTGTTGTAATTGTGATGAAGTAATGATTTGTTCATAGCTAATACTGGTTTGGTAATAGCTTAGTTATGATTAATGAAAGTTATTATAAAGTGTTAACAGTAATACTACATATCCACAATAATATCTGAGTCAACTTTGTATGCATGTGCTGTACAAGGGTGATCACACTCACACACACACACACACACACACACACACACACACACACACATTTACCAAACAGAACTGCGTGACAGAATGCTGCCATTTTTTCGTAAACTGCCTTCTCAGGGGGTATGCCATTTTCTTTGAAGCAAATTGTCCGCAATGCTAACAGCCTATCCAACAAACTGTAGCCTCTTTCATGTTTCAGATATACATAATAAAAACTGTTCTTCTATCAGTTCATTCTGTCCTTGTCCATTGATGTAAAACTATCACACAGCCAAGGATTAGGAAATTATAAAACTACCTCTTGGCACAGCTTTGAAATCAATCCTTACATATGAAGTATAATTTCATTATGATTTGATAAAAACAGCATTATTTCTTGAAAGCAGCCCTTGTGTTGCTGTGCCAAAGCTGCATGCATGTGACTTTAAAGCTAGTTATTTGTAAATAAATCCCTCTTGTAATTTACATTTAATGGGCCACTCCAGATGTGATAAAAAGTAGGACGTGAGTATTACATGGCCTATATCTTCTGTAGAGTAGCTGACTTCCAAGGAGGAGCTAATGAATATTTCTCTTTGAACAAGCAGCAGAAAAACCAACTCATTTTCCTGGGGAAGAGGATCAGAGAGTGTGGATGGCGAGGAAGCTGCGCTCGAGTGCCAACAGCCGAGACTGCCGTGACAACCCCCCACATATACAAAGAAATCCCACTCAAGCACCACTGCTACCTTCTCTCAAGAAGGACCCCCAACCTCTCCCACCCCCCCACACATCCCACCCCAACCCTCCATCTCTCCACCCCACCGACAGCCTCAAGGATTGAGGAAGAGCACGACTCGCACCTCCCCGCATCCCCGAGGACGGGTCCACGAGGTCCCACTGGCCCCTGAGAATAGTGAACCGTGCCTGGGCCTATCAGCTCCATCAAAGGGGGCCGTGTGCTGGAGATTACCTGGCGGATGGCTTCTCATGACGGGGGTCTTGGTTAGGACCCTGATAGCCCAGGCCCACATGGAGAGGCAGGGACTGGGTGGGAAGAAATGGGGATGCAACAGAATAGACCCCCCAGGCAGCTCAAGAGGGGCAGCATTATCCAGGAAAGGCAGGCCATATTAGACAGAAATAGACAAAGTGTCTATGTGCCACAGTCAAAATTGTGTTTTTAAAATGGGGCTGGCTCTGATCTCCAAGGACTCCTTACATAAGATGGCCGCATCTTGCTTTGTTTAAAAACATTTGCACTTTGACTTGACGGCATAGAGGGTCTTTGTAATGGAACCTCAAACACAATGGTCTAAAAATCTAATTTCATTCAGCGTCCTTTAGAAATGCATTGCTGTTGCAGTATGGCTTCAGTGAGTATGAAGAATTTATTGCCCTGACTAGGAGTTTGTGTGCTATTGCTGACAAAACACATTTTGAAAAATCTCTTTTCTCTGCATTTCAATTACGGTTAATTCCTGTCATGCTCTTTGCACTCAGCCCCCACACACATCCCAAACACACTCAGTAAACAGAGAGAAAAAGCAGCCCAGCATTTGGCCGAGTTTTCTTCTCCAAATGGATACCTTTAATGAGTTCGAAGGCACACAGTGGAACCATGCAGAACTGTTCTCTCCAGTCACTAGTAATGAGAAATTTAATACTTCTCTTGGATTATACGTTTGCATCACACTGGTTAATATTCCCCTGGACGGGAACTGGTGTTGCAAAGCAATTTGTCTGCATCTATGCCAGGCTGTGGTGGGCTGCGTGTGCTGCTCGAATATTAACTGTAAAATGGTTGACACCCATGTTCTCAAGAAAATCGCAGGCATGTATGGCTGCCATGTCTTTTGATTTGCTTGACTTTTTGAGAGATATAAACAACGTCAAAAATGCAGCAAAAAAACAAAAAAACAAAACATATTGACCATGCTAGCAGTGAAGTGTGATCACTAGCATTATGCATTCAGAGCTCTTACACCCGACACACAACACTTCATCACCTACAGCTGTCTCTCACGATACCCAGCGGACCAACACATTCTCCCTGAAGCAGAAATAATTTGGAGGGAATCGATGGCAGGGAGACGGGGGTGGGGGGGGGCGGTGGATGGGGAGGATAGAGGGGGGTTGAGGAAGTAGCAACAGCCACGGTAGCAACAGCAGCAGCAGCAGCAACAGCAGCAGGGGTATGGCAGTATCTATCCTCCCAGTGAGTTGCTGATGCGCTCCTCCTCTCTCCTCACGGTCTCACTCCAGTGGCATTTTCCATTTCAGACGCATGCCTTTCGGGCCGCATGCAGCTCCCCACCTCCACCTCCACCACCAACACCACCTCCTCCACCTCCACCTCCACCTCCCAAACCATTCAAGATCAGCAGACTAATCCAATGTGCAAAGGCAGCTGGGAAATTATACCTGTGGCTTTTACTGCTGTTTTCTAGTCAGACAGAGAGCCAGACAGATTCAATACTTCTCTCCCCCCCCCCCCCCCCCCCCGCCCCCCCAACCTGCTCTGAGCTGTCAGCTGCCCTGTAAATTCTCCGTTCTTTCCCCCACTTCCCCGTGCCTCTTTTGACAGGATGGCTAATTAGTTTCTGTCCCTGCCCCGGAAATTGGGACGGTTGGACTGAGAATCGCTGATGAGGAATGGTGGAGTCAAGACTTGCATCAGAGTGCATCAGAAAGAATTGGTCTCTATGGTCTTACCATAGAAAATATATATTCACAGTCTCAGTATCTTTTGCAGTGATTTGAAAGAGATTTGAAAGAGTCTCAATTTTACTATGTTATGGTGTCAACACATGTCAGTGTTGTGTATGCCACTAACAATGACACTGGGCCGTGGCGTGAATGTGTGAGAGGTTGTGTTTCTATCCCTATCTGTCTCACTTACGTCTCGGCTTTGAATGCACCCAACTCAATTAGGTGATAGTATGATGTATTGACGCGGGGAGAAATACCTGCTGAAAGATGCAAGGCGCAGATGGCGTGTTGTTTGATATGGATCTGCACACGACTCCATTGCCCTGTTTGTTTAGCTGTCAAAGTCAATCCTTCATGCAAGCCTAGGCTAGCATGTGCCTCCATGTGTGGACTTAATAAATGCTAGCCTCCTTCACTCTGCACAGTGACCCCCAGAAAATCCTAAATGGCAAATGGTAAACAGTCTTTCTGTAAAGCATATGCTGTAGGTTAACATTGTATGGCCAAAGATTAGCATGTTTATGGCCTTGAATCAATTATTTTTCTTCAATCACAGAAATACATTTACCTTGATATATTTTTCATCTCTAGTATTTACAGTATTCAGGATTTTTTTCTGCGAATATGACATTAGGGAAATTAGCATTGTGTTAGGATTTTATTATTATTGTATGTCATGCAAATTTCAGTGCTACAACCGTAATTCTTCTCTGGCTCATTGCCCAAAGTGTATGACAATATGATTATATTACATGAAATGTTACTTTACATTACGTTACAGAATAGATTCTATGGTGACTATAGATCTATATACTATCTGTGGTGATATTGACTGATGTTGACTGACTGACATTGAATGAAAATACACTCAACAAAGTGCTTCCTAGCAGTACAATTATAAAAAATAGTGCGCTTTCCAAGAGCATATGCTAGGTTATCCAGTCCATGTATAATTTAGCTCATTGTGTCTGTCTGGGAAAAAAAAATATTTTTCCACATTAAATACTTGGGAGCAGGAATTTAAAAATATAAAATACCAATTAAGATTAATATTTTCAACCTAATTGGCACATGTCAGTGAATATTTTGAACTACATTTGTAACACCCACTCACAAACGTATTCAAATAGACAATCGAACATGCCAACACACATAACCACACACGTAACCACACACGCACACACACACACACACACACACTTTATGAAACAGCCCCTGAATGTTATTATCCCGCCAGTCTGTTTCCAGGCTTATTGCTGCAGCACACCTAATTAGCAAACTTGGTTAATTAAAAAAAAAAAAGTGGCGATGCAGTAACAGCAGTGCTTAGTCTCAGAGGAAGCCAATAACGATTGGATGAAATATTTATGTGTCGACGGCAAGAGTAAACAGCTAATCTGCAAGCATGAATAACGCTCTAAACCACACTCACATTTTTCACACAGAATTCATTAAAAGCTGCATTAACGTGGTGTGGCGGCCATGCCATCCGTTTTGGAGATTTGCTCGTGCAGGTCTCCATCTTATGCGGCCATCCTCAAGTCACTGACAGAAAACAAACTGACATGGAAATAAAGTCATTTGCACTACAGAAGTATGACATGCGTGTGTATTGTATAACGCTGTATGACATGTGTGTGTATTGTATAATGCTGTATGACATGTGTGTGTATTGTATAACGCTGTATGACATGCATGTGTATCGTAGAATGCTGTATGACATGCATGTGTATCGTAGAATGCTGTATGACATGCATGTGTATTGTAGAATGCTGTATGACATGCATGTGTATTGTAGAATGCTGTATGACATGCATGTGTATCGTAGAATGCTGTATGACATGCATGTGTATTGTAGAATGCTGTATGACATGCATGTGTATTGTAGAATGCTGTATGACATGCGTGTGTATTGTAGAATGCTGTATGACATGCATGTGTGTTGTATAATGCTGTATTATCCTGTTATTGAGATTAGAAAGGAAATAATTTATTCATGCACAAAAATGAAGGCACAAAAAGCTGCTGTCCAGGTACAATAACACAGTACAGTAACACACGTGTGTGTGTGTGTGTGTGTGTGTGTGTGTGTGTTTGCCTTGAGGCATCTCAGTGCTCTCACCTTTGTGTGTCGCTTGCATTGCTTACCCATGAGCTCCTACTCAACGTATTGGTCAAAAAAACTGTGTACAAAACAAAAGTGAAGGGGGGGCTTTACTGTCCTTCTCCCAGGTTACTTGTGCCCTGCAGCTAAAAAGGGCAAAGGATCCCTGACTATGGCACACACACACACACACACACACACACACACACACACACACACACTCTCACACACTCACACACACACACACTCTCACACACTCACACACACGCACACACACACACACCATGGACTTAAAACACCCCTAAAACTTGCTTGGCTTTCACTTAGTTTGATGCCGGCCGTAAATAATGCATAGTAAGAGTGTATGCATGCATGGAAATCTCCTCATGAATGCTAACACTGTGTTTTAAATCTGTTCTCTCTCCTTGTGGCGTGTGTGTGGGTGTGTGTGTGCGTGTGCATGTGCTTATGTGTGTGTGTGTGGGGTGTGTGTGTGCGTGTGCGTGTGCGTGTGCGTGTGCGTGTGCGTGTGCGTGTGCGTGTGCTTGTGTGTGTGTGTGTGTGTGTGTGTGTACATATACGTATAACTGATGCACTTTCATGTCATGCATCTTTTATGGAGCAGATGGACATATTAGGCTGTAAATTTACACCCAAGGTCAACAAGTCTGAGGAATCCATTACCATACAGCCCAAGAAAAGCGCTAGCAGAGAAAGATGGAGTGGGCCAAGGATGAGTGAACCCCAGCCTCAAACCCCCTCTGGTTACACTACGACAAGGGCTCAGGAGTATTAAACTGATATCATTATACACGACTGTCTGTTTTTTTTTGTTTTTTTTTTAAATAAGAGAGCAAAGGTCAAGCCATTTTGTTGAGATTTGTTCAATGAAGGTGTAAGTGTCAGAGAACATTCAGGGAAAGAGAATTTGTTTTTAATGATGGCCTAATGGCATAATTTGAAGCCTGATATTACATTTTTTTTCAGTGACTTAAGTGTAATAAGTCACTTCCGCATAAATGTTTCTAAAACATCCAAATTTATTGTGTAATGTGGTTGAAAGTATTTTACATATTTTCCACAGGAAACTGCAAAACATACAAAGCAATCTGACATAAAGCATATTTCCTGTGTGTGTGTGTGTATGGCAAGCCAAATGAGCATTTATTCTTTTTAATTTGTTGGCATGTTGTATATTGAACTTGAGAGCTAATAGAATTCTATGCAGCTAGCTGACAAGTAGACTAGTTAACTAGTAGCCTAAACAATTTATGTTTCACTGTGAGCTAATGACGTCGAACTACACCAACTAGTCAACCAGTGAGGAGTTTGATCTTTACCAAAGATTTTAGAGTGCTACACGCAAGATAGATGACTGGGCGGATAATACATTGATTATGAGGAAGTACGAAAGTACAGCACTACAGGCGCCATTTTAGTAAGCTAAATATCGGCACAGAGGCCTGAGGTAGAAATCCTGTGGCATCTATCCTGAAGCCTTTATATTATTTATTCTATATTATATTTTCAAGTTACAAGAACGCAGTCTTGTTAACTATTGTGAACGTTTAGAACATGTCTAGACCACTTGAATTCACAATTTTCTATCTTGCTCCGCTCTAGAATCTTTGGTCTTTCCCACATATGTGTGCTACATGCGTGTATATACAGCTGATAGTGCATAATGTCACAATGTGTTATCCTATTATGTCTGATTTGTAATATGTGTTTGAATGTCTTGTCATGTCATGTCACGTCATAAAGTGAATCTAATTGCCTCTGTCCTAACAATTTGGAATCAAGGCTTTCCACTTTCAAGGCTGCTTTGTTTTCGTTAATATAATAAAAAAATTTATTTGCTGTGAATAAAGAATCCATTTTCATTAAGATTTTGGGGGTTCTGTTGTAAAATTACATTCCTGTTTACTTCAGTTTTCCCTCCAGAGCAGATGGCAAGCTTCAGTGTGAATGAGAGAATGCCGAAAGCTATTTACAAGGGAAATTGTTTCGAAACTTTCTTAATGGGCCTAACGTTTCCAACATAACAGTCTTGGACAGATGAACTTTATTCCATTTTTCATAATAATACTGTGTTCTGACAGATCAATTGAATGATGAATAACACCATGCCATACATCTTCAATATGACCCTACACATGACTTTACGTGGGAAAACCGATGCATGCACTTTTCATCATGTGTCGATGTAATGAGAGATAACTGGTTTGGCTATTCACATACATGGCTTTATCTATTATGTAAACACCATCTTCTTCACCTCCTTGAACAGAATTCCAGAGAGTATGTGTATTTCCTTGGCATTGGCTCACAATGCATGTTAAATTCTTTCCAAGGCCTCCAAGGCCATTACCAGTTGAATGAGCAGTGGATTGCACTTTAAAGCAGGGCAGAGAAAAGTGCCTTATTAGACCAGTTCATTAAAATCATTAATAGTCATGAAATGAGAGTCACCAGAGTCCAAAAGGCTTAATGCCCCATCCATATTAATTAGGTGCGAGCAAATCTGAAGTGAAAAGGGGGTTGCGGCAATGTAGGCTGTGTGCATGCTGTGCGTGTGTTTGTGTGTGTGTGTGTTTGTGTGTTTGTGTGTATGCAGGGCTCTCACACATCTATGCATAATTGTTGTGTGTTCATGTCAGTTTGTGGGTCTGCACAAGCGTATGTGTATGTATGTGTGTGTGTGTGTGTGTGCATGTGTGTGTGCAACGCACGTTGACATATGTGTGTGTGGGTTTGTATGCATGGAGCAAGGGTGAGTAGTGCAATGGGCAGCACCGGCGTCTGACTGACTGAATTAAGCAGCCTCTCACTGCAGCCCACACCACCCCCTCCTCTCCTTCCCTTCTGCACCCGATTAAAATTCACTTTAATTAAAATTGATCACATTAAGAAACTGATGTGCTTAATTAACTGGAGTCCAGCGGACCCCTTCTGCAACATCTAACGGATGCATTGTAGAACACTTCCTCTGCACGGTATGGGTGTAAGGAGAAGACACATCATGGTGTAAAACCATCACAGTCCTCAGCCTCCCCCACCTTCCCCCACCCTCTCCCCCATTCCCTCTTCACACCCCACCCACCCCCAATGCATCACTGTGGGTGCCAGTGCACACTTTAATTCAAGGTCTCACCTCATCTTGCAAAGACTGCAGCAAGCAGGCTACAGCTTTACACCCGATTTCCACACAACACCAGCCATGACGAGGAGCCAAATGCCTTGCGTGCCATTTAAAAGGACTTGGTCACATTTACACCAACAATTGGCACCGTGAGCCCATGGTCACGATGGTGACATTTAAATATGGAGCACAGAAGTAGCAAACTTGAGTGAAATAGTAATGTTGTTTTGGCCTGCCTTCTCTGCATTGGTGGAGGAGGTGTTTCAGAGCATTACAAGAGAGACTTCTCTCCATCCTTTCAAGCACTTTCATTTCCTCTCAGGCTCCGTCACAAAGATTAGTTGGCGTTCCATAACAGGCTTTCAGTCCAAATCCCGCTAAAGCACTTCCTTTATTTATTAGTTCGTCAGGTGTTGTGTGGTGGCTGCCTAGTGGGGCCCATTACTCTCTCTCTCTCTCTCTCTCTCTCTCTCCCTCTTTTATTCTGCTTTCTTTCCTTCCTTCCTACTTTCTCTTTGTCTCTTCCCACTCTTTTTTCTCTCTCTCCTACTTTCTCTTTTTCTTGAGCTCTCTTCCTCTTCTTCTCTTCTCTCTCTCTTTCCCTCTGTCCCCTTCTCCCCTTCTCCCTTTCTGTCTCCATTTCCCTGTCCTTCTTTCCCAAACTCTCTCTCTCTCCCATTCTGTCTCTCTTTCTCTCTTTGCCTGTCTCCCTCTCCCTTGTGCTCTCTCTCTCTCTCTCTCTCTCTCTCTCTCTCTCCCGCACTGTCTCTCTTTCTCTCTCTGTCTGTCTCTCTCTCTCCCATTCTGTCTCTCTTTCTCTGTCTCCCTCTCCCTTGTGCTCTCTGTCTGTCTCCCCCTCTCTCTCTCTCCCACTCTGTCTCTCTTTCTCTCTTTGTCTGTCTCCCTCTCCCTTGTGCTCTCTCTCTCTCTCTCTCTCTCTCTCTCTCCCTCTCTGTCTCTCTTTCTCTCCTTGCCTTGCAGCCTTGCAGGGAGAAGTTATGGTTTCTGGCCAGGGAGATGACAGCGGTACAAACGCTCAATAGATAAGGTTCCGACCCTTTGGCCGGCCAGAGGATGAGATGAATACATTACCAGCGTGGTGATGGAGGCCGGGTCAGTGAGCGGGAAGCGAGAGGGCGACCCGCATCTGTAACGAGGGCTAAAGGACCAGAGTCGGCTGGGGGAAAGGGGGAGTGTGTGTGTGTGTGGGGGGGGGTGTTGGAGGAATGGACAGAATAAGGCTGAGGACAAGAGGGAGGG